>CM053267.1:6223228-6596518 GCA_028583415.1 Protea cynaroides | reverse complement strand
TTTAGGACAAATTACCCTAAGTGCAGCTCAATAAGTAATCTCACTTATATAAAAAATGTGGTTCTTTTGTCTTTTGCCTTCAATTGGTAATAATCTCGGCTAAAGAGGGGCATCTGTAAGCACCCCATTTTTGTTATCCTCAGCCTAAGTGAATCCACATGACAAGTTTTCGACATTTAATCCAGAGGTTTGTGATTCTTTAATGAACCCCACAGCAGGGTCATATGATATTACCTACTTGGATGTATAGGTTGTGAAATTATTTTCAAAATGAGACCAGAATCATCAAATTCTGATATCAAACAAGGAAGGTATCACAGTTTGAAAGTGCAGGGGCATTTACGTAATTATTGTATGATGCATGCATTATCATTTAAATTTCAAATCATCATATCTTGGTCATCTGATATCGGAATCATATGATTCAAGCAGCAATATTCCTTATTTTCAGTCCTTTTCAAAGTGGACGTAAAAAATCCAGGGTAGAGGTCACCGGTGGGCCCCATGCAAGCTTTCATGCAGAATTATCAATAGAACTTCAATGCTTCATATCTTTGCTGTTCTACGTCCGATTTAGATGATTCAAAGCCCATTATTCTTCATTTGTGGTGTTCTACAAAGTGGACGTGAAAAATTTGGTACAGAAATCTTCGAAGGGTCCCATGCAAAATTACAAGTCGAAATAATCTTTTAATCTTTGAAAATTCATATTTTGATCACCCCACATCCAAATCAGGTGATTTCAGCTTTAATATGTTTCATTTTTAGTACTCTACAAAGTGGACGTAAAGGATTTCAAGCAGAAGTCTCTGAAGGATCCCATGCAGAATAGATAGCCAAATTATCGTAAATTGGCCTGCTTAAACTTCAGAAATTCATGAGTTGGCCATTTTATTTTCAAATGAGGGGATTCAAGTTCCAATATTCCTCATTTTTAGTGTTTTACAAAGTGAACATAAAAAATTTGGAGTAAAGGCTATCGAAAAATTCCAATGTGGAATAACGGTGGAAATGGACTATGAAATGATAGAAGAAGTCAACTTTGGTCAAACCCAGCTCAACCGAACTTAGTCCAACTCTGCCCGACCCAGTTCAGATCAGTCCGGACCAAGTCACGTAGGCCCATATGCATGCATTTCTTATATATATATATATATAGACGGAAGAAAAAAGAAGAAAAAGAAAAGAAAGGAAGGAAAAAGAAAAGGAAAGAAAAAAGAAAAGAAAGGAAGGAAAAAGAAGTCGAGAAGAAGAAGAGATGGAAGAAGAGAAGGAAAGAAAAAGAAAAAAAGGAAAGAATGAGAGAGAAGCTGAGAAGAAGAAGAGGAAGGAAGAAGAGAAGGAAAGAAAAGAAAAAGGAAAGAGAGAAAGGAAAAATGTGGAAGGGAGGGAGATTTTCTAGAAGGAGGAAGGAGAAAAGGAAAGGAAAGGAAAGGAAATAAAAAGGAAGGAAAGGGAGGAGATTTTCTAGAAGAAGGAAAGAGAGAAGATATTTTCTAGAAGAAGGAAAGAGGGAAGAGATTTTTTAGAAAAAAGGAAAGGGAGAGGAGATTTTCTAGAAGAAGAAAAGAGAGAAAAGAGATAATAGAGAGAAGTTGTGAGGGAGGAGGGAGGAAAGAGAGCGAGGCCGAGAGAGAGAGAGGGAAAAAGAAAAGACGAAAGAGAGAATTAAAGAGGAAGAAGACAAGTAGAGAAAAGGGAAAATGTAAGTGGGAAGAGAGAGAAGAGAGTTGGTGGTGAGAGAAGAATTTTACTTAGTGTTACTCGGGTGAGTTTTCATTTTGATAGGAAAGAGAGAGATGAGTGGAAGAATATGGTTTCAGCAATAAGAAAATAAGAAAAGAGAAGAATGGGAGCTAGAACCAGAAAGAAGGGTTAGTCGGTTGGAGGAAAGAATGAATGTAATGCTGGGATCTTGAGATGTCTTTCAAACCATCGTTCATGCCAAAGATCTTTCGGCTCTCTTAGGTATTAATATTTGTTTCTAACTGACTTACTATTGGAAGGGATCTTGCTGGTTTCGATACACCATTTGATGGCGGGACTCATGCTTTCAATTTCTCAGCTTCAACTGCAAATTCCCCATGCAATTCAGCGAAATTTTCACGATATTGCCTGGTTTTCATGGCAAACCTGTGGTTCTGTTAATGGCAACTTTACTCATGTTCTACGATTGTTCCTTGTGTAATCTCATCCTCACCGATAGGGAATCATCTGATCGTTTTCAACAACATTGTTTCTACATGAACTTTGATCGGTCTAGCAGCAAAGTCTGCCTGGTGTTTCTCATCTTGCTGGAAGAAATCGTAAGGGGTTTCTCTGCTCAACAACAAAACTTTCTTTTGCTGTAGTCCATCTGGTCTCCAGTCTTCAGCCATCAGGTATGTTCATCTTATTCTTCTTTATGTCTTGACATTTTTAATTTCCTGATCGAAATCCTTGTTTATTATTTTTTTTTTGGCATACTTCCTTTCCATGATAATTTGCATGTTTCCTCAGTTAGATTGAAATTTAGGTTATGATCAAATGGGCGTTCAATGTTGTCTGTCGTGGATTGATCATGCCGCCAGTGGACCTTAGATTAATTTCATCCTCTCACATAAGTTAATTTTATGTTATAGCATCTCATACTATCACTATTGTATATTCAGCCAAGTTGTATTATGGATGAATTTCATGATTAAATTGGTTTATTTATACGTCATCCAATTGGTGGGTCTAGACTAATTTCATACCATCAAGGATCATCACCATTGATTCACATCTGCAACACTTGATCCCATCATTACATGATTGACATCTCACCCATTGATCATGGAATTTTGATGTAATTAAAATATACCCAATGATCATGGAATTTTGATGTGATTAAAATATGGCCATTGACATTGATTGAATTTTAATTTGATTCAATGTGAACCGTTGGTGTAGAATGCGTTTTAATTTAATTAATTGAGGGCCCATCGATCATGAGATTTGGATGGGATGAATTTTGGCCCTTTGATTGAATTTTGATGTGATTCGTTTCTACCCATTGATTATGAAACTTTGATTTAATATTGGCCATTGATCTCGGAATTTTAAGTGATTTAATATTGGCCATTGATCTTAGATATTGTAATGATCAAATCTAGACCATAGATTTTAGATGTGTTGGTACATGAATCTAAACCATTAGATCTTGATCATAAGTGTCCTAAAGAAATCTGAACCATTAGATCTTGATCATGAGTATCTTAAATGAATTTGAACCATTACATATTAATCATGAGTTTCTAAAAGAAATCTGAATGGTTAGATTATCTTTAGATGTGATTTTAAGAAATCTGAATGGTTGGATTCCCTCAAGAGTGCTTTAGACCATTGGATTGTCATTGCGAGTGATTTTGAGTGATATAAACCATTAGATCTTGATCATAATTGATTTAGATGAATCTGAGCCATTGATTTCTTAGTTTGATCATGATTATATCCTGATGTGTGATCTGACCATTAGATTGAGGATTTGATCTCGATACATTGTTAAAGAGAAAAGTTGAGTCCAAACCATTGTTGAAGGATTTGATCCTGAGATGTTGAGAGATTTACATTAGACATCAACCATAGATCTTGAAAATTCCATCTGATACACACTGAGATATACTTTGTTTAAGAATGATACATGAGATGCCAACTCTCTCTGAAATTCATTTTCTTAGTCTTCGTCTTCAATTCTCCTTCTCTTCTTCCTCCTCTCTTTTTCTCTCTTTCAGTTTGAGTTCTAAAAGAATGAAAGAGGCTAAGGGACATCCTATATATAGAGGAAAACCCTCCATATAGAGTCCTACTTAGATTAGGAAAGAACCCCTTTCAGATTAGGAAGGTTTCCTAATCACGGAGTCAGTTTGACATCATGTGGTCGCGTGTGGGGTTGCACGATCCGTGGACCATACGTCCCAAATCTACGACCACATGTCTGTCTCATTATTTTGAGGTGTGGTCGACCACACCTGTTTAGGGATGCAACCACACATCTCAATTAGATAATTTATGGTTCGAATTACATACCTTACCTTGTGGTTTCTCCACACACTTGGTCCGCTTAGTCCGACCATGATAGGAAGATTTGATAAAAGGTGGTAAGACCGAGTTAGTACGATATGGGTCTTACATCTAAGACCTACTCCAAAAGTGCTGCCATCATGTTATTAAGATGTGATAGCTTTGCTAAATTATCTACGAGGGGATAAACTTCCCTACCAAGCAGATGCTTGAGTCTATGTGTGTTCGAGGATTTACTTCCTATGAGGATGTTATTGACGCTTGAAACATTTTAGTGGATCTCGCCAAAAGAACAAGAGAGTAAGAGTCTACGCAGGAAACAGACCACACCCAAAAAGGTAAAAGTTACTTTGTCGATGGCATAGTAGCTAAGGAGGCATACTTAGATAGCCTTATAAAAAAGATAAAAGCTTTAGTTCTCAGAGACCCTATCCAAAAGCAATTCCTAATGTGGAACTGGTGTCAAGCTCCTAGACACACAGTAGAGGAATGCCTTATCGGGAGAAATTCTCAGAATGCGAATGTAAGTGCACTTTATAATCCGTATAGTAACACTTATAATCTAGGATGCAAAAATCACCCAAATTTCTCCTGAAACCAAGGGAACCGTGTGGACCCACCTCAATTTCTAAATCAAGGTCCACTCGGTCACTCAAGGCCATGGTTCTTCTTCTCTTAGACCTAATTTTGTTCCCCAAGGTACTTTTCATCAACCCCTTGGGTTTTCTAACATGGGTGAGTCGGTCAGACTTAATGAGTTGTAGAAGAATGTGGCAACTCTTATGGCAAGGCATACTAGTATAGAGAGGTCACTTACCCAATTGGTTACCCTGATGTGTGAGAAGAACAAAGGTATTCTACCTAACCAACCAGAGACCAATCCATGCCATCACCCACAATCAAATAGGCCAAACCCTTAGGTGAATGGCAAAAATAGTCAACCAGGGCTATCAAAACAATGTAATGCAGTCCTTGCTTTATGGAGTGGCCGAGAGCACCAACAGGATAATGTACCATAGACCAAACCCATAGTTGACCTCGTTAATGTTTCCCAATTTAAGGCAGCTGTTGAGCCTCTTTCTTCAGGTTCATCTGATGAACCTGAAAAAACCAAAGAGATTGTCCCAGACAGAATCTTCACTCCACCATTAATCGAGTTCAATGAATCATGGGATGAGAAATTACCATTAATCAAGTTTGCTTATCACAACATCTATCAAGTTACGATACAAATGTCGTCCTATGAAGCACTGTATGGTAGGAAGTATCGAACCCCCTTAGTTTGGAACAAAGTTGAAGAACAGAGAGTTATTGGACCAAAATTTGTCTCTTGTCAAGTAGTAGACATCATCAAGGAAAGGGTCCAAATAGCTCAGAACCATCAGAAACAATATGCAGATAATCGATGCCGAGATCTTGAATTCACCACAGGTGATAAGGTAGTTTTGAAGATATCTCCTATGCGTGGTTTAAAAAGGTTTAGATAGAAGAGAAAGGTGTGTCCCAGATATAATGGACCTTATGAGATTCTGACAAGGCATGGAAAGGTAGCATATCAATTAACACCACCATCAATGTCCAGTGTACACGATGTATTCCATGACTCACAACTGAAGAAGTACGTCAGAGATCCAACACACATGTTAAGAACAGATCCATCGGATTTGACATTTGAAGTGGTACCTTTTGAAATCACTAGTCAGAAGGTACAACATCTTCGCAACCGCGACATCTATTAGGTTAAGGTTAGTTGGAGTAGCCAAGATGTGGAAGAAGTCACATGGGAAGAAGGGAACGCTATGCGGAAGCAATATCCTCACCTATTCGACTCGGAAGGTATGTGTAAATTTCAAAGATGAAATTTATGTAATGGGGGGGGGGAGTTATAACACCCGCACTCCACTAACATGGTTTAATCGTGTTGTGCCAGGTCTTCCCATCATTGTTGGATCAAGTGGACCGACCGTTTGAAGAAGGAGCACGAGACCAAGTAAGTAAATCAACCCAAATATAGTTAAAATCAAGTGTATGGTTGACTACCTGGATAGGTAGGGTCGACCATATTGTGAGAAACAAAGACCACTGGTAAGTAGCCGTACGGTTGATGTTTCCAAGCATATGGTAGACGGATTCTGTAAGATTCTGTAACCATACATCCGACCATGCAATCGCAAGTTAGACTCTGAGTTTGGAAACTTTCCAAATAGAAGGGGGATCTCTTTGATATTGTTGGAGAACTTTATATGGAGAGTTTCTCTCTATATAAAGGACATACCTCAACCCTTTTTCACTCTTTTGGAACATTATCAAACCCTAGAGGAAGAAGAGGAAGAGAAGGAGAAGGAGAGAAGACTAGGAAGACTAAAAAGAAGGTTGAGAGAAAGATTTCTATAGACTCTCTGCAACAAGTAAGGTATGAACCTTGTCTATGTAGCCTTAGAACACCAAGAGTAGGAGTTTCTAACGTAAATTGTAATACCAAACCCAATATAAGGATTTAACTATGGGATTTTCTAAGCAAATAACAAAGGGATCATGGAGAATGGGTTAGAGTAATTTATTTAGAAAAACTAAAAATTATGGCCTTAGAACGATCATTAGGGAGGACCTCATTGATAACCAAAGAGGAGGATTCCGTAATGGAAGTAAGAAAGAACATTAAACCCATATCATCGCAGCAGCTATGGTAGCATGACTAGAGTATCGATCACAGCCATTCGGGAAGAATTCATAAACCGTATGGTCACAGGTATGGTCGCATATAGTGCGACCGTAGGGTATCGACCGTACGAGGTATGGTCAACATAGTATGAGACCATCGGACCAATCAGACACCTATCAATGATCTATTTTTGATTTTTGACTACTGTAACATGTTACACAAGAATCTTAACTTAAATCTATATAATTTTTAGGTTACTAAATTGATTCAAAGAGAATTACAAGGCTTGGAAGTAGATCGGATTTTGTTAAAAGGTGAGGGAACAAGACCTAAACTAATTGGATAATAACAAACTACTTATTTATTGAGTTCAATGCAATGATTGATTCTATGATTGTATGCTTGTAATGTGCATCTCACATGTCATCTAATATTACTGTTATTACTGCTCATGCATGTTTACTTCTGTCTATTTATAACATGATGATGATGGTGATGCTAAGAATTGGCATGTGATTGTGTGTGTAGTTCGTGTATTGGATGCGAGTAGAGCATCCGGGGGAGGACATGACATTGTGGTTCATCCTAATCACCAGACTATAGCTTTATCTTTACTGAAGTCTTGCCCACTGACATTATCATATCGCCATTACCTTAGCAAAACTATTACGTTGTAGGGCATTAGGGGAGGTGGTCTCAGACCGTGTAGTCTTTGACTCTGTCAGGGGGCCTTAGCTCTATCTCTATGGATGTATTGAGGGATGCTGGGGTGAGACCTTGGATACACTGGATGGCATTAGGATTGGTTAGTTGCAAGCCCAGTTTGCAAGCCCTCCTCAATAAGGGCTTACGTATTAGTAGGGGTAGGGCATCAGGGGAAGTGTTGGCGGTGTGTGATCCAAACACTTTAGTTCTATCTCTATTCTATGGTGGGTGCATGTAGGACGATAATGGGGTTTGATCCATTGGGCGGATTCACATACTCGTGTATAGAGGTGCGGTGGCTGCCAAACCTTTCTATAGCATATTGCAAACTTAAAAATGAAACCAAAGATATTGAATTAAATGCATGCGTATGTTTGCGCATTGTTTTGTTTACTCACTTAGCCGTGATGTGTGCTCACCCTTTTGACGTTGAATATTTTTAGTTGTTGATGCAGGTCCAACTGTGGAAGATTATGTGAATGTGCCGACATATGGACATGTAGCAGCAACGGACGGGGAACTAATGGAGGAGGTGCATGATCTGTCATGCAAGCGCGATCAATGCATTTTTGATTAGTTTAGTTATTATTGATTACCAGAACATATAGTTGATTATTTTATGTCTTGAGTTACTTGGGAATAATTGGAATTAATTATTTATTATCACTGTTAGATACTCAGTTCATTAGTAATAAAGACTTTCGCTATTATTTGTTTACTCTGATTATGCTTGTGGAACAAGTTTGGTTTAATCAGATGGGCATAGCCTATACGATATCTTGGTTTGAACCGTTGGTTCTCATGAAGGTTCATCACACTACTCTGGTTAGTCCAGAATTAGGGTGTGACAACTTGGTATCAGAACTCTCAGGCTCTGCTCTATTAAACCAAATTATTTCAATAAGAGTCGTGAACTGAGCTAGGATAAATTTAAAAGCTTTAATACAAAGACACCATAAGCACTTGTGTTGTTTGAGATATAACTTAAAGAAGAGAATAATGCACATATATAAATGGGAAACAATATTCTTATATTTATATAGACTCAAATTTGAATTAACAAGATGTACATCAAGGGCTAGAGTACGGTCCAGAATCCAGACAGTTACTCTGTAGTATAAATGAGAGAAAAATAAAAGAGCAACTAAGGAGCTGGGGGCGCTAGAGGAGGAGGTGCCTCTCGGTCTCTATCACGATCCTCAGCGTACACTCTAGTGAGCCAGGCTACCTGTGCTTGGGTTACCCGGAGACTCTCAGTGAGACTAGCCATTCATCCCTCAATCACGTGATTAGAGTCTCGAATCTCACGTAGTAACGTCATCATGTCATCTGATGGAGGATGTGAAGGACCAGCTGAGTGAGAAGCCCGAAAAGGGCTGGATCCTATAGAATGCTGTGGTGATGGAGGAGGTACAATATCCACATCCATGTACGTTCAATCATCATCACTCTCCTCTGCCTCTGCTGCTGCGGCTTCTATATTTGCTGCGCCACCCGAGTAAGAGGACGTCTCATGGCATTCCTCTCGTCATCACTGACCTGTACCTCTCTCATTCTCATCCTGCAGATGGCCTCCCAATCAAGATCAATAGAGAATGTGTCTTCATAGATCCTCTCATCCTCCAAGTTCCACTGTAGGCCAGAGAGCAGAGTGGAGATCAACCGTCTATAGGGAAAGTTACCACTCGAATCAGGTAATGTGGCTCTGTGTATAGTCCAGATGATAATGTATGGGAGGCAGACAGGCTATCTACTGCAGATACAGTACAATATGTACTGAGTCAACTGAGAGACCATCTCATAATGTCCAACCTAAGGAATCAAAATTATGCTGGATGATCTTACATTACACCTAGGGCTCAGGACGCAGGTTGATTGCTTTCGTCTCCCAAATGTCATCACGAAGAGTCTGATTACATATTTCTGTATGTACTCCCATAGATAAGAATTGGGGCTCCTTTGGGGTATAGTTTACCAATGGCCCATCGTTGGAAATGCCCAAGAGATCAGCCAACTCTTGACAGTTGAAAGAGATAGGAACCCCTTTCACCCAACTAGTGATCCAGAGCTCTCTACTCCTATCTACGTTCTCTAGATCACCCTCTACCTGTAGGTGGTAGTAAAACTGTTTTACCCAATTTGGGCAGGTGTAGCCCTCGTACAGGATCATTGGAAGCGAGCCTATATCACCAAATGCCCTCTCTACATCAAATAGGGCTAAATGGGCAAAGTTAACAGACCGACCCCCTTCCACCTTCTTTCAATGGAACCGTGGATATTGTACCTTCTCTTCAATAGACCAAAAGCGATTAGGGTCATGGACTCGGGGAACCTTGTTGCGAACCATGATAACTATGAGAGAAGAGAATAAGAAAACAAGTTAGAAAATTTGAAATTTAGACAGCATAATGATGTAAAATGGGAAAAATCCTCACTTTTCACCCTAACACTTGGGGTAGGAGGACTTACATGAAGCACAAAACACCCTACAATGATTAATTAATGGAAGACAACCACCAATTAAAGTGGAATTTATGAAATTTTGAAATTTGTAAAAAACCCCCCAAATTTAGGTCAAAAATAGGGATTTTTCTCATTTCTGCCAAACCAACCAATGAAACTCGAATGTTCCTGAGGGCTTTCATCCGTTGGATAGCCAATTGCAAGGACAACTAATAAAAATCAAATTTTTACGATCAAGAAGATATTATGTTGAGGAAACTCTATATATGGCAAAAACCTAAGTATGAAAATGGAAAAGAAGAGAATAGGATAGAGAACATACCTTGAGGAATGGGATGAAGGTTGTCGATCGATGGAGAAATCACCAAGTTCGTACGGTTGACACTGTAGAACTCAGTGGTGGTGAGCTAAGTTGAGACCGTAGGAAAGAGAATGAAAATGAGAGGGAAAAATCTCAAAAATAGTTTTAAAACCTGATTTTTAAATCTTACGATCGCACAATTGGACCAAAACAGTCGACCATACCATTGACCTTATGATCGACCATAGGGTCTCGGGAAGTTGGCAGGGTTCGTATGGTCTAACCTATGGTCGCGTTACATGCGACTGTATGACATCGACCATACGATTGACTATTGTCTATTTTTTTACTCTGTTAAACCTATTGCTTCATAATTTTGGTTTTCTCTCTCTCCTTCTATTGTGGGACTAACAAAATATTACCAATCTATCTTGTCTCACATGTGTAGCTTTCCCAATACTATTTCACCCAAGAAATTAAATGGCTGGGCGTAGATTAACCAGAGGGAGACAGAATGGAAACCCACCTCCACCACCTACAGAGGTCAATGACAATGAAGGTCATGAAGATAAAGATGGAAATGTTAGGAATCAAAGTGATGTGCCTCAAGATATTCACACCCAGGCCAACCCAACTAACTTACCAGCACCACCAATAGATTTGGCCACTATAGTGATGAATTTGGCACAACAAGTGCAACAAATACAGCAAATGCAGGTAAACATGCAAGCTGCTATGGAAATTACCTCCCCAGCTGCAAACACAACACCGATGCCTGCAGGGCAAGCTAGTATTATAACAAGGGGTAGCAATATTGTGCCCCAAGCATCTGCTATAAACGACACGGTGCCCCAAGCACCTCAAACACCAGTTGTACAAGATCAAGTACAAAATCCCGAAGCACCACAAGGCGGATATAACCAAGGTAACTATGAGTACCAACCGTCCATGTATGGATCATATGCACAAAATTAGCTTGACCACTCCAGGCTGATCGAGCATTTTTTGAAGATGAAACTGAAGGAGTTCACATGCAAGCTATCAGATCCATCGTGGCCAGCTCACTGAATTGACAAAATAGAAAAAAATTTCCTGATGATGACTATTAATGAGGAAGAGAATGTGTTATGTGCCACTTTTATGCTGAAAGGAGATGCATACCATTGGTGGAAATCCACTCGGGGTTATCTGTTAACAAAGCACACCCAACTGACCTAGGCTATCTTCAAAGAAGTTTTCTTCGAGAAGTATTTCCCTAGGACTTTCAAGGATCAAATGGAAAAAGAATTTTTGAGACTCTATCAAGGACAAATGTCTCTTGACGCTT
This sequence comes from Protea cynaroides, assembly GCA_028583415.1. NCBI lineage: Eukaryota > Viridiplantae > Streptophyta > Magnoliopsida > Proteales > Proteaceae > Protea > Protea cynaroides. The sequence goes on along the minus strand of CM053267.1, from coordinate 6,585,019 downwards.
ACCAGCAACGTTATGAAGAGCTGTTCTTCTTTGCTTCCTTTAGCATGCAAGAAGAAGATACCAAAACCTGAAGGTTCGTCATGGGACTTAGGGAAAGCATCCGAGAGAATGTACTGGGATTGGAAAAGAAGATATATAATGAAGCTATACAGATTGCTTGAGTATTAAAATCGAGCCAAAGGAGAGTTACTTTGCTCAAAACAGGGGTATCAAGAGGTCGATTGGAAACACATTCAACGGAGGGAACTCAAAGACATTTTAAACCCTTTTGTACTCAAGGCTTCAATGCTACAGCCAAGACTACTTCAACAGCCCAACCTCAACAGAAGTAGGGTAATGCTGGAGTGAAATGCTTCAACTGCGATCAAGTAGGGAATTATTCAAGAGATTGTCCTAAGCCAAGAAAGCAGCTACAACAAGGAAAGGTTTATGCAGTTACTTCTAAAGATGCTGCCGCATCGCCTGATGTGGTTACAGGTATGATTCAACCTTTTGTTTTGTACTACCTTGTGTGCTCATATAGATTAATTCAAGAAAAAAAATCACAGGTATCGTACCTATTAATGGAATACCTGCCAGAGTACTCTTTGATTCTGGGGCCACCCATTCTTTTATATTGGTGTCTTTCAGAAAGAAGCTAGATATACCCCTCAGAACTTTAGACTACAAGCTACTAGTATGGTCACCTATGGGATTAGAACCAAAATTAGACCAAGGTTATGGACCATGTCTAGTTTTCATAAATGGATGAAGTTTGGACACCAACCTAGTGCAACTTGAGATGGCAGACTTCGACGTCATCCTAGGGATGGACTGGTTATCCCAGCATTCTGTGAGTTTGCTTTGTGCTGAAAAAAAGATATCATTCAAGGACAAGGAAGGAGCAGAGTTCAGTTTTACAGGAACCAAACTTTTTCGTAAATGAAAACTCATTCTTTCTGCATTAAAGGCTAGGAAATGCCTCGAGAAATGAGGAATTTGGTACCTAGTGTCCGTGGTCGACCTCACCAAGGAAGCACTATGAATGAAAGATATTGAAGTTATGCATGAATTTTGAGATGTGTTTTCTGAGGAATTACCAGGATTGCCACCTGATCGAGCAACAGAGTTAGTTATAGACTTCATACCCGGAGCCGTACCAGTATTTAAGGCACCCTATCAAATTGCTCCTACTGAACTGAAGGTACAATTATAGGGGTTGCTAGATAAGGATTATATTTGACCCAATATATCACCATGGGGAGCACCAGTGCTATTCGTGAAGAAGAAGGATGGTAGCGTTCTACTTTGTATAGATTATCAAGAATTGAACAAGCTCACAATCAAGAATCGATATCCGTTGCCTTGGATCGATGACTTATTCGACCAGTTGCAAGGTGCCAAAGTGTTCTCCAAGATTGATCTCCGATTAGGATACCATCAGTTGAAGATCAAGGAAGGTGATATTCCAAGGACAGTATTTATAACCAGATATGAACATTACAAGTTTCTAGTTATGTCTTTTGGATTGACAAATGCACCCTCAACTTTTATGGAACTCATGAATCGAGTATTCTACGATATGCTGGATACATCGATCATTGTATTTATTGACGACATCCTAAACTACTCAAAGGAAAAAGAAACTCATATCACAAACTTAAAGCCATTATGCAACAATTAATAACAGAAAAGCTTTACGCTAAATTTAATAAGTATGAGTTCTGGCTAAATGAAGTCACTTTCTTAGGCTATGGTGTATCAGCTGAAGGAATTAAAGTATATCTTAGCAAGATTGAAGCCATTGTGAAATGGGAAGCACCTAAGAATGTTGTAGAAATTAAAAGTTTTTTGGGTTTAGCTAGGTAATATCGAAGATTCATGGAGGATTACTCTAGAATCGTCGTACCTCTCACCAGTCTGACTAAGAAAGGAGAAAAATTTGTTTGGATCAACAAATGTGAAGAGTGTTTCCAAACATTGAAGACAAGACTAATATCAGCTCCCATCCTGACTATTCTAACCCCAGGACAACCATCTATCTTGTACTTCGATGCATCTGGGTTCGGTTTGGGATGTGTTATCATGCAAGGAGAATAAGTAATTACGTACGCTTCCAGACAATTAAAGACACATGAGAAGAACTACCCCTCATGACTTGGAATTAGCAGTGGTGGTACATGCCGTCAAGGTATGGAAACATTATTTATACGAAGAGAAATTTCAATTAAATTAGATCATAAGAGTCTCACTCATCTTTTCAATCAAAAGGAGTGGAACATGAGACAGAGGAAATGGCTGGAGTTGCTAAAGGATTACGATTGCAATATCAAGTATCATCCAGGGAAGGCTAATGTAGTTGCTGATGCACTAAGTAGAAAAGCGATGATAAATCTCAGGAAAAAGGTAGCACAATTACTGCAATGTACGTCGCAGGAAGAGTATACACTTGTGGCAATGACCAGTTCGTGATTGATAAACTGGGTGGATCGATCGACCTAGATTTTATTCATCGATTTTCTAACATGTTTGGTACATTGAAGATTGTACTTGATCTAATAGACCAAGTGAAAGTAGCTATTCAATTAGACCCCCATCTAAGAACAGTGCAAAAAGCACTTGAAAAAGGTAGGACTACTCCTGACTTCACTTTGGACTTTGAAAAGGTACTAAGATACAAAGGGAGAGTATGTGTTCCTAAAAGTGAAGACTTAGATATTAGACACAGATTAGTGAAGGAAACCTACACCACTGTGTATTCGGTACATCCTAGAAGTACAAAGATGTATCATGATCTAAAGAAACTATATTGGTAGAGGGGAATGAAAGCGGATGTAGCGAGATATGTATCTCAATACCTGGATTGTCAAGGAGTAAAGATTGAAAGACAAAGACCTGCAGGCTTATTGTAACCATTACCAGAATCAGCATGAAAATGGGACTATATCACTATGGATGTTGTCACAGGGTTACCACTGACTCCTAGAGTAGTTGACGCAGTCTGGGTGATTGTAGATCGTTTGACTAAGACAACTTATTTCATAGCTATACGACCTCAGTATACACTAGAGAGGCTAGCTAAGCTATACGTGGATAATATTTTCAGATTGCATGGTGTACTTGAAATAATTGTGTCTGATAGAGATCCGCATTTTACTTCAAAGTTTTGGAAAGGATTACAGAAGGCTATGGGTACAATGCTGAAATTTAGTACAACATTCACCCTCAAACCGATGGATAGTCGGAGCACACCATTCAGATTTTAGAAGACATGCTTCGAGCTTGTGTGATTAATTTCAAAGGTTTATGGGATGAGAAGTTATCATGAATCGAGTTCGCCTATAACAATAATTATCAAGCTATGATACAGATGTCACCCTATGAAGCACTATATGGTAGGAAGTGTTGAACCCTCTTATTTTGAAATGAAGTTGGAGAACAGAGAGTTGTTGGACCAGAATTTATCAAAGATACTTGTCGAGTAGTAGACATCATTAAGGAAAGGGTCAGAATAGCTCAGAACTGTCAGAAGCATTATGCAGATAATCGGTGCCGAGATCTTAAATTCGCCACAGGTGATAAGGTATTTTTGAAGATATCTCCTATGCATGGTTTAAAACAGTTTGGACAGAAGGGAAAGCTGTGTCCCAAATATATTGGACCTTATGAGATTCTGACAAGGCGTGGAAAGATAGCATATCAATTAACACTACCACCATCGATGTCCAGTGTACATGATGTATTCCATGTCTCACAACTGAAGAAGTACGTTAGAGATCCAACACAGGTGTTAACAACAGATCCATCGGATTTGACAAAAGATTTGATGTTTGAGGTGGTACCTTTTGAAATCACTAGTCGAAAGGTACAACGTCTTCACCACCATGACATCTATTATGTTAAGGTTACTTGGAGAAGGAAAGATGTGGAAGAAGTCACATGGGAAGAAGAGAATGCTATGCGAAAGCAATATCCTCACCTATTCGACTCAGAAGGTATTTGTAAATTTCAAAGATGAAATTTATGTAAGGGGGAGTTGTAAGACCAGCACTGCACTAACCCGGTTTAACCGTGTGGTGCCAGGTCTTTCCATCATTGTTGGATCAAGTGGACGAATGCGTGAAGAAGGAGCACGAGACCAGGTAAGTAAATCAACCCAAATATAGATAAAATCAAGTGTATGGTCGACTACCTGGATAGGTAGGGTTGACCATACGATGTGAAACAAAGACCACTAGTAAATAACCATATGGTTGATGTTTTCAAGCCTATGGTCAAAGGATTCTACGACCGTACGTCCAACCGTACGACCCCAAATCAGACTCCGAGTTTGGAAACTTTCTAAATAGAAGGGGGATCTCTTTCCTATTGTTGGAGAGCTTTATATGGAGAGTTTCTCTCCATATAAAGGACGTTCATCAATCCTTTTTCACTCTTTTGGAACATTATCAAACCCTAGAGGAAGAGGAGGAAGAGAAGGAAAAGGAGAGAAGCTAGGAAGACTAAAAAGAAGGCTAAGAGAAAGAGTTCTACAGAATCTCTGCAACAACTAAGGTATAAACCTTGTCTATGTAGCCTTAAAAAACCAAGAGTAGGAGTTTCTAATGTAAATTGTAATACCAAACCCAATATAAGGATTTAACTATGGGATTTTCTGATCAAATCTCAAAGGGATCATGGAGAACTAGTTAGAGTAATTTATTTAGAAAAACTAAGAATTATGGCCTTAGAACGATCATTAAGGAGGACCTCGTTGATAACCAAAGAGGAGGAATCTGTAATGGAAGTAAGAAAGCACATTAAACTCGTACGGTTGCAGCTACGGTCGACCATAGCATTACCAGAGTATCGACCACAATCATTTGGAAAGAATTCAGGAACTGTATGGTCGCAGGTATGGTCGCTTATAGTGCGACCATCGGGTGTTGACCGTACAAGGTAAGGTTGACACAGGATGAGACCATAGGACCAATCAGACACCTATCAGTGATCTATTTTTGATTTTTGACTACTGTAACATGTTACACAAAAATCCTAACTTAATTCTATATAATTTTTATGTTATTAAATTGATTCAAAGAGAATTACAAGGCTTGAAAGAAAATTGCATTTTGTTAAAAGGTGAGGGAACAAGACCGAAACTAATTGGATAATAACAAACTACTTATTATTGAGTTCAATGCCATGATTGATTCTATGATTGTATGCTTGTAATGTGCATCTCACATATCATCCAATAGTACTGTTATTACTGCTCATGAATGTTTACTTTTGTTTATTTATAACATGATGATGATGGTGATGCTAGGAATAAGCATGTGATTGTGTGTGTGGTTAGTGTGTTGGATGCGAGTGGAGCATCAGGGGAAGGACGTGACATTGTGGTTCATCCTGGTCACCAGACTCTAGCTCTATCTTTACTCAAATCTTACCCACTAACATCGCCGTATTGCCATTATCTTAGAAGAACTATTACGTCATAGGGCATCAGGGGAGGTGGTCACAGACCGTGTGTTTTTTGACTCTGCCATAGGGCCTTAATTCTATCTCTATGGACATATTGAGGGATTCTGGGGTGAGGCCTTGGATACACTGGATGGAATTAGGATTGGTTAGTTGCGAGCCCAGCTTGTAAGCCCTCGCCAATAGGGACTTATGTGTTGGTATGGGTAGAGCATCAGGGGAAGTATTGGCAATGTGTGATTCGAACACTTTAGCTCTATCTCAATTCCATAGTGGGTGCATGTGGGATGATAATGGTATTTAATCCATTGGGCAGATTCACACACTCATGTATAGAGGTGCGGTGGCCGCCAAACCTTTCTATAGCATATTGCAAACATAAAACCAAACCAATGATATTGAATTGAATGCATGCATATGTTTGCCTATTGTTTTGTTTGCTCACTGAATCGTGATGTGTACTCATCCATGGACACATAGCAGTGACGAACGGGGAACTAATGGATGAGGCACATGATCTGTCATGCGAGTGCGGTCAATGCATTTTTGATTAGTTTGGTTATTAGTGATTACCAGAACATGTAGTTGATTATTTTATGTCATGAGTTACTTAGGAATAATTGGAATTAATTATTTATTATCACTGTTAGATACTCAATTCATTAGTAATAAAGACTTTCGCTATTATTTATTTACTCTGATTATGCTTGTGGAACATGTCTGGTTTAATCAGATGGGCACAGCCTATATGAGATCCCGGTTTGAACCTTTGGTTCTCATTATGGTTTATTACACTACTCTGGTTAGTCCAGAATTGGGGTGTGACATATATGTTTACCAATAGTTAGGATTGGGAAAGTAACATCAATCTCACTTTAACTAGCTGATCATTCTGTAAAGATTCCTAAGGTAATGGTAGATGATGTTTTATTAAAGGTAGGAAAATTTCTTTTTTCTGTTGATTTTATTATTTTAGAAACACATCCTGTCTCTAATAGGGATCAAATCCCTATCATTTTAGGAATACCATTTCTTGCTACAAGCAATGCATTAATAAATTGCAAAAATAATCTAATGAAGTTGTCATTTGGCAACCAAACTGTTGACTTAAATGTATGCACCAATGATTCCCCGACCATGTGGAGACTACTTTTGACATTGACATTGACTCAAAATTCTTGAAGTGTATAGAAAAGTTGATAGGAGTGGAGGATACTTTATCCTCAGAAGCAAGGAGGATCTACACACCTGTGGAACTTCTAGGACCTTTATCCACTTCCACTCCCAAGCTCTCAATGGTTAAACCACCTAATTTAGAATTAAAGGAGTTATCCTCCAATCTAAAGTATGCCTTTTTAGGACCTAACCAGACTCTTTCCGTTATCGTAGCGTCTGATTTGACTTCTATCAGGAAAAAGAGTTGATCAAACTTTCAAAAGACCATAAGAAAGTTTTAGTTTGGACTGTGGCTGACATCAAGGGTATTAGTCCATTTATTATTCAGCATTATATAAACCTTATGGAAGGTGCCCAACCCTCAGGGGAATCTCAGAGATGGGAAAATCCTATCAAGTACTACTTTTGGGACGATCCATATCTATTCAAGATCTTGCTTTATAACTCCCACTGACATCATTTTCCTGGTAAACTTAAATCCTATTGGGAGGGTCCTTATATTGTTAAAAATGTTTTCTCATCGGGTGCCATTGAGATTTTGAATGTAGGTACAAGTGCGATCATCAAAATGAACGAACAGCGTTTGAAGCCATTCCTGGAGCTTCCATATGATTCCACTAAAGAGGTCATGGATCTCCATGAGCCTTTTTACCTTGATCCTTGATTCAGGGAGTTTTTCTTCCCCTTGTCTTTAGTTTTATTTTTCTGCATACATTGAGGACAATGCATGATTTAAGTGTGGGGGAAGGGTTGAGCTTTAATTGAAAAATTTTAACGTTGATTTTTGGTAAAGTCATATACTCTTTCTACGATTTTGACACAAAAGCAGAAGGAGAGAGAGATTTAGGACACCATCACATGCAAAGTAATAGAAACCTATGTAAAGATAGTACCTAGTTTGTATCTTGAGGTGGGAATCGAGTTAGAAAATACATATTACTTTACCTAAAGGTATGAATCTTTTATGGTTTTAGTTGGTCATTTAAGCCTTTGATTAAAGCTGAGACCTTCTTAAAAAAAGAAGAAGATAATAATAAGAATTTATGTTCTTGGAACTAGACAGGGTATTCCACTTCAGGAAGTGAGGTGTCTTGATTGAAATTCCTTGGATGAGATTTCTTGAAAAGAAAAAAATGGTACTCTCTAGCATCAATGTCCTTATAAAAAACAAAGCTACATAAGTAATATGGGACTGCATAACCACCTGCACTTCTTAAGCCAACTGTAGTGGAGTAACTTAGAGAGGAAAAGTGCAAAAAAAAATTAAAAAATAAAAAATAAAATAAAAAATATGAAATTAAAGTATTGAAATTTGAATATGGTCGAATAGGCTCTAAATCTTGGGTCTTGGTTGCCAGTATGTTACCATAGGTTTTACCTTAAGGAAAGGTATATTTGGAAGATATAACAAGGTTCACTAATTAATGATTCATGCATAGTGTTTGAATCATATGAGATAATAAAGTCTAAGTGTGGGGGTTTTCTTATTTCTTGACGCTAAATTGAGCATCTTAACTAATAAGATGTGTGTATGTTCTTTTTCCAAAACACCATAGTTAAAGATTGAAATTTTTATATGAATTTTATGTGTTTATTCTTTGAAAACACTCACAAGACATAACTCATTCCCTAGGTGTCACACCCCAATTCTGGTCTAACCAAAATGGTGTGATGAACCACCAATAAACCAACGGTTCACCTAGGATCTCTTATAGGTCGTACCCACCATATCAAACCAAACACACATTCCACATTAATAATCAGAGGTAATAAATAAATAAGCGAAAGTCTTACAGATAATGAACTGAGAGTCTAACAGTGATAAATAAGTATTTAATCCAATTATCTCCAAACCACAAGACATAAAGTTAACTAATCAATTACATATCTGATGTTCAAATTAAAACTAAATTTAAGTAAAACACATTGGTTGCATTCGCATGATGAATCATGCGCATCTTCTTTAGCTTCTACGTCTATCGCAGAAACTTGTCCAAACGTCGGCGCATTCATATTCTTCAACGGTAGGACCTGCATCATTAACAATAAATATTCGACAACGAAAGGGTGAGCACACATCACGGCTTAGTGAGCAAACAAAATAATGCAACAAACATATGCATGCTTTCAATTCATATCTTTGGTCTGGTTTATAAGTTTGTAATATGCTATAGAAAGGTTTGGTGGCTGCCACACCTCTATACACGAGTGTATGAATCCACCCAATGGATCAAACACCATTGCCGTCCCACATGCACCCACCATGGAATAGAGATAGAGCTAAAGTGTTCGGATCAAACACCGCCAACACTTTCCCTGATGCCCTACCCATACCAACACGTAAGCCCCTATTGGCATGGGCTTACAAACTGGACTCGCAACTAATCAATCCTAATGCCAAACAGTGTATCCAAGGCTTCACCCCAGCATCCATCAATATATCCATAGAGATAGAGCTAAGGCACCCTGACAGAGTCAGAGACCACACGGTACGAGACCACCTCCCCTGATGCCTAACGATGTAATAGTTCTGCTATGGTAATGGTGATACGACGATGTTAGTGGGCAACACTTGATTAGAGATAGAGCTAGAGTCCGGTGACGAGGTCAAAGACCACCATGCCACGTCCTCCCCTTGATGCTCTACTTGCATCCAACACACCAACCACACACATACATTCACATGCATATTCCTAGGATCATCATTATCATCATGTTATAAAAAATAGAATTAAATATGCATGAACAGTAATAGCAGGAATATTGGATGACATGTGAAATGCACATTACAAGCATATACACATAGAATAAATCATGGCATTGGACTTAATAAAAATAAACAGTTTGTTATCATCCATTTAGTTTAGGTCTTGTTCCCTCACCTGTTAGCAATACTTGATGTCCTTCAAAGCCTTGAAATTCTCTTTGAATTGATTTAACAACCTAAAAGTTATATGAATTTAAGTTAGGATTCATATGTGACATGTTACAGTAGTTAGAAATCAAAACAAAGCACTGATAGGTTTCAGATTAGTCTATGGTCTCATGCTGTATCGACCTGATTATCTACAGTCGAAACCCTACGGCCACATATGGTGAGACCGTAGCTGCGACCATATGATTTCTGAAATCTTCCCGAATGCCTATGGTCGATCCTTTGGTCTTACTGGTCATGCTATGGTCGACCGTAGCTGCGACCTTGAGATTTTTGGTCACAATCTACATGAAATTTTAGTTCTTCCAAGGTCAATTCTTCTGTTTTTCAATGGGGTTTATTCTAAGGTCATCCTATGGCCATCACTAGTAATTTCTTATCAACCCTAATCATCAAATTCACTCCTCATGGTTCTCCTTGGGATTTTCTCAAGGAAATCACATAGATCATAATAGGTTAATATTGCCTATCTTTCATAGAAGTTTTATTCCTTAGAGTTTACTTCTCTAGAGATTCGTTTCATACCTTGGCCTGTGATAGAGAGCTAATATCTTTTCAGCAAATTCTTCTCCTTAGCTTTTTCCTCTTCTCCTTTTCTTCATTTTCTTCCTTCTTTTTCTCTAGGGTTTACTAATGTTATAAATGAGTGAAAAAGGGCAAAGGGACGTCCTTTATATAAAGGAAAACTCTCCATATAAAGTCTTCTTTCAATTAGGAAAGCAATCCCTTAGTTTAGAAAAGTTTTCAAAACTCGGAGTCTGATCTAGGTTCTCACGGTCGATCATACGGTCGCATAAACCATCCACCGTAGGGTCGAAATCATCGATCATGGGATTTTGGATTTGAAATTTTTGGTTTCCTTCCTTATGGTTGATCATACCTACCAAGGCATGCGACTTTAGGTATGTTTTTAGTATTTTTAACTCGATTCTTATACCTGGTTTGTGATTTATCTTCACACGCTCGGTCCACTTGGTACAGGAATGATGGTAAGACTAGGCACGACATGGTTAGACCAAGTTAGTGGAGTGCGAGTCTTACAACTCCCCCCTCTTATATAAATCTCATACTCAAAATTTATACATACCTTTTGAGTCGAATAGGTGAGGATATTGCTTCTGCATAGCATTCTCTTCTTCCCATGTAACTTCTTCTACATTTTTGCTTCTCCAAGTAACCTTAACGTAGTAAATGTCACGGTTGGGAAGACGTTGCACCTTTCGGCTAGTGATCTCAAAAGGTACTACTTCGAACGTCAAATCTTCAGTTAAATTCGATGGATCCATTGTTAACACGTGTGTTGGATCTCTGACGTACTTCTTCAGTAATGAGATATGAAATACATCATGCACACTTGACATAGATGGTGGTAGTGCTAACTGATATGCTACTTTTCCACGTCTATCTGGGACACAGCTTTTCCTTCGGCCCAAACCTTTTCAAACCACGCAGAGGAGATATTTTCAGAAATACCTTATCACCAATGTTGAATTCGAGATCTCTGCGTTGATTATCAGCATATTGCTTTTGACGGTTCTGAGCTATCCGAACTCTTTCCTTGATAATGTCGACTACTCGACAAGTATTTTCAACAAACTCCGGTCCAACAATACTCATTCTCCAACTTTATTCCAAAACAAAGGTGTTCGATATTTCCTACCATACAGTGCTTCATTGCGTGACATCTGTATAGTCGCTTGATAGCTGCTGTTATAAGCGAACTCAATCAATGGTAATTTCTCATTCCATGATCCTTTGAAATCAATAAGACAACCTCGGAGCATGTCTTCTAAAATCTGAATAGTACTCTTCGACTGTCCATCTGTCTGAGGACGGAATGCAGTACTAAACTTTAATGTTATACCCATAGCCTTCTGTAATCCTTTTCAAAACTTTGAGGTAAAGCATGGGTCTCTGTCGGACACAATGCTTTTAGGTACACCATGTAATCAGATAATATTATCTACATAAAGCTTAGCTAACCTCTCTAGGGTATACTGAGGTCGTATAGCTATGAAACGAACTGTCTTGGTCAAACGATCCATAATCACCCAGACAGCGTCAACTACTCAGGGAGTCAATGGTAACCCGGTGATGAAGTTCATAGTGATGCAGTCCCATTTCCATGCTTGTTCTGATAGTGGCTGCAACAATCCTACAGGTCTTTGTCTTTCAACCTTTACTTACTGACAATTCAAGCATTGAGACACAAATTTAGCTACATCTGCTTTCATTCCTCTCCACCAACATAGTTTCTTCAGATCATGATACATCTTCGTACTACCAGGATGTACCAAATAAGCGGTGGTGTGAGCTTCCTTCATTAGTCTGTGTCTAATATCCAAGTCTTCATTTTCAGGAACACATACCCTTCCTTTGTATTTTAGTACCTTTTCAACTTCCAAGGTGAACTCAGGAGTAGTCCTACCTTTTTTGAGGTCTTCTTGCACCGTTCTCAAATAAGGGTCTAATTTAATAGCGGCTTTCACTTCTTCTAATAGATCATGTACAATGTTCAATGTAGAAAACATGTTTGAGAATAGATGAATAAACCCATGGTCAGTTCATTCATCAAGAATATCAATCATGAACTGCTCTTTACCGTAATTAAATACTCTCCCTGTGACACACGTCACATCATTTGCACTAACTTCTTCTTATGATTCTGTCATTGCTTTCCTGCTTTGTGCGTCAGCAACTACATTAGCTTTTCCTGGATGTTACTGGATATCACAATCATAATCCTTCAATAATTTCAGCCATCTTCTTTGTCTCATGTTCAACTCCTTCTGAATAAAAAGATGAGTGAGACTCTTATGATCTGATTTAATCTCAAATTTCTCTCTATAAAAATAATGTCTCCATATCTTAACAGCATGTACTACTACTGCTAATTCCAAGTCATGAGTGGGATAGTTCTTCTCATGTGTCTTCAGTAGTCTTGAGGCATACGTAATTACTTGTTCTCCTTGCATAAGCACACATCCTAAACCTAATCCAGATGCATCAGTGTACAAGGTAAATGGTTGTCCTGGGATCGAAATAGTCAAGATGGGAGTTGATATCAATCTAGCCTTCAATGTTTAAAAATAATCTTCACATTTATCGGTCCAAACAAACTTTTCTCCTTTTTTTTGTCAGACTGGTGAGAGGTACGACGATTCTAGAGTAATCTTCCACGAATCGTCGATAGTAACCAGCTAAACCTAAGAAACTCTTAATTTCTACAACATTCTTAGGTTCTTCCCATTTCACAATGGCTTCAATCTTGCTAGGATTCACTTTTATTCCTTCAGCGGATACATCATGACCTAAGAAAGCGACTTCATTTAGCCAGAACTCACACTTTGTAAATTTTGCATAAAGCTTCTCTTTTCTTAGTCGCTGCAGAGCGGCTCTTAGATTTTTGACATGAGTTTCTTTGTCCTTGGAGTAGACTAGTATGTCATCAATAAATACAATGACTGACGTATCTAACATATCATGGAATACCTAATTCATGAGTTCCACAAAAGTTGTGGGTGCATTAGTTAATCCAAAAGACATGACTAAAAATTCATAATGTCCATATCTGGTTCTGAATGCTATCTTCAGAATATCACCTTCCTTAATCTTCAACTGATGGTATCCTGATCGAAGATCAATTTTGGAGAACACTTTGGCACCTTGCAACTGATCGAACAAGTCATCGATCCGAGGCAACGGGTACAGATTCTTGATTGTAAGCTTATTCAATTCCTGATAATCTATACACAGTCGAACGCTATCATCCTTCATTTTTACGAATAGTACTGGTGCTCCCCATGGTGATATGCTGGGTCTAATATAATCCTTGTCCAGTAATTCCTATAGTTGTACCTTCAGTTCAGTAAGAGCCATTCGATAGGATGCTTTCGATACTGGTGCGGCTCCGGGTATAAGATCTATAACGAACTCTGTTACTCGATCGGGTGGTAGTTCTGGTAGTTCCTCAGGAAATACATCCAAAAATTCATTCACAACTTCAATATCCTCCATTCACGGTGGTTCCTTGGTGAGGTCGACCACGGATACTAGATACCCAATTCCTCATTTTTTGAGGCATTTTTTAGCCTTCAATGCAGAGAGAATGAGTTTTCATTTACGGGGAAGTTTAGTTCCCACAAAACTAAACTCTGTTCCTTCCTTGTCTTTAAATGTCAATTTCTTTTCTGTACACAATAGGTTTACAGAGTGCTGAGCTAACCAATCCATTCCCAAGATAACGCCAAAGTTTGTCATCTCAAGTTGAATTAAGGTTGCATCCAAAATCTTCTCGCCGATAAGAACTAGACATGGTCCATAACCTTTATCTGAGCTGAGACAATTGACTGTAATGGCCGCTCTGAGGCACAATATTGTGCTGGATGATGCGACTGTATACCCGAGGCATAGGTCTCAAACTAGTAGCCTTCATGGGTGCTCCAGGGTTAAGTAGCTGCTCCGAAATCTCCTGGCGCAGATCGTCTGTGAGAAAGCCCTTCATCTTAGGGGCACAGTAGACCAAGTCCCCATTATTGGGAATCCCTAGGAGATCGGCGAGCTGGTGAGTGTGAAAAGAGATGGGAACACCCTTGATGTAGCTAGTTAGGTGGAGTGCCTCCACTTCTAATCCCATAGGTGATTGTACAAGCAGTTTGTAGTCTAAAGGTTTGAGGGATAGATTTAACTTCTTTCCAAATGACACAGATGTAAAAGAATGAGTGGCTCTAGAGTCAAAGAGTATTTGGCGGGTAAGCCATTAATAGGTACGATACCTGTGATTTGATTTAATTTAGTCTACATACTTACACAAGGTAGTACAAAATGAATAGTTCAGGTCATACCAGTGACCACATCAGGTGATGCGGCAGCATCCTCAGATGTAACTGCATAAACCTTTCCTTGCTGTAGCTGCTTCCTTGGCTTAGGACATTCCCTTGAATAATGTCCTACTTGATCGTAATTGAAGCATTTGACTCCAACATTACTTTCCTTCTGTTGAGGTTGGGCTATCAGAGTAGTCTTGGCGACAGCATTGAAGCCTTGAGTATGGAAGGGTTTAAATGTCCTTGAGTTCCCTCTGTTGTATGAGTTTCCATTGGGCCTTTTAATACCTTTGTTCTGAGCAAAATAACTTTTCCTCTGGCTTGATTCTAGTACCTGAGCAATCTATACAAATTCATTATAAATCTTCTTTTCCAGTCCCAATACATGCTCACAGATGCTTCCCCTAAGTCCCATGATGAACCTTCAGGTTTTGGTATTTTCCTCCTGCATGCTAGAGGGAGCAAAGAAAAATAGTTCTTCATAATGTTGTTGATATGCGTCTACAGTCATCTGTCCCTGATACAGACTCAGAAACTCCTTTTTCATTTGATCTCAGAAACTCTTGGGAAAATACTTCTCGAAGAAAGCTTCTTTATAGATAGCCCAGGTCCGTTAGGCGTGCTTTGTCAACAGCTAACTCCGAGTAGATTTCCACCAATGGTGTGCATCACCTTTCAGCATAAAAGTGGCACATAATACCTTCTCTTATTCATTTATAGTCATCATCATAAGGTTTCTTTCCATCTAATTGATCCAGTGAGCTGGCCATAATGGATCTGATGGCTTGCCTGTAAATTCCTTCGGCTTCAACTTCAGGAAATGCTCTATCAGTTTGGAGTAATCAAGCTGATACTGTGCATATGCTCCATACATAGGTGGTTGGTACTGATAATTTCCTTGGTTATACCGGCCTTTCGTTGCTTCATGGTTTTGCACTTGGCCTTGTACTGCTCGTGTTTGCGGTGCTTGAGGTGCAGTGTTGCTACCACCAGGTGCAGTACTAGCTTGTCCTGCAGGTAGAGGTGTTGTGTTTGCAGCTGGGAAAGCAATTCCCATAGCAGCTTGCATGTTGGCTTGTACTTGCTTTATTTGCTGCATTTGTTGTGCTAAATTCATCACCGCAGCAACCAAATTTGTAGGTGGTGCAGGTAGTTGGTTGGGTTGGCTTGGGTGTGCACATTCTGAGGTACAACATTTTGAGTTCCAATATTTTCTTCCTGTCCTTGCTGACCCTCAATTGTCATTAGTCTCCATAGGTGGTCGAGATGGGTTTGCATTTTGTCTCCTTCTACTTACTCTGCGTCCAGCCATTTAAATTCTTGGTTGAATGGTACTTGGAAAGGCTGTACATGTGAGACAAGATATGATGGTGGTATTGGGTTAGTCTCACAATAGAAGGCGAGAGAAAAACAAAATCAATAGGCAAAAGTTCAAACAAAATCAATAGGCAAAAGTTCAAACAAAATCAAAATGCAGACAATAGTTAGTCATACGGTCGATAGCCTACGGTCGCATGTTGTGCGACCATAGGTGCGACCTTCAAAACTCTGGCAACATACCGAGACCCTATGGATGATCATACGGTCGATGGTTTTGGTCGAATTATGCGACCGTATGGTTCAAAATCCGGTTTTTAAACCTGTTTTTCAAAAATTTTTCCACTCATTCTCCTTCTTCCTCCTACAGTCTCTAATCAACTAGCCACCAGTGAGTTGCTACAGTGTCGACCATACAAACTTGGTGATTTTTCCATCGATCAACATCTGTCACTCCATTCCTTGAGGTATGTTATCTATTTTTCTCCATTTTTAAGCTTTCATACCTAGGGTTTTTGCTATTTGTAGGGTTTTCTTCTAATTAATATTTTTTTGACCGTAAATATTTAATTTTTATTGGGGGCTTTTGCTATTGGCTACCCAATGGATGAATTCCCTCGAGGAAATTTGAGTTTCATCGGTTAGTTTAGTAGAAACTCAAAAATTCCCAATTTTGACCTAAATTTTGGGATCTTTTCCAATTATCAAAATTTCATCAAATTCGACCTTCCTAGTTCAAATTTCCAATTGTATGAGCCTTGTAGGATGGTTTGGGACCTATGTAAGTCCTCCTGCCCAAATGTTTGGGTGAAAAGTGAGGCTTTTTCCATTTTACATCGTTATGTTGTCAAAATTTTCAAATTTATCAAACTTATTTTCTTATTTTCTTCTCTTGCAGTTATCATGGTTCGCACTAAGGTTCCTCGAGTTCATGACCCACGATGCTTCAAGTCTGTTGAAGTAGAGGTGTAATATCCTGGGTTTGACTGGAGGAAAGTTGATGGGGGTCGGTGTGTGAACCTAGTCCATTTAGCCCTGTTTGATGTGGAAAGGGTGTTTGGTGACATGGGTTGGCTTCCAGTGATCTTGTACGAGGCTTGTACTTTCCCAGACTTGGTTAAACAATTCTACTGTCACCTACAGGTAGAGGGTGACTTAGATGAAGTTGACAGGGGTAGAGATCTTTAGATCACCAGCTGGGTGAAAGGGGTTTTGATCTCTTTCAACTGTCAAGGGTTGGCTGATCTCCTAGGAATTTCCAACGATGGTCAGTTGGTTTACCGTGAACCCAGGGAGCCACAGTTTCTATTTACACAGGTGCATGAAGAAATAGATAATCAGATTCTTTGGGATGACCGCTGGGAGATGAAAGCAGTCAACCTGCATCCAAAGCCACGGGTCTATTGTAAGATTATCCAGCATAATCTTATTCCCCAGGGCGAACACTACGAGATGATCTCACAGCTGACTCAATACCTACTATACTGTATCTGTACTAGGCAGCCTGTCTACCTTCCATATATTATTCTTCAGACTATGCACAGAGCTACGTTGCCTGACTCGAGAGGTAACTTGCCCTATGGGGGACTGATCTCCACCTTGCTCGCCCGTCTACAGGTGGATCTAGTGGATGAGAGGATCCTTGAGGACACCTTCTCAGCTGACTTTGATTGGAAGGCCATCAGTTGGATGGGCATGAGAGAGATACAGGTCAGTGATGATGAGAGGAATGCTATGAGACGTCCTCTCACTTGGGTAGTAGCAATAGATGCAGAGGTGGCAGCCACAGCAGCAACAGAGGTAGCAACAGAGGCAGCTACAGAGGGATACGAGGGTGATGATGAGGAGGATGATGATCGGATGTACATGGATGCGGATGCCATCCCTCTTTAATCGCCACAGTATTCTACTGGAGCTGGCCCTTCTAGGGCTTCTCATTCAGCTGGCCCTTCACGCCCACCACTAGATAACATGATGGGGCTGTTACGTGAGATTTGGGAGGCTCAGCGCTTGACTGATTGGAGTAGGAGAGCTTCTAGATGCCCAGTGCTATACAGACGAGCGGGTAGCAGATTTGACAGCTAGTCTCTAAGCGACTCAGACTCAGGTGGCCTGGCTCACGAGAGTATATGCTGAGGACTATGATAGAGATCGTAAAGCACCTCCTCCTCCAGCACCTCCAGCTCGATGAATTCCATTTATATCTTTTTCCTTTTTTATACTTCAGGGTATCTGTCTGGATTATAGACTGTACTCTGAATTTGATGTACATTTGTCTCATTTTTATTCAACATATATATATATATGTCCCCTTTACATATGTGCAATATTTTCTTTCTTAGTTTATGTCTCATACAACACAGATGCTTATGGTGTGTTTTTATTATAGATTTTAAAATTTATCCTAACTCAGTTCATGACTCATGTGGAAGTAGTTAGGTCAAAGGGTAGAACCTGAGATGCTCTGATACCAAGTTGCCCCACCCCAATTCCGGTCTAACCAGAATGGTGTGATGAATCGCCAATAAATCAACGGTTCACCCAGGATCTCGTATAGGTCGTACCCACCATATTAAACCAAACATACATTCCACATTAATAATCAGAGGTAATAAACAAATAAACGAAAGTCTTACAGATAATGAACTGAGAGTTTAACAGTGATAAATAAGTATTTAATCCAATTATCTCCAAACCACAAGACATAAAGTTAATTAATCAATTACATATCTGATGTTCAAATTAAAACTAAATTTAAGCAAAAACACATTGGTTGCACTTGCATGATGAATCATGAGCATCTTCTTCAGCTTTTACGTCTATCACAGTAACTTGTCCAAACGTCGGCGCATTCATATATTCTTCAATGGTAGGACCTGCATCATTAACTAAAAATATTCGACGTCGAAAGGGTAAGCACACATCACGGCTTAGTGAGCAAACAAAATAATACAACAAACATATGCATGCTTTCAATTCATAACTTTGGTCTGGTTTATAAGTTTGCAATATGCTATAGAAAGGTTTGGTGGCCGCCACACTTCTATACATGAGTGTGTGAATTCGCCCAATGGATCAAACATCATTTCCATCCCACATGCACCCTCCATGGAATAGAGATAGAGCTAAAGTGTTTGGATCAAACACCGCCAATACTTTCCCAGATGCCCTACACATACCAATACGTAAGCCCCTATTGGTGTGGGCTTGCAAACTGAGCTCGCAACTAACCAATCCTAAAGCCAAACAGTGTATCCAAGGCCTCACCCCAGCATCCCTCAATACATCCATAGAGATAGAGCTAAGGCACCCTGACAGAGTCAGAGACCACACAGTCGGAGACCACCTCCCTTGATGCCCTACGATATAATAGTGCTTCTAAGGTAATGGCGATACGATGATGTTAGTGGGCAACACTTGAGTAGAGATAGAGCTAGAGTCTGGTGATGAGGTCGAAGACCACCATGCCACATCCTCCCCTTGATGCTCTACTCGCATCCAACACACCAACCACACACATACATTCATATGCATATCCTAGCATCATCATTATCATCATGTTATAAAAAATCGAATTAAATATGCATGAACAGTAATAGCAGGAAAATTGGATGACATATGAGATGCACATTACAAGCATACGCGCATAGAATCAATCATGGCATTGGACATAATAAAAATAAATAGTTTATTATTATCCAATTAGTTTAGGTCTTGTTTCCTCACCTGTTAGCAATACTTGAGTCCTTCCAAGCCTTGAAATTCTCTTTGAATTGATTTAACAACCAAAAAGTTATATGAATTTAAGTTAGGGTTCATATGTGACATATTACAGTAGTCAAAAATCGAAACAGAGCACTGATAGGTGTCAGATTAGTCTATGGTCTCATGCTATATCGACCTAACTGTCTACGGTCAATACCCTACGATCGCATATGGTGCGACCGTAGCTGCGACCATATGATTTCTGAAATCTTCCCGAATGCCTATGGTCGATCCTCTGGTCATACTGGTCATGCTATGGTTGACTATAGCTGCGACCTTGAGATTTTTGGTCACAGTCTACATGAAATTTGAGTTCTTCCTAGGTCAATTATTCTGTTTTTCAATGGGATTTATTCTAAGGTCATCCTATGGCCATCTCTAGTAATTTCATATCAACCCTAATCATCAAATTCACTCCTTATGGTTCTCCTTGGGATTTTCTCAAGGAAATCTCATAGATCATAATAGGTTAATATTGCCAATCTTTCTTAGAAGTCTTATTCCTTAGAGTTTACATCTCCAGAGATTCGTTTCATACCTTGGCCTGTGATAGAGAGCTAATCTCTTTTTAGCAAATTCTTCTACTTAGCTTTTTTCTCTTCTCCTTTTCTTCCTTCTCTTCATTCTCTTTCTCTAGGGTTTACTACTGTTTTAAACGAGTAGAAAAGGGCTAAGGGACATCCTTTATATTGAGGAAAACTCTCCATATAAAGTCCTCTTTCAATAGGAAAGCAATCCCTTAGTTTAGGAAAGTTTCCAAAACTCGGAGTCTGATCTGGGTTCTCACGGTTGATCATACGGTCGCATAAACCGTCGATCGTAGGGTCAAAATCATTGACCATGGGATTCTGGATTTGAGATTTTTGGTTCGCTTCATTATGGTCGACTATACCTACCCAGGCATGTGACCTTAGGTATGTTTTTAGTGTTTTTAACTCGATTCTCATACCTGATTTGTGATCTATCTTCACACGCCCGGTTCACTTGGTCCAGGAATGATGGGAAGACCTGGCATGACACGGTTAGACCAAGTTAGTGGAGTGCGGGTCTTACACTAAGGGTGACCTAGGGGTTTAAAGGCTTGTTGCACTTGCTAAGTGTAATCGTGATTCCTATGAAAGTGAGTTAATATTTTATTTTATTTTATTTTATATTTTTCTTTATCTGAGGACATACAAAAGCTCAAGTGTGGGGGTATTTGATTAATGTATGATTTTTATATTTTTTCCCTTTACACTATATTTTTCAATATGTTTTATGTATTATTGAACTGAATAAAATAAATTTTATAAGTTTGGCATATTTTAGAGACTCTTTGAATTAATTGCTAAAAGATGAAAAAATTCTAGCATTCTTAATATTGATGTTCTGAGTTTCATGAAGGTTTTTGACTTGGAAAGAGTTCCTAAATTGAAAAGTTATGTTCAGTAAAGTTGTAGAGGACGTCTCAAGCTTTTCGAAATGATATTATAGAGAAAAATCAGAATTCGTTTGGGCCTCCAAACTTTGCAACAATGTCTGACATAAAAATCTTATCCGAATCCAAATCAGGATAGCCATACGATCTAATTAAAGCATTCAATGGTGGATGAAATTTCCATAAAGAGTCTCCTAATCAAGTTAAGAAACGTACAGTATAAGAGGTTGAATTGATTTGGTATTTGAGTTAGATAGGGAAACAATTATTCTAGAAGACTCCAAGAAAAGAAGGAAACTCTACAGCTCTAAAAGTCTAAACAAAGAAGGAATTATAAGTTACAAAGGATTGCTATTATATTTATAGAGAGCACTGATGTTGAAGATATTCAATCTCTCTCTCTCTCTCTCTTTCTTTTGCTGGAGAGTTAAAACTCTCTCTTTCTTTATGATTTTTCTTTTCTCTTTCTCTGGAAGATTGTAATGTCTAGCTAGTTTATTTATTCAGTCCAACGAATTCAATTGGGAGAAGGCTCCTTTTGTAATTATATGCGCATCACCTTGGAGTGATAACGAGACGATAAGCGACGACGAAGAAGTCTTCCTGAGATAGTTCTTTTTTCATTCTTTTATTTTTAATTTGAGAAAATTTCAGCTACCACCCAAAGAGAATTGGCTTAATGACCTACCACCTAAGTTGTTTAAAAAAATCACCTACCACCCATGTTACTCAAATGTTTATCAAAAAGATCCAAAAGCAACTAACAGAACCGTTAATTGCTGAGGTCAGCCGTTAGAAAATACTTGAATGACAATAATACCCTTTTTGTAAGGGAAAAAAAAGCTCCTTTTTTTTCACAGGAATTGTTTTGGTCCCCAACGCCTTTGCTTCCTTCTCTTTTTCTTTTTCCTCTCTCGCTTTTGCAATCTACTTAAAAAAAATCTCTAGTTTTTTTCATTTTAAAAAAAAACTTTTCTGGGAAAAATGTTAACCCCAAGGGGATTTCTTTAACACCTGATCACTGGCATAACCTTGAGTTTTTTGTATGGCGGGTAGCAGCGGCAGAATGAGGTCGGGTTTGGGAGATAAAGCCTCGGGCGGTAGAGTCAATCTAGTTCTGGGGATTCTGGAGCGTCTGCTTTCAGGGGCTGTAGAGTTCAATCGGGTAATCCTTTTATGGGTAATGGTGGTAACCTCGATCAAGGTCTTATGCCTCAAAGTCATTAAGTGGGGATGGCGATGGGGAATTCTACTCAGACAACGATGTCGACAGTTACGGCGGTGGCCTTGAGTTCGGGTAACAATGACCCTAGTAGGTGATCCGTCTCTTTTCTCTCACAGAGGGGGAACCAGGAGAGCCAGATGTTATCGGTAGGGTTTGGTCAGTATAATTCTACGCAGACAGAGTTTGATGGAAGCTTTGCTGATTGTCAAAAAGGGATGGTATGGACCAAAGATTGCTGACGTCATATGGTGATTCTTGTCATTTCTGTGTGGATTCAAAACTATGATCTGGAGTAGGTTTCTCTTTTTTTTTTTTTTTTGATAAAATATTGCTGAGAAATGATGAAGAAAGGGGTATAAACGTCTACACACAATTTTAACTCTTTCCCGTCAGTCCATTAACTAACATTTGTCTAACTTGGGTGGTAGGTATTTTTTTAAACAACTTGGGAGGTAGGTGGTTAGGCCAATTCTTTTTGGGTGGTAGCTGAAATTTTCACTTTTAATTTCGTTTCCTTTCATGCAATTGCTAATTGTTACATTAGGGTTAATTTAGGATGCCTTAAATTTTTGTGCAATTAGGAATCTATTTTATCATTATTTTTGTTGCTTGATTAGGTTTTTATTAGAGTATTTTAGGTTATCTAATTTATTCAATTCATTTGGGTACACTTTGCCCTGTTTAAGTTAGAAAAATAGCGCTTCCTCCTTGAGTTCGACCCATTACCGTACTATACCGTATACTTGTGATTACACTTTTAAATCTCTAACACCTCACATAGGACATCGTGACTTGGCTAGGTTACATTCGTCAATGCAAAGCAGTGTCAGTAAGAGATACTGCAAGCATCCCATTCTACCCACCTTTCCCTTAACGACATAAGTAGACATCACGCGTCATCTGGACCAGCACTACCTTTCATGGAGAGGTTGCGAAGCATCCCATTCCACCCGCTTCAAAACCACTATCGGTACTACTAATCACATATAATTTAATAATGCATATGCATGAACAAACAAAATAGTATATTGGATGGCATGTTATCAAACAATAGCATGTTACCAATTTCACAGCAAAGTATATCATAATCAATCGAGAAACACATGCAACCAAAGGTTCAATTCCCTTTCTTTAGAAGCAAATGGAAGTACTACTAACATAGGGTCCGAATAGGCCTCTCTAGGTTTCCTCAAGTCTCTACACAATCATAACATTTAAATGTTAAGCCTTGTCTATCATTTATTCGTAACTGATTGTTTGTCATAGCATTACATTTGGTGTTTGGGTATTGTTCCAAGTCCATGTGTCAAGTCCATCCTATGACATGCTTACTGCCAACATGAGGTAAGTGGTGTGTGGATGGATGACCGACTTAATGGTCCATCCTCACCTTTCATTAAGCATAATACTAAGAAGGACTTCTTCTTATGAAGGTGTAGGGTTCTTATACTCAAAACATAGTTTAGTACACTCAATGCAACTTATTGGTCTAGCACATAAGGCTGCGGTTGGTGCACCACGTGCGGTTGGTGTCGTTGGCCGTACCACACCACCTACTGCACCCCTAAATAGGGTGCGGCTGGTTGTCATGGCTACACCTCATAGCCTGATCGAATGGCCCAATTGCACTTCTTGGTGCAGTTAGACCTCAGCCAATGGGTCTCTTGATGCATGTTGGTGCATAGGGTCCCATCCGCACACCCATCCAGACCTCTCTTCCACCCCAACGAGGCTCCTTTGGCCTGGATCTGAGGTTAGATGTTTGAATCCGAACGGAATTCATGGATCTTGTCTCCTACGATCTTTCTCGTTTACCCAAGGGTCATGAATGGTCTTCTACTCTTCCACTTTCGGTTTTCCTTTCTATACCATTCGTGTGGACAGCTCATGCTTTGAATCCATAAGCGGCAGTCCCTACGCTTATGGCTTCACCATTAATGGTGGTTGAAGGTCTTCCTTCAATGAAATTGAATGAGGACAAGTACTACAACATAGATCATTCAAATCGTAGGAAGAGAAAGGATTACCTACAATGAGCGTCCACCTTCGGAGCATTCCACGAGATGTGCATCAAAGGTGCACTCCTCTTTTTTCTTCTTCCTTCCTCTTCAAGCCTTCCTTTCCCTTGCTCTCTTCCCTCTCTCAAGCATGCGTCAGAGTTTCTTCCTTTACTCAAACCTTTTCCTTGGTTTGTTAGAGATTAGAAAAGAACTCAATCTCTTTAACCTATCATGGTAAGTGGGAGGATTTTCTTCTTGGTTACCAAGAATAAACCCATGCATAGTCAGCCTACCAAGCTTAGAGATGATACAATCCATTTGGTGGGTCCCACAGTAGGCTGGACTCTAACCTAGCCTATGTTTGGGTGCGGCTGGAGAGAGACGTGCGACTGATGGTTGCAGAAGGACCTCCTTGTCCAGCCAGACCTTGTTTGCTCTCTTCCTATGTGAGGTTTACTAGTGGATGCGATTGGTGGTCCCCCCTCTGGACACTTTTGTCAAACCCACACCACTCCTTAACCAGAAGTCCCATGTTCTATATTACATAGGGGGTTCAAAACTGTGTTTATGCTACCACCACATGATTTTTATTGGTCTTGGTTGTGTCGTTCCAATACGGTTGTTGTGGGAAGACTTGTTACAGACAAAATTTCCAAATCAAAAAGGAAATTTGGGCACAGATCTTACATGCAGACATCTTAAATATGACATCTGTGTTATCACAGTGTATCACATGTGCCATGTGTTCATATAATGTGGCCTATATTGGCAAATCATCCAAAACAGAAAATTTCATGCTATGTATTATAAGCAAAATAGTCATAAAACATGCTTCCAGAAGTAAAATTTTTTTTTTTTATCAAAACACATGTAGGAAAGATAATTAAATATTCTACAATTCTTTAAAAGACACCTAACATAAATAAAGACTATAACATGGTCAAAATCGCCACACAAGTGCAGGGTACTGTACTGATCTAAAACTGGTTCTAGATTTGGACCAGTCATGCCAAAAATCTGTAAATGAAGCTTCTGGAACTCAATTTGAGCTCAACTCATGGCTATAGAAGGAATATTGAAAATGTTAAATTTCATCTTGAGGGATCCAATTCCAACAGAGGATGCAACAATGTCAAACACATTGCACAAGGTTAGGGTACTGTGATAATTTCTATCATGCTATATAAGAAATCATGCAAAGGGAACTTCCAGTATCCTATTGGGACTCAAAATGCAGCCACTGAATCTAGACTTAAAATCCTAGGTTTCATCTCAACGGACCAAATCCCAATAGAGATTGTAGAATAGTCAAATATGCACTATAAAATTTACTATAAATCATGTATATGTGAAAAATAAAATCCATTTACCTGAGCATGTTTCTAACTCAAAGTTCTAACTTTCTCATGAAAGCACTGTAAGCAAAAAGAAACCCTAACATGTTGTCAAATTCAAAATACAATGATGCAATAAATCTGCCTAGAATCATGCTTGAATCATACTAGGATGTACTCAAAAGATCATATAAAATCACATACATGTTAGAAATTTTCTAATCAGTTCCAAAATTTAGAGAACTTAAAGACGTAAAACTTTTATGAAGAAACCCATATAAAATATGGTTGGATGGCACTAGTCCATGGCCAACAACAGATGTCTACTATAGTGTACCCAAGGCAGTATACATAGACTTTTGGGATTTTTAAACTAACCTTCCCAGATCTAAATCATTCTGGGTTTTTTGGGACTTCTTCATAATTAATCAAACAGTCTCTCATAAAATTATGGGGCCCAAAAAATCAATTTTGATAGGTCTGACTTTAAACCCTGATTCGGCATCCTGGTTTGGCTTTTCCAGAAAACTAATATCATTCATGGAATTGTTTGCATGGGAGACCTCCATGCATGATGCTCGAACATGAAAACAACGATCATCTTAAAGCATACAATGAAAGAAAAATAACCAACTTGGTAGATGCATAAAGAAAATTTTATAGGAATACATACCTTGGGAGGGTATTGTGCAGTCATCTCCTTCTTCTTTCTTCTTCCTTTCTTCCTCCTCCTTGCACTCTCTCTCTTTCTCACCAAGCCAAGCCCTAATTAAGGGGGGGGGGGTCTCTCAAAAATGTGGAAGGGGTGGATCCCCTCCCTCTTGTGGTATTTAAATAGGCCCATGGGATCCTTATGTGCAAGATTTTGTTTCCTTTTGAGCCTTTTTCAAAATTTCCAAATTTTAACTACAAAGATATTGTAGTCAATAGTAGTATCACATGGCACATAGGATTCCTTGAAGATCATTGACCTTTCTATGTACACCATTCAAAGTTTTATTCTTGGCTTATTTATTTCCTTTTTTTATTTTCTTTTTATTTTCTTGTTTTATATGCACATAAAAGAAAATGCTAAAGGGATGCCTCCCACAAGAGTGAGGGGGTGGGTTCCCCTTGGTCCCATTTTTATTTTTATGTTTTTGTCTTTTCTTTTCTTTTGTCCTTTTCTTATTTCTTTTATAAACAGCAAAAGGGGAAGGACCGAGCTTGGTCTATGGGCTGGCCTAGGGTTATTTGGGCTTGGACTTGAGCTTCTCTAGGGTGGTCTATCCCACTCTCACCCTCTCTCCTCTCTCCCTTTCCCTCCCTCTCTACACTTTCATTAAAGATCATTAAGGAAGGGGGGTACATCATATTTTTGGAATGTGCATAACCCTAAATGACACGTAGGGGTAAAATGGTAATTATGAGGGTGCTAGGAGGGGTTTGACTAGTCTTTGACTAGGTGACATTAGGTTGACTATTGGACTAGGTTTGATTATTTTGACCACTTTTGATCAAGTTTGACCGACTTTGACTATTTGGACCAAATGACCAAAATACCCCTAGAAGTGGTAGATGAGGGTTTTAAGAATGGAAATGATCTCGGATGGGCTAAAAAAGCAATTTTTGACATTCTAGGAGATAAATGACATAGGTGACCTAATTAGGTAGGTTTGAACTCAACCTGGGTTTGGGTACTATGGAGGGGTATTTAAGAAAGATTTGGACTTTAATCTAGGATTTGGATACTAAGAGGGTTATTTATTGCAAGTTTCTAACCTAAGTGGGAAAATGACACAAAGAGGGTCTATTTATGATAAGTTTGTAACCTAAGGGGGAAAATGACATAGGGGGTTTATTTATGGATGGTTTTTAACCTAAGGAGGAAAATGACATAGGGGTTCTGTTTATGGCAGGTTTTTAACCTAAGGGGAAAAGGTGACTTAGGGGTCTATTTATGGTCGGTTTCTAACCTAAGGGGGAAAGTGACACAGGGGGGTTTATTTATGGCTGGTTTTTAACCTAAGGGTAAAAGGTGACTCAGGGGGGCTATTTGTGGTAGGTTATGACAAAAGGAGATAAGGTGACTCAAGGGGGCCACTAAGATTGGTTTCACACAGTTTCTTCTTGTTCTGCTTCATTCTTCCATCTTGAGAGAGTTTGGACTTTGAGAAAAGGTGGCAAAATGGGGTGCTTACACTTACATCTTAACTTAACTTACATTAGCTGCTTTTCTTATTAACTATCATAAAATATCATAAGGTCCTTCCATCTTTCTTTACTTAATCATATTTATCATGTTGCTTTTCATCTTTCATTTCTTAAACTTTTCTTTCATGGCATTTCCTTCCATATGTAATAGGCTATGTTTTGAGGTCACCGGTTTAATCTATGTGCCTTTCCCAAATACATAGCTTTCTTATCATATCGGGTTAAGTATTGGGCTCACCGATTTAATCTACATGTCTTGCCCAGATAGTTTACCTATTTTTATATTCTTACCTTTCATACACTTATAGCAAGTATTGGGTTCATCGATTTATTTTATGCGTCTTGCCTAGATACAATGCTTTCTTCCTCATATGCTTGCATCTCATTCACTTATAGCAAGGTATTGGGTTTAACGGTTTAATCTATGTGTCTTCCCCAGACATTTACTTCCTTGCATGTCTATCATATTGGGTAGTGCACCAGACTCATTGATTAATCTATGTGTCTTGCCTAGATGCACCCCGCTACATTCTTATCTTTCATACAATTCGTGTTGGGCTCATCGATTTAATATATATGTTTTGCACTTACATTCTTACATGTCTATCATATTGAATAGTACATCAAACTCACCAGTTTAATCTACGTGCCACTATCGGTCGGTAGGTGATGGGGGTCTACGACGTATTTACCCAGCCGAGTGATGAGCTCCAGTGTCACACCCCAATTCCGCACCATTCGGAACGGTGTGATGAACCGTCAACAAACCAACGGTTCAACCAGGATCTCAAAATAGGCTATCCCACATATGATAAACCAAAACACATTCCACATTAATCAGAGGTAATAAAATAAATAACGGAAGTCTTACAGATAATGAACTGAGGTCTTAACATGATAAATAATTAATATTCTATTTATTTTCAAGTAACCAAAACATAACTTAATACATATTACAATATCCAAATACGAAAACTAAACACTAAACGTATCCATCGCTGAAACGCTCGCGTAACAAACCATGTTCGTTCTCCACAGCTTGCTCATTCATAGCCTCCACCCGTGCATATGTTGGCGAGTAGACATAATCTTCAATCATAGTACCTGCAATATCAGAAACTAAAAGAATTGCACGCGCGAGGGTCAGCTCTCCAACTTGAGCTCAGTGAGTAGCCAAAACAATGCAACAATACATATGCATGCAAAAAGTCAATTTATATCTTTGGTCCGGTTTAAAGTTTGCAGTATGCAATAGAAAGGTTTAGGTAGCCAAAGGTCGCGTTTATTGACTCCGCCTCTATACACGAGTGTGTGACGTTACCCAAATATCACGTTTATCGTCAACTCACATGCACCCAATCATGAACATTATATAACAAAGGTTACGTTTATTGCTATATAGTGCCATACCAACACGTAAGCCCCTGTTGGCGAGGGCTGCAAACTGGGCTCGCAACTAACCAATCCTAATGCCAAACAGTTTATCCAAGGCCTCACCCTAGCATCCCTCAGAATGTCCATAGAGATAGAGCTAAGGCCCCCCCGTATAGTCAGAGACTACAAGGACCAAGACCACCTCCCCTGATACTCTACGACATAATAGTTCTGCTAAAGTAATGGCGATACAACGATGCCAATGTATAAGACTTTAGTTAGAGATAGAGCTAAAGTGCTGAGGCCCGCCAAAGGTTAACGTTTATTGACGTTCTCATCACACCTCCCCTAATACTCGCTCGCATCAAGCACATCAACCACACACATACAAGCACATGCCTATTCCTATCATCATCATCATCATCATGTTATAAACGATAAAGTAAATATGCATGAACAAGTAATAGAAATATTGGATGGCATGCTGTATGCACATTACAAACATATTCGCATAGAATCAGTCATGGCATAGGACTCAAGAAATAGAAAACAGTTTATTATTAACCAATTTAGTTTGGGGTTAAGGTTCCTCACCTTAGTTTGCTAATAAATATTTTTCCAAGCTTTAAAATCACCTTTATAATGTTATTATATTGTTAGAAGACCTAACAAAGTCGATAGAATTTAATTAGAATTAATTCGAAATTTAAAAACCATTCTGTCAACTTAGGGTCGATGCTAGGGTCGATGGGTCTATCGACCCTTCCCTCTTTCTGGACTTCCCGAATGCTGAGGGTCGATGGTCAGGAACACCTAGGGTCGGATGGTCATCGACCCTGGGTGCGACCCTCGGTGCACTCTGGTCCAATTTCCACTTTTTAATCCATTCTTCGTGTTTGGGGTCCTATGGCTTACTTCCACAATCCATTCTATACATGTTCTATGGTTTAAAACTATACTTTATTCACCTACATGGTTTTAATGATCTCCTCCATGGTTTCCATTGAAACGAAACCATGGATGGATGATTTGGGTTTCTTCTAAGTCATGCCCTCTTCATAAACCATTCTAAAGTCTTAACTAAATCATGGGGAATGTATCCATACCTTAGGTTTGCTGAGATTCAAAGTTCCTTTGAATTTCCTTTTCTTCCTTAGCCTTTTCGTCAAGTTTTCCTTCTCTTCTTCTCTTCCTTCTCTTCTCTTTCTCTCAATCCAATTAGGGTTGTAAAAGGAGTGAAAGAGGCTTAGGGACGTCCTATTTATAGGGCAAAACCTCCCAAAATAAGTCCCATTGAGTTTAGGAAAGGTTCCAATTGAAATTAGGAAGGTTTCTCAATTTTCGGTTCGTGCTGTTTTTTCCGAATGCCAAGGGTCGATGGTGAGGG
Organism: Protea cynaroides; assembly: GCA_028583415.1. Classification (NCBI taxonomy): domain Eukaryota; kingdom Viridiplantae; phylum Streptophyta; class Magnoliopsida; order Proteales; family Proteaceae; genus Protea; species Protea cynaroides. The sequence goes on along the minus strand of CM053267.1, from coordinate 6,554,628 downwards.
TCGATGGGAGGGTCGGACAACTCATAGACCCTGCGACCCATGGTTGAGGGTCGATGGTGAGGGTCGATGGGAGGGTCGGACCTGCCTGTTAAAACCTGCGACCCTATCCTCATTTTGACTATTTTTTGGTATATTTTCATATTGGGTCTTGGTTTTTCTTCACACATTTGGTCCACTTGGCTCGACCATGATATGTAGACGGGTCCTGACACAAAATATAAGGTTAAGCCGGGTTCGTGGCGTGCGGGTCTTACAACTCCACCACCCTTAAAAGAAATTTCATCCTCGAAATTTGAATGTAGGGATCTTACAACTCCCCCATCCTTAAAATGAATTTTGTCTTCAAAATTTGAACACACGAATCTTACAACTCCCCCATCCTTAAAATAAATTTTGTCCTCAAAATTTTGAATTTACTTCGGAGTCAATAGGTGGGAATTCTATTTTCGCATTGCATCTTCTTCTTTTCATGCCGTCATCTCCACGTCTTGTCTTCGTCAGATTATCTTCGTATAATTGATACCAAGTTTTTAAGGTGTTATACCTTTCAACTAGTGAACTAGGCTGGTACCACTTCAATAGTTAAACATTCTATTTAATCCAGTGATTACTGTGGTCAATACTTTTGATATGGATCTCCAATGTACTTCTTCAATAGAGACACACGAAATACATCATGCACACTAGACATGGACAGCGGTAACGCTAATTGATATGTAACTTTTCTACGTCTCCCCAAAGTTTATAAGATCGAACACATATATAAATTATGACTTTCCCTTCTTGTCTAATCGTTGCAAACTACGCATAAATGATATCTTCAAAAACACTTTGTCACTTATGGCGAACTCATGGTCTTGGTGTCTCTTCTGACAATCCTGAGCGGTCTTAGCCCTTTTCTTTGATCTTGTCTACCACTCGATAGTTTTCCTCCATAGACTTAGGTCTTATAATTCTTCATTCACCGACTTCATTCCAAAACTGAGGGGTTTGACATTTCTACCGTACCATGCTTTATAGGTGACATTTACATGGTAGCTTAGTAGTAACTTTAATTCACGGTAACTTCTCAACTCAAGTTCCTTGAAATCAATTTCATATACTCGGGGCATATCTCTTAGGATTTGTATAGTCCGCCCCGACTGTCCGTCGATTTAAGGTAAAGTGCGGTACTAAACTTCAACTTTGTCCCCATTATCTTCTGTAGATCCTCCCAAAACTTCGAAATAAAGCATAAGCCTCTGACCGACACTTAGCTCTCATGCATACCATTCAGTCTAGCAATATTATTCACATATAGCTTAGTTAGCCGCTCCAAAGCATACCGAGGTCGTATAGCAATGGAATGAGCTATCTTGATAAGGCGATCAACAATCACCCAAACTGCGTCAACCGATCAGAAGTCAGTGGAAAATCAGTGACATAATTCATTGTAATGCACTTCCACTTCCAAACTGGCTCCCATAGTTTTTATTGTAAGTCATTGTGGTCTTTGTCTTTCAGCTTTTACTTGCTGATAATTCAGACACTGGAACACACACTAAGCCACATTTGTTATCTCTTCAGGTCATGATACATATTGGTACTCCAGGTTGTACTGAATATTGGGTACAATGGACTACCATCATTATCCTCTTCATAATATCCGAGTCTTTATCTTTAGGTATTCAGAATCTACCTTTGTATCTGAGTACCGTCTCTGCATCCAAAGTAAGTCAGGTTTGGGTTTTTCTTTCTCTAAATCTTCTTGCATTGTTCTTATATACAGATCTAACAAAATTGTTACTTTTACTTAATCCAATTATTTAGAGATGATCTTTAATGCCACAAACGTAGCCAAATTATTTCTCCATAAGTTCATCATAAATTCTCGCTCAATTGGATCATCACTAGTTTCTATTATAAGTTACTCTTCCTCCAAATCTGAGTTTGTTGGTGCGAAACATAATGAAACATTTATACTGGGTCCTTCTTCGGACTTCATAATTCCTTTTTTTTTTTTTTTTTTTTTTGCTTAAGGCTTAGCTACTACATTAGCCTTGCTTAGTAACCTTGAATATCACGGTCTTAATCCTTCAATGTTCAAACCATTTTTCCTATCCTCATGTTCAACTCTTTCTAATGAAGAGATAAATAAAACACTTGTAATCCGATCTAATCTAAAATTCCTCTCTGTTTAAATAATGTCTCCAAGTCTTGATTGCATGAATCACAACTGTTTACTCCAATCATGAGTTGGGTAACTCTTCTCATGCTCTTTCAGTTTTCTTGAAGCATATGAAATCACTTATTTACCTTACATCAACCAGCATCCTAGATCCAATCCGAAAGCTCCGATGGATAGGGTAAAAGGTGTCCCTTATGCCGGAATGATCAAGATGGGAACTGATATCAATCTTACTTTAGAATCGGGAAATATTCTTCACCCTTGTCAGTCAATTAAACTCATCTCCTTTCCTGGTTAGCTTGGTAAGAGGTATTGCGATCTTAGAGTGGTCCTCCAATAATCGTCTGTAATAACCAACTAACCCAAGAAACTTTTGATCTCTGCAATATTCTTCAGGTGTTTCTCACCCTACAATTGCTTCTATCTTAATAGGGTCCACTTTATTCCTTTTTATGACGCTACGTGATCTAATAAGATCACTTTGTTTAATCGGGTCTCATATTCCTTGGAATTGGCAATAAGCTTTTCACTTCTCAGCTGTTGTGAAGCTGTTCTAAAATCCATTGTATGAGTTGCTTCATTCTTGGAATCAACCAAATATCATCTATGAAAACTATGACCGACGTGTCCAACATGTCATAAAACACCCAGTTCATCCGTTCCACAAAAGATGTAAGGGCATTGGTTAATCCAAACGTCATAATTGAGAACTCATAATTGGCCAATCCCAATTTTAAAAGCTATCTTCAAGATATCGCTGTCCAAATTCTTCAGCTGAGGATATCTTGATCGAAGATCAATCTTAGAAAATACCTTTGCTCCTTGCAATAAGTTAAACAAGTCATTGATCTGAGGTTGTAGATATTGATTCTTGATCGTGAGCTTGTTTAGTTCTCGGTAGTCTATACATAATCTGACACTACCGTCCTTCTTCTTCATGAATTGCGTTGGCGCTTTCCGTGATGCAATACTTAGCCGATTAGAACCCTTGTCTAATAACTCTTGTAGTTGAGTCTCAATTCCTTTAACTCCATAGGAGCTTACTCTATGGTGCCTTTTACACAAGTATCATCCTTGGTAACAAGTAGATGACGAACTCGGTAGCATGATCAGATGGTAACCAAAGTAACTCTCCTGGAAACACATCAGAAAATTTATGCATCACATCAATACCTTTCGTCTGTGGTGCTTCTTCGGTAGTGTATACCACAGATACCATAAATCCAACTTCTTTCTCTTCAAAGCATCTCTTCCCCTTTAGCATAGAGAAGATCAGCTTTCGCTTCTTAGGTGACATGCTTCCAATAATACCAAATTATTTGTCGTCTTTATTCTTGAATGACAACCTCGTCTATGCACGTAATCACTTGTAGAGTGTTGAGACAACCAGTCTATCCCCAATATGACCTCAAAGTCTGCCATCTCAAGTCTAATTAGGTTGTGTCCAAATTTCATCTATACGATTTGGACTTCGTTCATAACACTCATCCAATTGACATCTAGTCCAAAAAGGGCTTGAACTAGCAAAATCTGGTGAAACGGTCTAAGGAGCTTGTCTAGTTCCTTTATCTCTTATGATTTCTCGAAGACTATTGTCAAAATCTCATATTGTACTTATTAGCTTGTATTTCTTTTATCCTTGCTGTTCTACCTTGCTCTCTCTTCCATATACCTCGAAAAATATCTTCTGATTGTTACTTCATATCCCAAGTCTATTTATAAGCATTAGGGTATATGCTTATAATTTCATTAATCCAGCCAAACTCTTTTGGTCTTTACTTAATCATATCCCTCAACATTGGGCATAACTCAATTATCATTGTATTAATTTGAGTACTACTTATGCCATGACTTTATCCTTGTATCCACTCTTAAATTTTCCTTTAGGAATCTTCTACCTTGTCGAAATTCATACCGATATAGTCATCTTTTACTCTACTAGGGTGCTATCTATTTCTTTACTGGCTACCCTTGATAGTTCTCATTTTTTTTTGCTCATGCACTCTTTTATAGACATGATTCATATCCACCCATTTAGAAATCTTAAAATAGATTCTCCATTACTTCATCTGAGGTTCATTGACTATAGTATTTAGTCTGAATCCAATCATCTTTCTTCCAATCATTCCATTATCACTACATATCTTTATCAACAATGATCAGGGAGTGTATAAATCAGAATGTTCCTCCAAAAGCAATTCACTTCCTTCTTTCAAATTTAGTATAATGGAAAACACTTTCTTTATCTAGTGAACCTAGGTTTTAAGAATCAGGAGTAAATCTATGGTATTCCAACCGGCATCAAAAGATCGTTAAGTTGCATGGTGGTTCAAATGCATAGAGGTTTTATAGTTCTTAACCTCATGGTTACAGGTTCTATTGAGTATATATAATGTCATTGGTCAAGGCACTATAGGAATAAATCTGGAGAAAATTTTCATACATCAATAAATCAGGTATAAATCAGTAGATGTACGCTCAACATGATTAAGCATTTAACTGTTCATTCAGTTTGTATCTCTATTCATGTTGTCGATCATGAGAATGGTGTAGATTGGTACAATCAGGACTAATACTAAAGAAACAATATTTGTAACTCTAGTTGACAGGTTGAATTAAGAAGGTATCCTGTCAAGACACGAGAATTTAAAATCTGGTATGTGCATCCTCTATAATCATAAGAGTAAATCAATAATGCAACGCATCCTATATAATCATATCCAGTTATATGGCCACAATTAGATTTGTTCCTCTACTGAAAATGTTTAAGGCTTCGTCTTCAGAAAATATTCTTCAATCCTTGGTTGGATCATTTCAACTATCCCATACATCGGTGGCTGGTAAGGTTAACCACCTTGATATACTGCTTGTTGTGCACCAAACTTCTGCACTGGGGTGTGCATTACCGGGACTTGCTATGTGGTAGGCATCGTGTTATGGCTAACAGGTGTTGGGGTACAGTGATGCTACCAATTGGTACCATACTTGGTTTGACCCGGAGGTATTGATGTAGCATCAGTAACTTGGGTAGCAACTTGCATAGTCGGCCTCCTCTGTTGTTGCTCTTGTATTTTATTGGGTCAAGTTTATGACAACTGTGGCCAAGGTAATTGGTAGTCCAGGTGGTTGGCTGGAGTGGCCTGGTTGTTTATTTCCTCTTGTTTGCTCTAATCCGATTACCAACTAAGATGAGTTTTCATTACCCGTTCTCGACCCAGATCGTGGTGGAGTCAAGTTTCAACCTATTCTTAATGCTCAGCGGGTAATGGATCAGCTTGTGGTGGATCTCACTCTGAGTTTCCATGTCACCCAGAGTATAGCTTAAGCTTCTTTGTAGTTGCTCTTATTCATAATGTTTCGCCATTATTCTCTTATCTCTGATGGATTTAGCCCGAGATCTTTTCCTTTATCTCTACAGGGGTTTTGGCATTACTAACCATTTTCCTTCTTTCCCAAATACATCGAGTTTCACATCTTGTGAGTATCAAATCGGTATTAAATTTTCTACTTTACAGAAGCTTCCTTCTTGCTACGGTACTATATCCTTGTATACTTGGATAACTACCCAACTTATAGATAATACCCTAAATTATTTGTTTATTAGGATAATTTTTGGTCTTCTCTTTCTGTGTGAGTGTATATATATGGTTTCACCTTTTATAGGTACATTATCGTCCTGTTTAAGTTCTGTCTCAACCAACACAGGTGCTTATGGTTTGTTTGTATTAAAGCTTTTAATTTATCCTAACTCACTTCATGGACTCCAGTGAAAGTATTCAGGTTTAATGGGTAAGGCCTACGAGATGCTCTGATACCAAGTTGTCACACCCCAATTCCGCACCATTCGGAACGGTGTGATGAACCGTCAACAAACCAATGGTTTAACCAGGATCTCAAAATAGGCTATCCCACATATGATAAACCAAAACACATTCCACATTAATCAGAGGTAATAAAATAAATAGCGGAAGTCTTACAGATAATGAACTGAGGTCTAAACATTATAAATAATTAATATTCCATTTATTTCCAAGTAACCAAAACATAACTTAATACATATTACAACATCCAAATACGAAAACTAAACACTAAACGTATCCATCGCTGAAACGCTCACGTAACGAACCATGTTCGTTCTCCACAGCTTGCTCATTCATAGCCTCCACCCATGCATATGTTGGCGAGTAGACATAATCTTCAATCATAGTACCTACAATATCAGAAACTAAAAGAATTGCGCGTGCGAGGGTCAGCTCTCCAACTTGAGCTCAGTGAGTAGCCAAAACAATGCAACAATACATATGCATGCAAAAAGTCAATTTATATCTTTGGTCCGGTTTAAAGTTTGCAGTATGCTATAGAAAGTTTTAGGTAGCCAAAGGTCGCGTTTATTGACTCCGCCTCTATACACGAGTGTGTGACGTTACCCGAAGATCATGTTTATCGTCAACTCACATGCACCCAATCATGAACATTATATAACAAAGGTTACGTTTATTGCTATATAGTGTCATACCAACACGTAAGCCCCTGTTGGCGAGGGCTGCAAACTGGGCTCGCAACTAACCAATCCTAATGCCAAACAGTGTATCCAAGGCCTCACCCCAGCATCCCTCAGAATGTCCATAGAGATAGAGCTAAGGCCCCCCGGTAGAGTCAGAGACTACAAGGACCGAGACCACCTCCCCTGATACTCTACGACATAATAGTTCTGCTAAAGTAATGGCGATACGATGATGCCAATGCACAAGACTTGAGTTAGAGATAGAGCTAAAGTACTGAGACCCGCCAAAGGTTAACGTTTATTGACGTTCTCATCACACCTCCCCTGATACTCGCTCGCATCAAGCACATCAACCACATACATACAAGCACATGCCTATTCCTATCATCATCATCATCATCATGTCATAAACGATAAAGTAAATATGCATGAACAAGTAATAGAAATATTGGATGGCATGCTGTATGCACATTACAAACATATTCGCATAGAATCAAGCATGGCATAGGACTCAAGAAATAGAAAATAGTTTATTATTAACCAATTTAGTTTGGGGTTAAGGTTCCTCACCTTAGCTTGCTAATAGATACTATTCCAAGCTTTAAAATCACCTTTATAATGTTATTATATTGTTAGAAGACCTAACAAAGTCGATAGAATTTAATTAGAATTAATTCGGAATTTAAAAACCATTCTGTCAACTGAGGGTCGATGCTAGGGTCGATGCTAGGGTCGAGGGGTCTATCGACCCTTCCCTCTTTCTGGACTTCCCGAATGCTGAGGGTCGATGGCCAGGAACACCTAGGGTCGGATGGTCATCGACCCTGGGTGCGACCCTCGGTCCACTCTGGTCCAATTTCCACTTTTTAATCCATTCTTCATGTTTGGGGTCCTATGGCTTACTTCCACAATCCATTCTATACATGTTCTATGGTTTAGAACTATACTTTATTCACCTACATGGTTTTAATGATCTCCTCTATGGTTTCCATTGAAACAAAACCATGGATGGATGATTTGGGTTTCTTCTAAGTCATACTCTCTTCATAAACCATTTTAAAGTCTTAACTAAATCATGGGAAATGTATCCATACCTTAGGTTTGCTGAGATTCAGAGTTCCTCTGAATTTCCTCTTCTTCCTTAGCCTTTTCGTCAAGTTTTCCTTCTCTTCTTCTCTTCCTTCTCTTCTCTTTCTCTCAATCCAATTAGGGTTGTAAAAGGAGTGAAAGAGGCTTAGGGACGTCCTATTTATAGGGCAAAACCTCCCAAAATAAGTCCCATTGAGTTTAGGAAAGGTTCCAATTGAAATTAGAAGGTTTCTCAATTTTCGGTTCGTGCTGTTTTTCCCGAATGCCGAGGGTCGATGGTGAGGGTCGATGGGAGGGTCGGACAACTCATAGACCCTGCGACCCATGGTTGAGGGTCGATGGTGAGGGTCGATGGGAGGGTCGGACCTGCCTGTTAAAACCTGCGACCCTACCCTCATTTTGACTATTTTTGGGTAAATTTTCATATTGGGTCTTGGTTTTTTTTCACACATTTGGTCCACTTGGCTCGACCCTGATATGTAGACGGGTCCCGACACAAAATATAAGGTTAGGCCGGATTCGTGGCGTGCGGGTCTTACATCCAGTACCAGAGGTCCTTGCCTGGGGGCTCGGGGATACAAATAGGGGATATACCCAGCAGACACCATGGCAGCTCGAAGTTGACTTATGTCCTCTTTGATACCATTCAGCCAATTCAAGCTGGTCTATTGGTCCAACTACATGCGCCCCAGCTCAGCCATTATAGATCACTGCCACTATTGCAGCCCACCTAACTGAGTCTATATAGAGGTAAACTGTCACACCCCAATTCCGCACTGTTCAGAATGGTGTGATGAACCGCTAGCAAACCAACGGTTCAACCAGGATCTCGAGTAGGCTATCCCCGCGTTATCTAAACTCCCACACATCCGTAATCATAATTAGAGTAAATACACAATAGCGGAAATTTTATAATAAAATGAACTGAGAATCTACTGTGATATAAATATTAAATAGCAAATTATTCTGTATCAACTGGGACATAAATAATTATCAAATACATGTCTTTATTAAATTCAAATAAAGAAACCTAATAAAATATCTAATCGAATACACATGAGTTGCACTCGCAAGAGGAGTCATGTGTATCCCCTTCAGCTTCAGCTTCCATTGCCACCACGTTCCCGTATGCTGGAGCATTCATGTATTCTTCAACTGTATAACCTGCATTATCAACTAAAAATATTCGACGTCGAGGGGTGAGCACACATCACGGCTCAGTGAGTAGACAAAATAATGCAACAATACATATGCATGCAATCAATTCATATCTTTGGTCTGGTTTATAGTTTGCAATGCGCAATAGAAAGGTTTGGTGGTCAAAGGTTAACGTTTATTGACCCCGCCTCTATACACAGGGTGTGGAAGTCCGCCCGAAGGTTAACGTTTATCATTGTCCCCATCCACCCTAATCATGACATTATACAACAAAGGTTAACGATTATTGCTATATAATACCATACCACCACGTAAGCCCCTGTTAGCGAGGGCTTATAAACTGGGCTCGCAACTAACCAATCCTAATACCAAACAGTGTATCCAAAGCCTCACCCCAGCATCCCTCAGAATGTCCATAGAGACAGAGCTAAGGCCCCCCGGTAGAGTCAAAGACTACAAGGACCGAGACCACCTCCCCTGATACTCTACGACATAATAGTTCTGCTAAAGTAATGGCGATACGACGATGCTAATGCACAAGACTTGAGTTAGAGATAGAGAAATAGTGCTGAGACCCGCTAAAGGTTAACGTTTATTGACGTTCTCATCACACCTCCCCTGATACTCTCTCGCATCAAGCACATCAACCACATACATACAAGCACATGCCTATTCCTATCATCATCATCATCATCATGTCATAAACGATAAAGTAAATATGCATGAACAAGTAATAGAAATATTGGATGGCATGCTGTATGCACATTACAAACATATTCGCATAGAATCAAGCATGGCATAGGACTCAAGAAATAGAAAATAGTTTATTATTAACCAATTTAGTTTGGGGTTAAGGTTCCTCACCTTAGCTTGCTAATAGATACTATTCCAAGCTTTAAAATCACCTTTATAATGTTATTATATTGTTAGAAGACCTAACAAAGTCGATAGAATTTAATTAGAATTAATTCGGAATTTAAAAACCATTCTGTCAACTGAGGGTCGATGCTAGGGTCGATGCTAGGGTCGAGGGGTCTATCGACCCTTCCCTCTTTCTGGACTTCCCGAATGCTGAGGGTCGATGGCCAGGAACACCTAGGGTCGGATGGTCATCGACCCTGGGTGCGACCCTCGGTCCACTCTGGTCCAATTTCCACTTTTTAATCCATTCTTCATGTTTGGGGTCCTATGGCTTACTTCCACAATCCATTCTATACATGTTCTATGGTTTAGAACTATACTTTATTCACCTACATGGTTTTAATGATCTCCTCTATGGTTTCCATTGAAACAAAACCATGGATGGATGATTTGGGTTTCTTCTAAGTCATACTCTCTTCATAAACCATTTTAAAGTCTTAACTAAATCATGGGAAATGTATCCATACCTTAGGTTTGCTGAGATTCAGAGTTCCTCTGAATTTCCTCTTCTTCCTTAGCCTTTTCGTCAAGTTTTCCTTCTCTTCTTCTCTTCCTTCTCTTCTCTTTCTCTCAATCCAATTAGGGTTGTAAAAGGAGTGAAAGAGGCTTAGGGACGTCCTATTTATAGGGCAAAACCTCCCAAAATAAGTCCCATTGAGTTTAGGAAAGGTTCCAATTGAAATTAGAAGGTTTCTCAATTTTCGGTTCGTGCTGTTTTTCCCGAATGCCGAGGGTCGATGGTGAGGGTCGATGGGAGGGTCGGACAACTCATAGACCCTGCGACCCATGGTTGAGGGTCGATGGTGAGGGTCGATGGGAGGGTCGGACCTGCCTGTTAAAACCTGCGACCCTACCCTCATTTTGACTATTTTTGGGTAAATTTTCATATTGGGTCTTGGTTTTTTTTCACACATTTGGTCCACTTGGCTCGACCCTGATATGTAGACGGGTCCCGACACAAAATATAAGGTTAGGCCGGATTCGTGGCGTGCGGGTCTTACATCCAGTACCAGAGGTCCTTGCCTGGGGGCTCGGGGATACAAATAGGGGATATACCCAGCAGACACCATGGCAGCTCGAAGTTGACTTATGTCCTCTTTGATACCATTCAGCCAATTCAAGCTGGTCTATTGGTCCAACTACATGCGCCCCAGCTCAGCCATTATAGATCACTGCCACTATTGCAGCCCACCTAACTGAGTCTATATAGAGGTAAACTGTCACACCCCAATTCCGCACTGTTCAGAATGGTGTGATGAACCGCTAGCAAACCAACGGTTCAACCAGGATCTCGAGTAGGCTATCCCCGCGTTATCTAAACTCCCACACATCCGTAATCATAATTAGAGTAAAAACACAATAGCGGAAATTTTATAATAAAATGAACTGAGAATCTACTGTGATATAAATATTAAATAGCAAATTATTCTGTATCAACTGGGACATAAATAATTATCAAATACATGTCTTTATTAAATTCAAATAAAGAAACCTAATAAAATATCTAATCGAATACACATGAGTTGCACTCGCAAGAGGAGTCATGTGTATCCCCTTCAGCTTCAGCTTCCATTGCCACCACGTTCCCGTATGCTGGAGCATTCATGTATTGTTCAACTGTATAACCTGCATTATCAACTAAAAATATTCGACGTCGAGGGGTGAGCACACATCACGGCTCAGTGAGTAGACAAAATAATGCAACAATACATATGCATGCAATCAATTCATATCTTTGGTCTGGTTTATAGTTTGCAATGCGCAATAGAAAGGTTTGGTGGTCAAAGGTTAACGTTTATTGACCCCGCCTCTATACACAGGGTGTGGAAGTCCGCCCGAAGGTTAACGTTTATCATTGTCCCCATCCACCCTAATCATGACATTATACAACAAAGGTTAACGATTATTGCTATATAATACCATACCACCACGTAAGCCCCTGTTAGCGAGGGCTTATAAACTGGGCTCGCAACTAACCAATCCTAATACCAAACAGTGTATCCAAAGCCTCACCCCAGCATCCCTCAGAATGTCCATAGAGACAGAGCTAAGGCCCCCCGGTAGAGTCAAAGACTACAAGGACCGAGACCACCTCCCCTGATACTCTACGACATAATAGTTCTGCTAAAGTAATGGCGATACGACGATGCTAATGCACAAGACTTGAGTTAGAGATAGAGAAATAGTGCTGAGACCCGCTAAAGGTTAACGTTTATTGACGTTCTCATCACACCTCCCCTGATACTCGCTCGCATCAAGTACACCAACCACACACATACAATCACATGCCTATTCCTATCATCATCATCATCATCATGTTATAAACAATAAAATAAATATGCATGAACAATAATAGAAATATTGGATGACATGTTGTATGCACATTACAAACATATTCGCATAGAATCAAGCATGGCATTGGACTCAAAAAATAGAAAATAGTTTATTATTAACCAATTAGTTTAGAGTTCTGTTTCCTCACCTTAGCTTGCTAATAGATACTTTTCCAAGCTTTAGAATCACCTTTATAATGTTATTTTATTGCTAGAAGACCTAACAAAGTCGATAGAATTTAATTAAAATAAATTTTCAATTTAAAAACCACTCTGTCAACTGAGGGTCGGAGGTAGGGTCGAAGTCATGATCGACCCTCGGTGCGACCCTCCCCAAACTCTGAACTTCCCGAACACTAAGGGTCGATGGTCAGGATCACCTAGGGTCGGATGGTCATCGACCCTCGGTGCGACCCTCGGTGCACTTTGGTCCAATTCCCTCTTTTAGTCCATTCTTCATGCTTGGAATCCTATGGCTTGCTCCTACATTCTATTCTACATTCAATCCATGATCTGAAACCATGTATAATCCACCTAGACAGCTTTCATGTAATCCCCCATGGTTTCCCATGAAAACCTAACCATGGGTTGATGGTTTGGGTTTCTCCGAGATCACATTCTCATCAATATCTAACCTAAGGTCTGTAGAAACTCATGGAATTAGTATCCATACCTGAGAAAAATACTCCTTCCCTGCAACTCTACTCTTTTGGCTAAATTTCTCCCTTGTTTCTGTTCTTCCTCTTTTCCTTCTCTTCTTTTTCTCTCAATTCGATTACGGTTGTGAAAAGGAGTGAAAGAGGCTTAGGGACGTCCTTTAAATAGATTAGGAACATCCTAAAATAAGTCCCTTTGAGATTTGGAAAGAATCCCAATAAAAAATTAGGAAATTTCCTAATTTCTGTTTCTTACGGTAACCGAGGGTCGATGATCCCGTCGACCCTAGGGTTCAAGATGTCCGACCCTCCCTTCAAATTTGAGGGTCTGACTTTCTGTTCTTAGGAGGTCCGACCCTTCTTAGCTGGGTATGCGACCCTCCCTTCAAATTAAGTGTTTTTGGGTCGATTTGATACCTGGGATCTCGATCTCCTTCACGCCCTTGGTCCATTTGACTCAACCATGATGGGTAAACCTGGTTCAAGGTGGTAAGACCGGGTTAGATTGACACGGGTCTTACAACTCCCCCCTACTTATAAAAATTTCATCCATGAAATTGTACGTACCTTCTGAATCAAATAAGTGAGGGTATTGCCTCCGCATAGTATTTTCTTCTTCCCATGTAATTTCTTCCATGTCTCCACTTTTACATGTGACCTTAACATAATAGATATCTCGGTTGCATAGACGTTGAACCTTTCGGTTGGTGATTTCTGTTGGTGTTACTTCAAATGTCAAATCATCAGTCAATTCCGGCAAATCTACTGTCAAAACGTACGTTGGATCCTTGACATACTTCTTCAATAGGGAAATGTAAAATACGTCATGTGCACTTGACATAGATGGTGGTAGTGCTAACTGATAAGCCACTTTACCACGCTTAGCTAGAATTTCATATGGCCCGACATATCTTGGACTTAGTTTCCCTTTCTGTCCGAACCTTTTTAATCCTCGCATAAGCGATACATTCAAAAATACTTTATCACCTACAACGAACTCCAGATCTCTGCGTCGAGTATCTGCATATTGCTTCTGACGGTTCTGAGCTGTTCTTACTCTTTCCTTGATAATGTCGACCACTCGGCAAGTCTCTTCAACAAATTCCGGCCCAATAATACTACGTTCTCCAACTTCATTCCAAAACAAAGGAGTTCGACACTTCCTGCCATACAGTGCTTCATAAGGTGACATCTGTATAGTAGCCTGATAGCTATTGTTATAAGCGAACTCGATCAATGGTAACTTTTCATCCCATGATCCTTTGAAATCAATTACACATGCTCGTAGCATATCTTCTAGAATCTGAATTGTACGCTCTGACTGTCCGTCTGTCTGTGGGTGGAATGCAGTACTGAACTTCAATGTTGTACCCATAGCCTTTTGCAATCCCTCCCAAAACTTAGAAGTAAATCGTGGATCTCTATCAGACACAATGCTTTCTGGAACACCATGTAATCGAACAATATTATCCACATATAGCTTTGCTAACCTCTCCAGTGTATACTGAGGTCGTATTGGTATGAAGTGAGCTGTTTTAGTCGGACGGTCCACAATCACCCAAACTGTGTCAACTACTCGAGGAGTCAGTGGTAGTCCCGTGACGAAGTCCATTGTGATGCAGTCTCATTTCCATGCTGGTTCCGGTAATGGCTATAACAGTCCTGCGGGTCTTTGTCGTTCAGCCTTTACTTTCTGACAATTGAGGCATTGAGACATGAACTTGGCTACATCTGCTTTCATTCCCCTCCACCAATATAGTTTCTTTAGATCATGATACATTTTTGTACTTCCCGGATGTATCGAATAGATGGTGGTATGGGCTTCCTTCATCAGTCGGTGTCTAATGTCCATAATTTCTGTTTCAGGTACACATATTCTTCCTTTGTATTTTAGTACTTTCTCTTCGTCCAAGGTGAACTCAGGGTTAGTCCTACCTTTCTCGATATCTTCTTGTACTGTTCTCAAATAAGGATCTGATTTGATAGCTGTCTTCACTTCATCCATTATATCTGGTATAATCTTCAATGAAGCGAACATATTTGAAAACCGATGAATGAACCCTTAGTTGGCTGACTCATCCGTTGCGTCTATCACATATTTCTCATTGCCGTGATTATTCCGGTGGTACACATTGCTGCAGTTGTGCTAACCTCTCCTTGCGATTTTATCATTTCTTTTCTGCTTAACGCATCTGCTACTACGTTCGCTTTTCCCGGATGATACTGAATATCACAATCATAGTCTTTCAATAGTTCCAGCCATCTTCTGTCTCATATTCAACTCCTTCTGATTAAATAGATAAGTAAAACTTTTATGGTCTGACTTAATCTGGAATTTCTCTCCGTATAGGTAATGTCTCCATATCTTGACAGCATGTACAACTGCCGCTAGCTCCAGATCATGAGTGGGATAATTTTGCTCATGTACCTTTAACTGTCTTGAAGCATAAGCAATCACTTGTTCTCCTTGCATAAGCACACATCCCAGTCCCAGTCTTGACGCATCAGTGTATAAAGTAAATGCCTGTCCTGGAACGGGAATAGTCAAAATCAGAGCGGATATCAATCTGGTCTTCAGCGTTTGGAAACTCTTCTCGCATTTATCGGTCCATACAAACTTTTCACCTTTCTTAGTCAAACTTGTGAGAGGTACGGCAATCCGGGAATAGTCTTCCACGAATCTCCGATAATAACCAGCGAGGCCCAAAAAACTTCTAATTTCTGAAACGCTCTTTGGTGCTTCCCACTTTACAATAGCCTCGATCTTGCTGGGGTCCACTTTGATTCCTTCAGCGGATACTACATGGCCTAAGAAGGCGACTTCACTTAGCCAAAACTCACACTTTGAAAATTTGGCATATAGCTTCTCTTTCCTTAAACGTTGTAGGGCAGCATTTAGGTTCTTGATATGAGTTTCTTCGTCCTTGGAGTATACCAATATATCATCAATAAATACTATAACTGACGTCTCCAACATATCGTGGAAAACCCGGTTCATAAGTTCCATGAAAGTTGCTGGTGCGTTCGTTAATCCAAAAGACATGACCAATAACTCATAATGTCCGTATCTGGTCCTGAAAGCTGTCTTAGGAATATCACCCTCTTTAATCTTCAATTGATGATAGCTTGATCGAAGATCGATCTTAGAAAATACCTTTGCTCCTTGCAACTGTTCGAACAAGTCATCGATCCGTGGTAGTGGGTATCGATTCTTGATTGTCAGTTTATTCAACTCCCGATAGTCGATGCATAATCGAACACTACCGTCCTTCTTCTTCACGAATAACACCGGTGCTCCCCATGGTGATATACTGGGTCGAATATAACCCTTGTCCAGTAGTTCTTGTAGTTGCACTTTCAGTTCCTTCAGTTCCGTTGGAGCCATTCTATAAGGTGCTTTTGATATGGGTGCGGCTCCAGGTGTAAGATCTATCACAAACTCTGTGGCTCGGTCAGGTGGTAAACCTAGTAGTTCCTCCGGAAATATGTCGAGATAGTCCCGCACGACTTCAATATCTTCCTTTTGTGGTGCTTCCTTGGTTAGGTCGACCACGGATACTAGATACCCGACTGCCCCTTTCTCAAGGTATCTCTTAGCCTTTAGTGCTGAGAGTATGAGCTTGCATCTACAGGGACGTTTGGTTCCCGTAAAATTGAATTCTGCTCCTGCTTGGTCTTTAAATGTTAGCTTCTTTTCGGCGCATAGTAGGTTCGCAGAATGCCGAGCTAACCAGTCCATTCCCAAGATGATGTCAAAGTCTGCCATCTCAAGTTGTATCAAGGTTGCATGTAAGGTCTTCTCACCAATGCAAACTGGACATGGTCCATATCCTTTCTCTAATTCCACTTCTAACCCCATCGGTGACCATACAAGTAATTTGTAATCTAATGTTTTGATGGGTAAGTTTATCTTCTTTCCGAATGACACAGATATAAATGAATGAGTAGCTCTTGAATCAAAGAGTACTCTGACGGGTGCGCCACTTATAGGTACGATACCTGTGATTTATTTTAACTTAGTCTACATGCTCACACAATGTAATTATAACCTCAAAAGTTTCAGTCATACCTGTGACCACATCGGGTGATGCGGCCGCATCCTCGGATGTAACAGCATATACCCGTCCCTGATGGAATTGCTTCTTTGGCTTAGGGCACTCTCTTGCCATATGTCCTGGTTGATTGCAGTTATAACACTTCGGACTTTCAGAATTTGGCTTTGGCTGAGGTTGAGTCCCTGAGTAGTCTTGGTTGCAGCATTAAAATTCTGAGGTCGGAAAGGCTTATATGTCTTGTTATTGCCTCCGTTATAAGAATTCCCAGCTGGCCTTTTGATACCCCGATTCTGTGTGAAATAACTCTCCTTCTGGCTCGATTCAATGACTCGAGCTATTTGGACAGCTTCATTATAAATCTTCTTTTCTAAGCCCAGAACATGCTCTCTGATGCTTCCTCTCAGTCCCGTGATGAACCTATGGGTTTTGGTTTCTTCTTCTTGCATACTCAGTGGCGCGAAGAAAAACAGCTCTTCATAACGCTGTTGGTACGCATCCACTGACATCTGCCCCTGATATAGACTCAGAAACTCCTTCTCCATAGAATCTCTGAAGCTTCGTGGAAAATATTTCTCGAAGAAAGCTTCTCTATAAATAGTCCAAGTCAGTTGGGCATGCTTGGTCAATAGATAATCCCGGGTAGACTTCCACCAGTGATGTGCATCGCCTTTGAGCATGAAGGTGGCACATAATACTTTTTCTTCCTCTATGATAGTCATCATGAGGAAATTTTTCTCCATCTCGTCTATCCAGTGTGCTGGCCATAATGGATCAGACGGCTTGCCATTAAATTCCCTAGGCTTCATCTTCAAAAATCTCTCCACCAATTGAGAGTGATCCAACTGATTTTGGGGATATGCCCCAAACATACGGGGTGGATACTAGTAATTAACCTGAGCTACTTACGTAGCCTGTACTGGAATCTGTGCAGCAGGTTGTTGAGGTGTCTGAGGTGCTGGGTAGTTACCCACTGGTGCTGCACTGGCTTGTCCTGTCTACATAGGTGCAGCTTGAGTGGCTTGGAACATAACACCCATCGCTGAGCCTGTACGTGTTGCATCTGTTGCAGCTGCTGAGCCAGATTCATCACCACGGTTGTTATCTCTGGTGGTGGAGGTGGCAAATTTGTAGGGTTTTTCTGTTCTGGATTACCCGGTGCATAATTATTTTCCTGACTGGTCTCCTCCACGGGTGGTGGTGGTGGAACTGCATTTCGGTTCTGTCGGGTTACCCTACGTCCAGACATAATTCCTTCTGTGATTGGTGGTGCCTGAAAATTATCAAAATAGGTGAGAAGTCATTTATATTTCATGTAGGCACGCTAACCGATATAAAATTCCAATTCCAGCTCATTTTTAAAGAAAAATACTGCCTTTTCTATGCAGGGTCGATGGTGAGGGTCGATGGTTTGTGGACCCTTAGTATCCGACTCTGGGAATGACCTGTTTTTCCCGAGAGCTGAGGGTCGATGTGAGGGTCGATGGTTTGTCCGACCCTTAGTATCCGACCCTGGGAATGACCTGTTCTTCCCGAGAGCTGAGGGTCGATGTGAGGGTCGATAGGTGTTCGACCCTTAGTTCCGACCCTTAGTTTTCTGTCAGATTCCCGAGAGCCGAGGGTCGATGGGAGGGTCCATTCGAGGGTCGATTGTTCTAGTCGAATTGTCCGACCCTCAGACTAAAAATCAGATTTTTAAGATCTGATTTTGGGTCATTTCTTATTATTTCCCTCCCGTTTCGACTCGTCTCTCCCCTCTGAGTTGCTACAGTGCCACTGCACTGTTTTTGATCGGTTTGAGTCCGGGTTTCAACGTCCACGTCATCCATACAAGTATATTCTCCCATTTTTACCTGTTTTTAGGTTTTCTTTTATAGGTTTTTGTCCATTTAACTTGTATTTTTCAAATTAAACTTTTTTCAACCGTAACAATTCGATTTTTATTGGGGGCTTTTGTTATTAGTATTTCGAGGAACGAAAGCTCTCAAAAATTTTTGAATTTCATCGGTTGGTTACCGAAAAACTTGAATTTTTGTTCGTTTGCCCTAATTCGTCAAAATTTTCGATTTCTTGAAATTTTTTCAATTTGGTCTTCGTGGGTTTCCTTTTCCTACTGTGTGAGTGTTGTAGGATGTGTGGGAACCTAAGTAAGTCCTTCTGCCCACGTGTATGGGTGAAAAGTGAGGCTTTAGGACAACTTACGTCGTTAAAATGCTAAATTTTCAGATTTTTATCCTACTAACCCCTTGTCTCCCTTTCTCTTTCTTATCTGCAGATATCATGGCTCGTACCAAGATACCCCGAGTTCGTGATCCGCTTCGCTTTCGCTCTAATGAAGCCGAGGCACAGTATGCCGACTATGCCCGTAAGAAAGTGGAGGGTGGTCGTATGGTAAACTTGGCTGAGCTAGCCTTGTTCAACATAGAGAGAGCATTTGGTGATATGGGGTGGCTCCCTGTCATCACCTATGACACGTGCACATGTCCGGATTTGGTGCGCCAGTTCTATTGTAATCTCCAGGTGGTGGGAATTACAATGACATCGAGCATGGTCAAGAGTTACGCATCACCAGTTACGTTAAAGGGGTGCACATTTCTTTTGATTATCGGCAACTGGCCGATCTGTTGGGCATACCTTATGAAGGCCCCATTGTGTACTGTGCGCATAGAGAGCCACAGTTTGTTTCTATGGAGATGAGGGCGGAGATCGACAATCAGTGGCTATGACCTGATCACTGGCAGATGAGAGCCTGTTACCTGCGTCCAGCTCCATGGGTCTTCTGCAAGATTATCCAGCATAATCTGATCCCGCAGAGTGGGCACTATGAGAGGGTTTCTCAGCTGACCCAGTTTTTGATATACAGTATCTGCACTAGACAGTCTGTCTGCCTTCCCTATATCATCATGCGGACCATGATTAGTGCTACATTGTCCGGGCATAGGGGTAATCTACCCTATGGACGCATGATTACAGTCCTACTGACCCGTCTGGGGGTTGACCTGGTAGATGAGAAGATCCAGGAGAAGACCTTCTCATCGCCTCTAGATTGGGAGGCTATCTGCAAGATGGGTATGCGGGATGCCCAAGTCAGTGACGAGGAGAGGAACGAGGTGGTGCACCCTCACACTCGTATCGAGATGGCTGACGCCGAGGCCGCAGCTGCCACTGCTAGAGCTCGTGTAGATCTTGTCGACGATGACGACCGTATGTATATGGATGTCGACTCAATTCCACCGCCTTCCCCTACACATGCGGCTGGAGTTGGTACTTCTTCTGAGGCGGCTCCTGCACCTGAGGCTGGTCCTTCTCGTGCGGCTGGTCCTTCACTCCCACCTTCTGACATGCAGGAGATCAGGGAGGCTCAGCGTAGATCTGATCTGAGGATGGAGGAGTTGCTAGACGCTCAGCGTGTGAGAGTGGATGAGCTGCTAGCGATCCAACGGGCGACTGATCGGAGGGTAGCCGATCTTACAGCTAGTCTCCAGACGACCCAGACTTAGGTGGCCTGGTTGACTAGAGTCTATGCTGAGGATTATGACAGAGATCGTGAGGCCCCGCCTCCTCCTTCACCTCCAGCTTCTTGATTGTTCTTTATTTTCTTGTACTACAGAGTAACTGTCCGGGTTGTGGACCGTACTCTACTTTAGTTGTGTATATATATTTTGTTTCCCTCTCTCATTGTATGTAACTTGTTTCTCCTTTAATAGATGCATTTTTCTCTGTTTAAATTTGGTCTCAATCATCACTTGTGCTTATAGTGTGTTTATATTACTGTTTTTACTTTTATCCTATCTCAGTTCATAATTGTCTCGAATGTATGTTAGTTTAGCGGACAAGGCCTGAGATGCACTGATAATAAGTTGTCACACCCCAATTCCACACTGTTCATAATGGTGTGATGAACCGCTAGCAAACCAACGGTTCAACCAGGATCTCGAGTAGGCTATCCCCACGTTATCTAAACTCCCACACATCCGTAATCATAATCAGAGTAAATACACAATAGCAGAAATCTTATAATAAAATGAACTGAGAATCTACTGTGATATAAATATTAAATAGCAAATTATTCTGTATCAACGGGGACATAAATAATTATCAAATACATGTCTTTATTAAATTGAAATAAAGAAACCTACTAAAATATCTAATCGAATACACATGAGTTGCACTCGCAAGAGGAGTCATGTGTATCCCCTTCGGCTTCAGCTTCCATTGCCGCCACGTTCCCGTATGCTGGAGCATTCATGTATTGTTCAACTGTATAACCTGCATCATCAACTAAAAATATTCGACGTCGAGGGGTGAGCACACATCACGGCTCAGTGAGTAGACAAAATAATGCAACAATACATATGCATGTAATCAATTCATATCTTTGGTCTGGTTTATAGTTTGCAATGCGCAACAGAAAGGTTTGGTGGTCAAAGGTTAACGTTTATTGACCATGCCTCTATACATAGGGTGAGGAAGTCCGCCCGAAGGTTAACGTTTATCGTCGTCCCCATCCACCCTAATCATGACATTATACAACAAAGGTTAACGTTTATTGCTATATAATACCATACCAACACGTAAGCCCCTGTTAGCAAGGGCTTGCAAACTGGGCTCGCAACTAACCAATCCTAATGCCAAACAGTGTATCCACGGCCTCACCCCAGCATCCCTCAGAATGTCCATAGAGATAGAGCTAAGGCCCCCCGGTAGAGTCAAAGACTACAAGGACCGAGACCACCTCCCCTGATACTCTACGACATAATAGTTCTGCTAAAGTAATGGCGATACGACGATGCAAATGCACAAGACTTGAGTTAGAGATAGAGAAAAAGTGCTGAGACCCGCTAAAGGTTAACGTTTATTGACGTTCTCATCACACCTCCCCTGATACTCGCTCGCATCAAGTACACCAACCACACACATACAATCACATGCCTATTCCTATCATCATCATCATCATCATGTTATAAACAATACAATAAATATGCATGAACAATAATAGAAATATTGGATGACATGTTGTATGCACATTACAAACATATTCGCATAGAATCAAGCATGACATTGGACTCAAGAAATAGAAAACAGTTTATTATTAACCAATTAGTTTAGAGTTCTGTTTTCTCACCTTAGCTTGCTAATAGATACTTTTCCAAGCTTTAGAATCACCTTTATAATGTTATTATATTGCTAGAAGACCTAACAAAGTCGATAGAATTTAATTAAAATAAATTCACAATTTAAAAACCACTCTCTCAACTGAGGGTCGGAGGTAGGGTCGGAGTCATGATCGACCCTCGGTGCGACCCTCCCCAAACTCTGAACTTCCCAAACACTGAGGGTCGATGGTCAGGATCACCTAGGGTTATATGGTCATCGACCCTCGGTGCGACCCTCGGTGCACTTTGGTCCAATTCCCTCTTTTAGTCCATTCTTCATGCTTGGAATCCTATGGCTTGCTCCTACATTCTATTCTACATTCATTCCATGATCTGAAACCATGTATAATCCACCTAGACAGCTTTCATGTAATCCCCCATGGTTTCCCATGAAAACCTAACCATGGGTTGATGGTTTGGGTTTCTCCGAGATCACATTCTCATCAATATCTAACCTAAGGTCTGTAGAAACTCATGGAATTAGTATCCATACCTGAGAAAAATACTCCTTCTCTGCAACTCTACTATTTTGGCAAAATTTCTCCCTTGCTTCTGTTCTTCCTCTTTTCCTTCTCTTCTCTTTCTCTCAATTCGATTAGGGTTGTGAAAGGGAGTGAAATAGGCTTAGGGACGTCCTTTAAATAGAGTAGAAACATCCTAAAATAAGTCCTTTTGAGATTAGGAAAGAATTCCAATCGAAAATTAGGAAATTTTCTAATTTCTGTTTCTTACGATAACCGTGGGTCGATGGGAGGGTCGATGATCCCATCGACCCTAGGGTTCAAGATGTCCGACCCTCCCTTCAAATTTGAGGGTCTGACTTTCTGTTCTTGGGAGGTCCGACCCTGCTTAGCTGGGTATGCGACCCTCCCTTCAAATTAAGTGTTTTTGGGTCGATTTGATACCTGGGATCTCGATCTCCTTCACGCCCTTGGTCCATTTGACTCAACCATGATGGTAAACCTGGTTCAAGGTGGTAAGACCGGATTAGATTGACACAGGTGTTACATAAACATCTCTTGCACTTGAGCCATGCGAATGCGTGACCTAGCAGTCTTAGGAGTAGCTGGGGCCTCTTATTCCTCAGGACCCCTCTCCCTGCTATTGTCGTCACTACCTCTCTCAATAGTCCCACTAGGACCAGCGCAAACTCCAGGAATCATAAATTTGTGGCTAGCTCTAGCACCGTCTGTAGCTAGTCATCTATGATGACATATACCTCTCATTGGTTGTAGCCATGCCTCTATCTCAGGATTGTTCATTACTAACTCGTGGAGCTTCATCCTCACTATGGAGTCCCAACCAAAATCAGAAGAGTTTGGGCCATTCTCATTGGCCTCTCCGACGAGGATCACCCCGGCATCCACAAAGATGCTGGTCATCAGACACCCGTAAGGTAGCTTGCCGGTGCCCAAGTGCTCAGTAGTGAAAAGGATGTTCCATAAGATGATGTATGGAAGGCTTAACGGCTGCTCCTTGACAATGAGGTGAGTCACGTACATAGCGAAGGGATTCAACACATCTCGATGTCCAGCCCTGAGAAGGATATTGTGCTGAATCGGACGAATGATTACCCTAGGACTATGATTGAGGGCTCTACATTGCCATCCAGATGGTATAACATCTCTAGGCTGATAATAGTCCATAGTACATCATCCCACTCGCCTATCGTATAGTCAATGGCCTTGTCTGGCCCATTATACAACTGCTCACCATCAGCAAATAAATTTGGTAGTGTAGCCTAGTAGGTAATGTCTAGGGTTATGTCTATGCCTTTCACCAAGCTTATGAGGCGCAACACACCCTCCTCCTCATTTAGCTCATGACTAAGATTGTAGTAGAAATGATGCATAAGGTTTGGGTAGATGTCATCCCTAATATGGAGTGCAGGGGCCCAACATTATTGTCAAACTTATCTTGAGTTCCAAAACGACAAGATCCTCATAGATGATGTATCGACCGACCTCTACCTTGGTTGTGCCAAACCTAGCCCAAAGTTGGTTCTCTTGATAAGAACGAAACCTGAAGGCGTCATATCTCTAGGCCGCAGAAGATGCGGTTCTCCTACGACGGGCCATGCTTGCCTGCAAGCAACATAATGAAAGGGTTAGTTAACACTAGGACCAACAAGGAAAAGAAAAAGGTATATGAATTATGACTAGATTTAACCAGTAGTCCTATAAGATGCCCAGTTGGCAACCCAAAATGTGTAGGTGGACACCATCATTGGGAGGAAACCCAAACCCTAGGTTTTTCCTTCCTATGATCCAACCTATGTAGATGTAAACCTAATATACAGAAAAGGGAGAGGAATCCAACCTGTATCAAGGAATGTGAGTAGGAAAGGGGATCAAATAGCCATTTGAACACCAAAGGAGGAACCCTAAACCTCAGGTGACTAGTCAGAGTCGCTCTCCTTCGGATAGAACACTTGGGTGTTTTAAAAATGAGGGAAATGATCCTTATTTATAGGCTTCAAGTCTCTGCAGAACGGGCAGACTAGACACTCAAGCACCTGAAAGCCGGCTCGATTCTGTAGGATAGGCCAAAGGTCATGACATTTGAATCTTGGTGCCTTAATAGTCGACCGATGATTGACAACCAATGGACTATCCATCTAGTACTTGTCGCTGCCAAAACACCAGGACAAGTCTTTTCAATGTGTTGAGGTGGTAGGGGCATATCCAGAGGCACATGTAACCGCATATGCTACTGCCTTACCCATGGATACCTTTGGGAAATTAGCTGGCGAACCAGATGGTGGCATCTACTATCGGGTCTCTTCCACCGCCCCAATTAAGGGAACTTGAAGAAGAATTCTAAGTGTTAAATCAGCAGCTAACTGGTGGAACATCCATCCACCCTTACCGCCGCCTTAATTCGAGAAGCTAGGCAAGAAGGCCTCCGATGAGTTGGAAGATCACAAGGGTGGTGGCATGACCAGACGTCACCTCCTGCCACCTTGCTTATAGAATGGTTTAAGCTGAGTTGGAGGATTGAGTCAGCAGATCCTGCCACTGGGTCTCCTCCACCGGATCCCATATAAGTTTTGGGGGAGTGAAGTTGGCTAACCATAATCGGTGGCTCTTGCACCTGGCTCTTCCCGTCGTCCAAGGTGTCACACCCCAATTCTGGTCTAACCAGAATGGTGTGATGAACCACCAATAAACCAATGGTTCACCTAGGATCTCATATAGGTCGTACCCACCATATCAAACCACATACACATTCCACATTAATAATCAGAGATAATAAACAAATAAGCAGAAATCTTACAGATAATGAACTGAGAGTCTAACAGTGATAAATAAGTATTTAATCCAATTATCTCCAAACCAAAAGACATAAAAATAAAAAATCAATTACATATCTGATGTTCAAATTATAACTAAACTTAAGCAAAAACACATTGGTTGCACTCGCACGATGAATCATGCACATCCTCTTCAGCTACTACGTCCATCGTAGCAACGTGTCTATATGTCGGTGCATTCATATATTCTTCAACAGTAGGACCTGCATCATCAACTAAAAATATTTGACGTTGAAAGGTTTAGCACACATCACGGCTCAGTAAGCAAACAAAACAATGCAACAAACATATGTATGCATTCAATTCATATCTTTGGTCTGGTTTATAAGTTTGCAATATGCTATAGAAAGGTTTGGTTGCCGCCACACCTCTATACACGAGTGTGTGAATCCGCCCAATGGATCAAACACCATTTCCGTCCTACATGCACCCACCATGGAATAGAGATAGAGCTATAGTGTCCAGATCAAACACCACCAACACATCCCCTGATGCCATACCCATACCAATACGTCAGCCCCTATTGGCGAGGGCTTGCAAATCAGGATCGCAACTAACCAATCCTAATACCAAACAGTGTATCCAAGGCCTCACCCCAGCATCCCTCAATACATCCATAGAGATAGATCTAAGGCCCCCCGGTAGAGTCAAAGACCACACGGTCCGAGACCACCTCCCCTGATGCCCTATGATGTAATAGTTCTGCTAAGGTAATGACGATACAACGATGTTAGTGGGTAAGACTTGAGTAGAGATAGAGCTAGAGTCTGGTGACGAGATCGAAAACTACCATGCCACGTCCTCTCCCTAATGCTCCACTCTCATCGAACACACCAACCACACACATACATTCACATGTCTATTCCTAGCATCATCATCATCATCATGTTATAAATAAATGGAATTAAATATGCATGAACAGTAATAGCAGGAATATTGGATGACATGTGAGATGCACATTACAAGCATACAAGCATAGAATCAATTATGGTAATGGACATAATAAAAATAAATAGTTTGTTATTAACCAATTAGTTTAGGTCTTGTTGTAAGAACTGTGTTCAAAAAATTGGGTCTTACCGTGGTTTTATATGGTGACAGGTGTTCTAATCATAACTGGACCGGAAGGTAAAGCCGGGTGACGAACCACTCAAATTTCAGGTATGAGAACCACTCAAAAAAGGTATAAATCTCATACCGGTCTGACTATAGAGTACAGTCCACATCTTGGACAGTTACTCTATTAACAAAATAAACCACATGTAAATAAAATAAAACTACATCTGACTATGGTGGTGTAGCGGGCCTGGATGGTACCGAGTCTGCAATATCGTAGTCCCGCTCGTACATCTCTCTGAGCCAATGAACCTGGTCCTGCGTGACCCATAGGCTATGAGCTAGACGCCCCAACTTCTGACCCATATCTCGCTGAGAATCCATGAGCCCTCTCTGTGTATCTAGGATGCCTCTCTGAGTGTCTCTGATCTCCATGAGCATGCTCATCACTATGTCCGAAGGGGGATGAGATGGTCCAGCAACTGGAGGAGGCCTAGAAGGTCCTGCAACTGGAGAATGCTGGGGTGCAGGTGCTGGGATGTCCTCCATGTATGCATCCCCATCATCCCCCATCTCTGCTGCCTCTGCTGCTGCTGCTTCTACTGCAACTGCCGCATGATTTCTAGGTAGGAGAGGACAAGCCTGTAACTCCTCGCCAATGAGCACTAAATTGTCCATCTGCATCTTATAGATGGCCTCGGCATCTATATCAGAACTCATAGTGACCTCCACAGCTATCTCTTCCTACATATCCACACCCAGACGCTGCAGCAATGCTGTGATCAACCTACCATATAGAAGATTTCCCGTCACATCAAGCATTGCCGCATAAATCATGAACCGAATAAGCAGGTAAGGCAAATAAATCTGGCGCCTGGTAGCCACACAGTAGGTGAGGTACTGGGTCAACTGGGATAACTCTCCATAATGCCCACTACAGGGAACAATGTTATGCTGTATGATCCGACAGAATAGGTGAGGCTGAGGATGTAGGTTCGAAGCCAACATGACTCGACCTGGTAATAAAATCTGCTCTGCTATGGCTGCCCACATGTCATCATTTGGCTCTGGGTGGACAATAGATGAGTTCACCATCGTCAAGAATCTCCAGAAGTGCAGCTAGTTCGGCTGAGTTAAAAGAAATCATCACCCCTTTCACATAGCTGGTGATGCGAAGGTCCTTAGCATGGTCCCAGTCATTGAGATCCCCTTCAACCTCCAGGTTGGCATAGAATAGTTTCACCAAGCTGGGACGAGTAGTCTCTCTATACTGTATAATGGGTAACCAACCCATCGCCCCAAAAGCCGCCTCAACATCGAAGATGCTCCAGGTTCACAAAATGACCTACTTCGATACGTTTTGCTCCAAACCATGCAAGGCGTGAAGAGGCCGCCTCCGACCAAAAGTATCTCTCATCATACAGGAGAGGTGGGGGATGTGGCCTGTTCATACCAGGCATATATGATCGTTTCCCCACGCGACGGCGTCTAGACATGTTGCAACTGTTAAACCATGGAAAAATGAGACAGTTAGGGACAAATTTAGAAATAATTTTGATAGTATAACAGTAGAAAATGGAGAAAAAGCCTCAAAACACAACCCAATATGGGTAGGAGGACTAATTGTGATAGTACAATGCTAAAATAGGTCAAACAATTACACCACAAAGCAAAGAAATAGAGACATATTAACAAAAATTTATTAAAAACATCGAAAAACCTAGAAACCTAGGTTAAAAGTAGAAATTTTGGGATTTTCTTTAAACCAACCGATAAAACTTCGAATTGGTTGAGGGGTTTTGCACATTTAGACCCCTAAAACCTTTCTCAAGTGAAGAAATAAGTTTTCTACGGTTAAAAACATCCAAATCAAGAAAAACCTAGGTTTTGGCATAAAGACGATGAAAAATTTTCTAAAAAGAGGGAAGAGAAAGATAAGCTTACCTGAGAGGCGAGATTGATACACTTGAGAGGTGAGAAATACTTCTAGAAGCACCAAAGGCACTGTGGAGACTCAGAGACAAGGAGAAGAATCGCCATCGGAGTAAACTCTAAAGTGAAAAATGAAGAATGAGGCGGAATCGCGAATTTAAAGCGTTTTCAGTGATACCGGTCGCACTTCTGGGCTGGAATGTGTGACCGGTACCCCCCTGCGGTATGGTGCGACTGGTATCTACCTCAGGGTATACCGGTCTCACACAAGGGTGGTGTGTGCGACCGGTACTGCCTGTGGTATGGTGCAACCGGTATATACCGCCAGGCATACCGGTCTCACACCAGGAGAGACCGGTACCGTCGCTGGAACTCCATGGAGGTTTGGAAATACAAAACCATTCTTAAAAACGGCCGAACTTTATTTCCAGACCTCACGCCTGGATAATATGACCAGAATAAAGGATTCTACATAGAAAATTTCGAGAGGTAGTTAAAAATTTGCTTATGCTGCAAATGCGTTGAGACTAAATGATAGTTGGAACAATTCTCTAATTTGTCTCATGTGTCTCAATGTATTCAGATATCGTACAGGGAATTAAATTGCTTCAATGGTGAGAGGAAATGGACGTAGAGTTCATCACAGGCACCGTCACTCAACGGCGCCTACCATGGACAGGAGTTTAGGTACAGAAAACTCAGAAGAGAATGAAGAGAGAGTAAGTGGGGAAGAACTTAACCCCCTAAATGAAATTGAAAATCTGATGAAGGCCAATGAAGTATCACCGTCACAGGGGCAACCACCTACAAGCTCCGAAACAATGATGGATAATTTGGTCACTAATATGGAGGCACAGCAGAAGAAGTTTTTCGATGAGATGTTGAAAATGTTTAGGCCACCTGGGCCTGTGCCGGCACCTGCATACATGCCATCCAAAAATGCTGAGAATGTATACACGGTACCAGTGGGGTTAGCACAGTTACTGAAGGACCACCACAATAGGACCAACCCAACACAGTTCCCCACCCGGTTACAGGGACGCTAATTCCTAACCAAGATTAGGGAGGATATCAGGGTCCGTATCAGGGTACATACTATGGTGGGTATCAGGGAGAAAACCAGAGTGGCTACTCTTATCAGCCACAATGGTATGGACAGGCACCATATGGACAGGTCCCTTATGCGCAGGGTAGTCTTTCCAGAGCGGTGGATGGATTTTTAAAGCTCAAACCACCAACATTTACTGGGAAGTCAGGGAAAACACTATGGCCAGCGCAGTGGATAGCTGAAATGGAGAAAAAATTTTGGCTACTAGAGTGTCAGGATGGGGAGAAAGTAGTATATGCCGCCCACATGCTGAAGGAAGAAGCCAATGGGTGGTGGAGTTCAACTAGATCATATCTGGAGACAAAGCACCAGATAATCACTTAGCACATATTCAAGGAGGCTTTCTTCGAAAAATATTTTCCCAGGAGTCTCCGTGATCAGATGGAGAAGGAGTTCCTAAATTTACAGCAATCCCAATTGACCGTATAAGCATACCAACAAAGGTATGAGGAGTTATTCTTCTTCGCTCCAACCAATATGCAGGAGAAAGAAACAAAGACTCGCCGTTTCACTATGGGTCTTTGGGGTGTAATCGAGAGCATGTGCTGGGTCGAGGGTTGAATATATATAATGAAGCTGTACTGGTCGCTTGAGTCATCGAGGTAAGTCAGAGAGAAAGTTTCTTCGCACAAAATAGGGGTCTGAAGAGGCCTAATCCTGAGGTTCAAGGCGGGAGAAGCAACAGACCATACCATCCATTCAGGCCACCAGCTAGCATAGTGCCTCCCAAACTAGCACTTGTAGTGACACCACAGGAAGCGGGGCAGAACTCTAGTATAAAGTGTTACAATTAGCAACAGGTGGGACATTATGCCAGAAACTGCCCTCAACCAAAGAAGGAGTAGCAGCAAGGCAAGGTTTATGCTGTTACTACAGAGGAGGTAGCCGCATCACCAGATGTGGTTACAGGTATGATTTTTATACTTACTCCTTAACTACTGCATTAATTGTTTGTGTATTTGAAACTAAGGGGTGAATTTGAAAACCTCAGTTACAGTAAATATAACAGGATTACCCACCAGAGTCCTGTTTGACTCCGGAGCCACCCATTCCTTTTGTCCGAGTCATTCGGAAAGGACTAGATCAACCCATCAAGACTCTACAACCAAGTCTATTAGTTCGTTCTCCCATGGGAATGGAGGTGGTATTAGAAGAATATTATGGTCCTTGCCCAGTGCATATTGAAGGACGAGAGTTGGAAGCCAATCTAGTCCAGCTGGAGATGTCAGATTTTGATGTCATTCTGGGAATGGACTGGTTATCTAAACATTCGACAAACCTGTTATGTGCCGAGAAGAAGTTGATGTTCAAAGACGGTGAAGGGACTGAGTTCAACTTTGAAGGGGCTAAGTTGCCTAGGAAGAGAAAGCTCATACTCTCAGCCATAAAAGCAAAGAAGTGCTTAGAGAAAGGGGGACTAGGATACCTAGTATCAGTGGTAGATGTGACTGGTGACTTGCCAAAAATGGAGGACATCAATGTAGTACGGGAATTTCTTGATGTATTTCCAGAAGACCTACCCGGGTTGCCACCAGATAGAGCTACTGAGTTTCTGATAGACCTCCTACCAGGGGTAGCACCTGTGTCTAAAGCACCTTACAGGATGGCTCCTACCGAGTTGAAAGAGTTAAAAACTCAACTGCAAGAACTGTTAGACAAGGGATTTATAAGGACTAGTATCTCACCTTGGGGAGCACCTATGCTTTTTGTCAAGAAAAAGGATTGTAGTGTATGTCTTTGTATGGACTATCAAGAATTAAACAAGCTTACTATCAAGAACAGGTACCCACTATCAAGAATAGATGATTTGTTTGATCAATTACAAGGTTCGAGTATATTCTCAAAGATTGATCTGAGGTCAGGGTATCATCAACTCAAGATTAAGGAGGCAGACATCCGAAGACAACTTTCAGAACGCAGTATGGACACTATGAGTTCCTTGTGATGTCCTTTGGGTTGACTAATGCACATGCATCATTTATGGAGCTAATGAACCGAGTATTCCATGACATGTTGGATACCTCGGTTATCGTATTCATTGTTGATATTTTAGTATACTCCAAGGATCAGGAAACACACGTAGTGCATCTAAGAGCAATACTGAGGAGAGAGAAGCTCTATGCAAAATTCAAGAAATGTGAATTCTGGTTAGATGAAGTGGCCTTTCTTGGTCACGTGGTGTCTGCCGAAGGAATCAAGGTCGATCCTAGTAAAATTTTGGCCATAGTAGGATGGGAGCCGCCGAAGACAGTTGCTGAAATTTGTAGTTTCTTGGGCTTAGCTGGATACTATAGAATGTTTGTGGAGGATTATTCCAAGATTACTGTTCCACTCACCAGGTTGACCAAAAAGGGGGAGAAGTTCACATGGACCGAGGAATGTGAGAAATGTTTCTAGACGCTGAAGTCAAGACTGGTATCAGCACCTATATTGACTATTCCAGCTCTAGGCCTTCCATTCATACTATATACAGATGCTTCATGTTTGGGACTGGGTTGTGTGCTGATGCAAGGAGAACAGGTGATAGCATATGCCTCAAGACAGCTGAAGGAGCATGAGAAGAACTACCCTACACATGACCTAGAATTGGCAGTGGTCATTCATGCTATCATGACTTGGAGGCATTACCTATATGGTGAGAAATTTCAGATTACATCTGATCACAAAAGCCTGACGTATCTTTTCACCCAAAAAGACCTGAACATGAGGCAGAGGAGGTGGTATGAATTACTCAAGCACTACGAATGTGACATTCAGTATCGCCCAGGTAAAGCTAACATTGTAGCTGATGCTCTAAGCAGGAAATGGGCATCGAACCCTGAAGCAGGGCCAAGTACAAATGCAGCATTGTGTGCTGCCGTTACTGGCTCATCAGAGGATGAAGAACAGCTCTTAATAAAGTCAGCAGATGATCCTATTGAGCAAGGATTGATACACCAGTTTACCCTTATGTTTATAGCACTGAAGATTTTTCCTGACCTAAAGGAAGAAATAAAAGCAGCAGTCCTACATGACCCATACCTCAGGACAGTTCAAGAAGATTTAGAAAAGGGTCGAGCCATCCCTGATTTCACCTTAGATGCAGGCAAGGTACTCAGATATCATGGGCATTTTTGTGTACCTGAGAATGAAGATCTGGAAATCAGAAACCGAATCATGTTGGAAGCTCACTTTACTCCATATTCAGTACATCCTGGGAGCACCAAGATGTACCATGACCTAAAGAGATTATACTGGTGGAGGGGTATGAAAGCAGATGTGGCCCAATATGTGTTTCAATGTTTAAACTGCCAGCAAGTCAAGCAGAAAGACAGAGGCCAGCAGGATTATTGCAATCGTTACCTGAGCCGGCATGGAAATGGGATTGTATTTCCATGGATTTTGTCACTGGACTACCTATGACTCCAAGGTTAGTCAATGCTGTTTGGGTAGTTGTAGATCACCTTACTAAGACTACTAGATTTATCCCTATCAAATAGTAATACACCATCGACAAGTTGGCAAAATTATATGTGCACAATATAGTCAGACTGCACGGTGTCCCAGAGAGCATAGTATCTGATAGAGATCTACGCTTCACATCGAAGTTCTGGGAGGGACTACAGAAGGCATTGGGGACGAAACTAAAGTTCAGTACAACATTCCACCCTCAAACAGATGGTCAGTCAGAGAGGACCATGCAGATCTTAGAAGATATGCTTCGCGCATGTGCTATCGACTTTAAGGGGGCTTGGGATGAGAAGCTTTCCCACATCGAGTTTGCCTATAACAATAGCTACCAGGCTACGATTCAAATGGCCCCATATGAGGCCTTGTATGGTAAGAAATGTCGAACACCATTATTATGGGATGAAGTTGGAGAAAGACGAATCGTAGGGCCAGAATTTGTGGAAGAAACTTGCAAGGCAGTGGATCAAATTAAGAACCGGGTAAAGACAGCTCAGGAGCGTCAGAAGCACTATGCCGATAACAAGAGACGAGACCTTGAATTTACTGTTGGTGATAAGGTGTTCTTGAAGGTGTCACCAGTGAGAGGCCTAAAGCGGTTCAAAAGAAAAGAAAAACTGTGTCTTAGATATGTGGGACCCTATGAAATTCTGTCCCGATGCAACAAAGTGGCCTATCAACTTCCATTGCCACCAGTGATGTCTAGCGTCCACATCATTCACGAGTCCTACTAAAGAAGTACGTGAGAGACCCTTCGCACATTTTTGTTGCAGACCCCCCAAATTTGACAGAAGATTTAACCTTCGAAGTGGTACCACTCATTAGTAAAAAGATACAACAGCTTCGTAGGTGAGCTATCCACTATGTCAAGGTAGTTTGGAAAAGTCAGGACGTAGAAGAAATTACCTGGGAGGAGGAGGATGCCATGCGACAAGAATACCCTCATCTTTTCGACTCTGAAGGTACGTACAATTTCAGGGATGAAATTTTTTTTAAGGGAGAGGGAATTGTGAGACCTATATGCAAATTTTGGGGACAAAATTTCTTTGAAGGGTGGTAGAGTTGTAAGAACCGTGTTCTAAAAACTGGGTCTAACCGTGGTTTTATATGGTGATAGGTGTTCCAATCATAACTGGATCGGAAGGCGAAGCCGGGTGACGAACCACACAAATTTCAGGTATGAGAACCACTCAAAAATGGTATAAATCTCATACCGGTCTGACTATATCGGTCTGAGTCAGTCAGACCGGTATGGGGCAACCGGTATGCGTATACCGGTCTGACTATACCGGTCTGAGTCAGTCAGACTGGTATGTGCGAAAAGTATGCTTAGTTTCTACGGGAGACGGACTCCAGCGGGTCCCTCACTCCGAATTGAAACATGGAAAGTTTCCAATCGTGGAAAACCTTCCCAAGAATGGCTTTCCTCTATTAATAGAGATTATGACACTCCATTGATCTTTCTCAAACCCTAGCCGTCTGGAGGAGAGTTGAGAAGGAGCAAAGAGGAGGAGGCCGCCCAGGAAGGGGATTTTCGTTGGAGGAGCTCGCCGCCAACCGACGAACACCGCCGGTAAGTGCTCCATACTATTACTAATACTAGGATGTCGGATCAGAGCCACGAAGCGGTGCGACAATCTAAAACCCTAGATCTTTCAATGGACCTTGTCTTCTTTTAGATCTGATCTGGTTTGATACGGCATTCTAGTCAAAATTAGAAGGCCATTAGGATACTTGGACCTTAGTGTGGGTTAGGAGAAACCCTAGAAACCTAGCCGATAACCGACAAGGAAGGGAGATCCGAGACCTTGCTTTTGGATCCAAACCGCGGAGTATACCGGTTGGACGCAAGGTCCAACGGTATGGGCCTGCGAAATATACCGCAGGCACATACCGGTCTCAGTAACTGAGACCGGTATGTACCACAACCGGTATATACCGGTGGCACCATACCGGTCTCAGTCAACTGAGACCGGTACCGCGACCGATATGTTCTCCGAACCTGGTTTTCTTGGCCGAACACGGGGCTGACCACCTGTAACCTTAATAAATGAATTCTAACCTATGAATATGATTGTGTAGGACCTGTAGACAGTGTGAGTAAACCCTGTGACGAAGAGCGGGATTGTTATCACGCATCAGGTAAGGGACAAGACCCCAAACTCTAAATAACTAATTAACAGTAAACCTTTGTGACTAAATTGTATATGAATTCATTGCTTGTTGTCTGTGCATTTCACAAGCCATGTAGTGGCTTCTTTTATTACTATTATCTGTTCATGCATTTCATATGCTAGGATTGTTGGATGTTAGGCATGTGTATGCTTTTAGTTAGTGTGTGGAATGTGAAGGGGAGTTGAGCCCTGGATGTATCCACAGCTAGCACCTTTTTCGTATCGCCATCTACCTTAGCAGACTTGGTATGAATAGGGTATCAGGGGGAGGACGTGGGATTGTGGTTCACCCTGCCCGCCAGACTCGAGCCCTATCTCTATGTCGTAGGGAGTCGTGTTGGGGTAAGGCCATAGATACTATATTGACATATAGGACTAGTTAGAAACAGAACCCACTTGCAAGCCCTTGCCAATAGGGGTTTAGGTATTGATACGGTGTGGGTTATCAGGGGGAGGACGTGGTAGTGTGGATTGTTTCCTGACCGCCAGACTCTAGCTCTATCTCCATACCGGAGTGAGTGATGTGGGGCAACAATAGTAGTGTGGATTGTTGCCTGACTGTTTGGTGTGCTCACACTCTCATGCATGGAGGTGCGGAGGCCACCAAACCATACCATAGCATTTTGCAAGTTATACCTGACCCAAATTGTAATGTTATCTCATGCATTTTGTATGTTGCATCGGTTTTGTACTTACTGAGCTAAGTTGTGAGCTCACCCGAATATATATTCTTCTTTTCAGATTTTGATGCAAGGTACACAGTTGATGACTTCATGACTGCCCCAGCGTACGGTACAGTTACTGCCATTGATACTCAGGCAGTAGAGGACGAGCATGACGTATCATGCGAGTGCTCCTTTTGTGTTTTCCTTTAGAGGAGATTTTTATTTTTAAAAATATATTGTAATATTTTATTATTTAAGTTTGTGAATGATGGAATAAGTTGAATATTTATTTTAAATTACCACATAGATCTCAGTACATTTATTTTTATTCCGCTGCTATGTATTAATCTCTGATTAAGTTAGACTGCTTGGGAATGATTGGTTGAAACGGTCTATTGAGATCCTGGTGTGAACCGTGGTTTAAAGCCGGTTCACTCACACTTCTGGTTCAGCTGGAATTGGGGTGTGACAACTTGGTATCAGAGCCCTAGGCTCTGTCCAGCAAATCATTCTACATCTAACTGTGTCCAATGAGCTGAGTTAGGAAAATTAAAAACTTTAATAAGAACACACCATAAACTTGCTTGATGCTTGAGACTTAAGAAAGATGCATAATATACTATTAATGGAAGAACAATTATAAGCACTGAAGTATTAAGAAAAACAAATAACCATTTCATAATTTTTAAGTACAAGTGAACAACAGAGTACAGTCCATAAGTCAGACAGCTACTCTATTAACAAAATAAACCACATGTAAATAAAATAAAACTAAATCTGACTATGGTGGTGTAGCGGGCCTGGATGGTACCGGGTCTGCAATATCATAGTCCCGCTCGTACACCTCTCTGAGCCAATGAACCTGGTCCTGCGTGACCCGTAGGCTACGTGCTAGACGCCCCAACTCCTGACTTATATCTCGCTGAGAATCCATGAGCCCTCTCTGGGTATCTAGGATGCCTCTCTAAGTGTTTCTGATCTCCATGAGCATGCTCATTACTGTGTCCGAACGGGGATGAGATGGTCCAGCAAATGAAGGAGGCCTAGAAGGTCCTGCAACTGGAGAATGCTAGGGTGTAGGTGCTGGGATGTCCTCCATGTGTGCATCCCCATCATCCCCCATCTCTGCTGCCTCTGCTGCTGCTGCTACTACTGCAACTGCTGCATGATTTCTAGGTAGGAGAGGACGAGCCTGTAAATCCTCGTCACTGAGCACTAAATCGTCCATCTGCATCTTATAGATGGCCTCGACATTTATATCAGAACTCATAGTGACCTCCACAGCTATCTCTCCCTACATATCCACACCCAGATGCTGCAGTAATGTTGTGATCAACCTACCATATGGAAGATTACCCGTCACATCAGGCATTGCCGCATAAATCGTGACCCGAATAAGCAGGTAAGGCAAACAAATCCGGTGCATGGTAGCCACACAGGGTCAACTGGGATAACTCTCCATAATGCCCACTCTAGGGAACAATGTTATGCTGTATGATCCAGCAGAATAGGCGAGGCTGAGGACGTAGGTTCGAAGCCAACATGACTCTACCTGGTAATAAAATCTGCTCTGCTATGGCTGCCCTCATGTCATCAAAAAGATATCCTTTGGCTCTGGGTGGACAATAGATGAGTTCACCATCGTCAGGAATTTCCAGAAGTGTAGCTAGTTCGGCTGAGTTAAAAGAAGTCATCACCCCTTTCACATAGCTGGTGATGCGAAGGTCCCTAGCATGGTCCCAGTCATTGAGATCCCCTTCTACCTCCAGGTTGGCATAGAACAGTTTCACCAAGCTGGGACGAGTAGTCTCTCTATACTGTATAATGGGTAACCAACCCATCGCCCCAAAAGCCACCTCAACATCGAAGCAGTGCAGATTCTCCAGGTTCACAAAACGACCTACTTCGATACGTTTTGCTCGAAACGATGCAAGGCGTGAAGCGGCCGCCTCCGACCAAAAGTATCTCTCATCATACAGGACAGGTGGGGGATGTGGCCTATTCATACCAGGCATATATGCTCGTTTCCCCGCGCCACGACGTCTAGACATGTTGCAACTATTAAACCATGGAAAAATGAGACAGTTAGAGAAAAATTCAGAAAAAATTTCGATAGTATAATAGTAGAAAATGGAGAAAAAGCCTCAAAACACACCCTATATGGGTAGGAGGACTTATTGTGATAGTACAATGCTAACATAGGTCAAACAATTACAACACAAAGCAAAGAAATAGAGACATATTAACAAACATTTATCAAAAACAACGAAAAACCTAGAAACCTAGGTTAAAATTCAAAATTTTGGTATTTTCTTTAAACCAACCGATAGAACATTGAATTGGTTGAGGGGTTTTGCACATTTAGACCCCTAAAACCTTTCTCAAGTGAAAAATAAAGTTTTCTACGGTTAAAAACTTCCAAATCAAGAAAAACCTAGGTTTTGGCATAAAGACGATGAAAAATTTTCTCAAAAGAGGGAAGAGAAGGATAAGCTTACCTGAGAGGCGAGATTGATACACTTGAGAGGTGAGAAATACTTCTAGAAGCATTGGAGGCACTGTAGAGACTCAGAGACACGGAGAAGAATTGCCACCGGAGTAAACTCTAAAGTGAAAAATGAAGAATGAGGCAGAATCACGAATTTAAAGCTTTTTTAGTGATACCGGTCGCACTTTTGGGATAGAATGTGTGACCGGTACCCCCCTACGGTATGGTGCGATCGGTACCTACTGCAGGGTATACCGGTCTCACACAATGGTGGTGTGTATGACCGGTACTGCCTGCGGTATGGTGCAACCGGTATATACCGCCAGGCATACCGTTCTCACTCCAGGAGAGACCGGTACCGTCGCCGGAACTCCATGGAGGTTTGGAAATACAAAACCATTCCCAAAATTGGCCAAACTTTATTTCCAGACCTCACGCCTGCATAATATGACCAGAATAAAGGATTGTACATAGAAAATCTAGAGAGATAATTAAAAATTTTCTTATGTTCTTCCCTATTGATGTATACTTATGCTGCATATGCGTTGAGACTAAATGTTAGTTGGAATAATTCTCTAATTTGTCTCATGTGTCTCAATGTATTCAGATATCGTACAGGGAATTAAATTGCTTCAATGGTGAGAGGAAATGGACGTAGAGTTCATCGCAGACGCCGTCACACAAGGGCGCCTACCATGGATAGGAGTTCAGGTACATAAAACTCAAAAGAGAATGAAGAGAGAGTAAGTAGGGAAGAACTTAACCCCCTAAATGAAACTGAAAATCTGATGAAGGCCAATGAAGTATCGCCGTCACAGGGGCTACCGCCTACAAGGTCGGAAACAATGATGGCTAATTTGGTCACTAATATTGAGGCACAACAGAAGAAGTTTTTCGATGAGATGTTGAAAATGTTTAGGCCACCTGGGCCTGTGCCGGCACCTGCATACATGCCATCCAAAAATGCTGAGAATGTACACACGGTACCCGTGGGGGTTAGCATAGTTACTGAAGGATCACCACAACAGGACCAACCCAACGCAGTTCCCCACCCGGTTACAGGGACGCCAATTCCTAACCAAGATCAGGGAGGATATCAGGGTCCGTATCAGGGTACATACTATGGTGGGTATCAGGGAGGAAACCAGAGTTGCTACACTTATCTGCCACAATTGTATGGACAGGCACCATATGGACTGGTCCCATAGGCACAGGGTAGTCTTTCCAGAGCGATGGATGGATTTTTAAAGCTCAAACCACCAACATTTACAGGAAAGTCAGGGAAAACACTGGGGCTAGCGTAGTGGATAGCTCAAATGGATAAAAACATTAGGCTACTGGAGAGTCAGGATGGGGAGAAAGTAGTATATGCCACCCACATGCTGAAGGAAGAAGCCAATAGGTGGTGGAGTTTAACTAGATCGTATCTGGAGACAAAGCACCAGATAATCACTTGGCACATATTCAAGGAGGCTTTCTCTGAAAAGTATTTTCCCAGGAGTTTCCATGATCAGATGGAGAAGGAGTTCCTAAATTTACAGCAATCCCAATTGACCGTAGAGGCATACCAACAATGGTATGAGGAGTTATTCTTCTTCGCTCCAACCAGTATGCAGGAGGAAGAAACAAAGACTTGCCGTTTCACTATGGATCTTCGGGGTGCAATCAGAGAGCATGTGCTGGGTCGAGGGTTGAATATATATAATGAAGCTGTACAGGTGGCTCGAGTCATCGAGGCAAGTCAGAGAGAAAGTTTCTTCACACAAAATAGGGGTCTGAAGAGGCCTAATCCTGAGGTTCAAGGCAGGAGAAGCAACAGACTATACCGTCCATTCAGGCCACCAGCTAGCACAATGCCTCCCAGACTAGCTCTTGCAGTGACACCACAGGCAGTGGGGCAGAACACTAGTATAAAATGTTACAATTGCCAATAGGTGGAACATTATGCCAAAAACTACCGACAACCAAAGACGGAGCAGCAGCAAGGTAAGGTTTATGCTGCTACTACAGAGGAGGCCACCGCATCACCAGATGTGGTTACAGGTATGATTTTTATACTTACTCCTTAACTACTGCATTAATTATTTGTGCATTTGAAACTAAGGGGAGAATTTGAAAACCTCAGGTACAGTAAATATAACAGCATTACCCACCAGAGTCCTGTTTGACTCCGGAGCCACCCATTCCTTTGTGTTCGTGTCATTCGGAAAAGGACTAGATCAACCCATCAAGACTCTGCAACCAAGTCTGTTAGTTCGGTCTCCCATGGGAATGGAGGTGGTATTAGAAGAATATTATGGTTCTTGCCCAGTGCATATTGAAGGACAAAAGTTGGAAGCCAATCTAGTCCAACTAGGGATGTCAGATTTTGATGTCATTCTAGGAATGGACTGGTTATCTAAACATTCGAGAAACCTGTTATGTTCCGAGAAGAAGTTGATGTTCAAAGATAGTGAAGGGACTGAGTTCAACTTTAAAGGGGCTAAGTTGCCTAGGAAGAGAAAGCTCATACTCTCAGCCCTAAAAGCAAAGAAGTGCTTAAAGAAAGGGGGAGTAGGATACCTCCTATCAGTGGTGGATGTGACCGTTGACTTGCCAAAAATGGAGGACATCAATGTAGTACGGGAATTTTCTGATGTATTTCTAGAAGACCTACCCGGGTTGCCACCAGACAGAGCTACTGAGTTTGTGATAGACCTCCTACCAGGGGTAGCACCTGTGTCTAAAGTAACTTACAGGATGGCTCCTACCGAGTTGGAAGAGTTAAAAACTCAGCTGCAAGAACTGTTAGACAAGGGATTTATAAGGACTAGTATCTCACCTTGGGGAGCACCTGTAATCTTTGTCAAGAAAAAGGATGGTAGCATACTTCTTTGTATGGGCTATCGAGAATTAAACAAGCTCACTATCAAGAACAGGTACCTATTATCAAGAATAGATGATTTGTTTGATCAATTACAAGGTTCGAGTGTATTCTTGAAGATTGATCTGAGGTCAGGGTATCATCAACTCAATATTAAGGAGGCAGATATCCCCAAGACAGCTTACAGGACGTGGTATGAACACTATGAGTTCCTTGTGATGTCCTTTGGGTTGAGTAATGCACCTGCATCATTTATGGAGCTAATGAACCGAGTATTCCATGACATGTTGGATACGTCAGTTATCGTGTTCATCGATGATATTTTATTATACTCCAAGGACCAGAAAACACACGCAGTGCATCTAAGAGCAGCATTACAAATACTGAGGAGAGAGAATCTCTATGCAAAATTCAAGAAATGTGAAATTTGGTTAGATGAGGTGGCCTTCCTTGGTCACGTGGTGTCTGCCGAAGGAATCAAGGTTGATCCGAGTGTAATTTAGGCCATAGTAGGATGGGAGACGCCGAAGACAGTTGCTGAAATTCATAGTTTCTTGGGTTTATCTGGATACTACAGAAGGTTTGTGGAGGATTTTTCCATGATTGTTGCTCCACTCACCAGGTTGACCAAAAAGGGGGAGAAGTTTACATGGACCGAGGAATGTGAGAAATGTTTCCAGACGCTGAAGTCAAGACTGGTATCAGCACCTATATTGACTATTCCAGCTCCAGGCCTTCCATTCACATTATATACAGATGCTATTGGTTTGGGACTGGGTTGTGTGCTGACGCAAGGACAACAGGTGATTGGTAACGGTGCAGATGCTTCAGGTTCATAAAACGACCTACTTCGATACGTTTTGCTCGAAACCATGCAAGGCGTGAAGCGGCCGCCTCTGACCGAAAGTATCTCTCATCATATAGGATAGGTGGGGGATGTGTCCTATTCATACCAGGCATATATGCTCGTTTCCCCACGCCACGACGTCTAGATATGTTGCAACTGTTAAACCATGGAAAAATGAGACAGTTAGAGACAAATTCAGAAAAAATTTCGATAGTATAACAGTAGAAAATGGAGAAAAAGCCTCCAAACACACCCAATATGGGTAGGAGGACTTATTGTGATAGTACGATGCTAACATAGGTCAAACAATTACACCACAAAGCAAAGAAATAGAGACATATTAACAAAAATTTATCAAAAACATCGAAAAACCTAGAAACCTAGGTTAAAAGTCAAAATTTTGGGATTTCTTCAAACCATCTGATAGAAATTCGAATTGGTTGAGGGGTTTTGCACATTTAGACCCCTAGAACCTTTCTCAAGTGAAGAAAGAAGTTTTCTACAGTTAAAAACTTCCAAATCAAGAAAAACCTAGGTTTTGGCATAAAGACGATGAAAAATTTTCTAAAAAGAGGGAAGAAAAGGATAAGCTTACCTGAGAGGCAAGATTGATACACTTGGGAGGTGATAAATACTTCTAGAAGCACCGGAGGCACTGTAGAGACTCAGAGACATGGAGAAAAATCACCACCGGAGTAAACTCTAAAGTGAAAAATGAAGAATGAGGCGGAATCGCGAATTTAAAGCGTTTTCAGTGATACCGGTCGCACTTCTGGGCTAGAATGTGTGACCGGTACCCCCCTGCGGTATGGTGCGACCGGTACCTACCACAGGGTATACCGGTCTCACACAAGGGTGGTGTGTGCGACCGGTACTACCTGCGGTATGGTGCAATCTGTATATAACGCCAGGCATACCGGTCTCACTCCAAGAGAGACCGGTACCGCCGCCGGAACTCCATGGAGGTTTGGAAATACAAAACCATTCCCAAAATTGGCCGAACTTTATTTCCAGACCTCACGCCTACATAATATGACCAGAATAAAGGATTCTACATAGAAAATTTCGAGAGATAATTTAAAATTTGCTTATGTTCTTCCCTATTGATGTATACTTATGCTGCATATGCGTTGAGACTAAATGATAGTTGGAATAATTCTCTAATTTGTCTCATGTGTCTCAATGTATTCAGATATCGTACAGGGAATTAAATTGCTTCAACGGTGAGAGGAAATGGACGTAGAGTTCATCGCAGGCACCGTCACTCAAGGGCACCTACCATGGACAGGAGTTTAGGTACAGAAAACTCAGAAGAGAATGAAGAGAGAGTAAGTGGGGAAGAACTTAACCCCCTAAATGAAATT
The DNA here is from genome assembly GCA_028583415.1 of Protea cynaroides. Taxonomy (NCBI): domain Eukaryota; kingdom Viridiplantae; phylum Streptophyta; class Magnoliopsida; order Proteales; family Proteaceae; genus Protea; species Protea cynaroides. The sequence goes on along the minus strand of CM053267.1, from coordinate 6,511,335 downwards.
GAAAATCTGATGAAGGCCAATGAAGTATCGCCGTCACAGGGGCAACCACCTACAAGCTCCGAAACAATGATGGATAATTTGGTCACTAATATAGAGGCACAGCAAAAGAAGTTTTTCGATGAGATGTTGAAAATGTTTAGGCCACCTGGGCCTGTGCCGGCACCTGCATACATGCCATCCAAAAATGCTGAGAATGTATACACGGTACCAGTGGGGTTAGCACAGTTACTGAAGGACCACCACAATAGGACCAACCCAACACAGTTCCCCACCCGGTTACAGGGACGCTAATTCCTAACCAAGATTAGGGAGGATATCAGGGTTCGTATCAGGGTACATACTATGGTGGGTATCAGGGAGAAAACCAGAGTGGCTACTCTTATCAGCCACAATGGTATGGACAGGCACCATATGGACAGGTCCCTTATGCATAGGGTAGTCTTTCCAGAGCGGTGGATGGATTTTTTAAGGTCAAACCACCAATATTTACAGGGAAGTCAGGGAAAACACTGTAGCCAGCGCAGTGGATAGCTGAAATGGAGAAAAACTTTCGACTACTAGTGTGTCAGTATGGGGAGAAAGTAGTATATGCCACCCACATGCTGAAGGAAGAAGCCAATGGGTGGTGGAGTTCAACTTGATCGTATCTGGAGACAAAGCACCAGATAATCACTTGGCACATATTCAAGGAGGCTTTCTTCGAAAAATATTTTCCCAGGAGTTTTCGTGATCAGATGGAGAAGGAGTTCCTAAATTTACGGCAATCCCAATTGACCGTAGAGGCATACCAACAAAGGTATGAGGAGTTATTCTTCTTCGCTCCAACCAGTATGGAGGAGGAAGAAACAAAGACTCGCCGTTTCACTATGGGTCTTCGGGGTGTAATCAGAGAGCATGTGCTGGGTCATGGGTTGAATATATATAATGAAGCTGTACAGGTGGCTTAAGTCATCGAGACAAGTCAGAGAGAAATTTTCTTCACAGAAAATAGGGGTCTGAAGAGGCCTAATCCTTAGGTTCAAGGCGGGAGAAGCAACAAACCATACCGTCCATTCAGGCCACCAGCTAGCACAGTGCCTCGCAGACGAGCTCTTGCAGTGACACCACAGGCAGCAGGGCTAAACACTAGTATAAAGTGTTACAATTGCCAACATGTGGGACATTATGCCAGAAACTGCCCACAACTGAAGGGGGAGCAGCAGTAAGGCAACGTTTATGCTGCTACTACAGAGGAGGCAGCCGCATCACCAGATGTGGTTACAGGTATGATTTTTATACTTACTCCTTAACCGTTACATTAATTATTTGTGAATTTGAAACTAAGGGAAGAATTTGAAAACCTCTGGTACAGTAAATATAACTGGATTACCCACCAGAGTCCTATTTGACTCCGGGGCCACCCATTCCTTTGTGTCCGTGTCATTCGAAAAAGGATTAGATCAACCCATCAAGACTCTACAACCAAGTCTGTTAGTTTGGTCTCCCATGGGAATGGATATGGTATTAGAAGAATATTATGGTCCTTGCCCAGTGCATATTGAAGGACAAGAGCTGGAAGCCAATCTAGTCCAGCTGGAGATGTCAGATTTTGATGTCATTCAGGGAATGGACTGGTTATCTAAACATTCGACAAACCTATTATGTGCCGAGAAGTAGTTGATGTTCAAAGACAGTGAAGGGACTGAGTTCAACTTTAAAGGGGCTAAGTTGCCTAGGAAGAGAAAGCTCATACTCTCAGCCCTAAAAGCAAAGAAGTGCTTAGAGAAAGGGGGAGTAGGATACCTCCTATCAGTGGTGGATGTGACCGTTGATTTGCCAAAAATGGAGGACATCAATGTAGTACAGTAATTTTCTGATGTATTTCCAGAAGACCTACCTGGGTTGCCACCAGATAGAGCTACTAAGTTTGTGATAGACCTCATACTAGGGGTAGCACCTGTGTCTAAAGCACCTTATAGGATGGCTCCTACCTAGTTGAAAGAGTTAAAAACGAGCTGCAAGAACTATTAGACAAGGGATTTATAATGACTACTATCTCACCTTGGGGAGCTCCTGTGCTCTTTGTCAAGAAAAAGGATGGTAGCGTATGTCTTTGTATGGACTATCGAGAATTAAACAAGCTCACTATCAAGAACAGGTACCCACTATCAAGAATAGATGATTTGTTTGATCAATTACAAGGTTCGAGTGTATTCTTGATAATTGATCTGAGGTCAGGGTATTATCAACTCAAGATTAAGGAGGCAGACATCCCCAAGACAGCTTTCAGGACGCGGTATGTATACTATGAGTTCCTTGTGATTTGGGTTGACTAATGCACCTGCATCATTTATGGAGCTAATGAACCGAGTATTCCATGACATGTTGGATACAGTCGGTTATCGTGTTCATCGATGATATTTTAATATACTCCTAGGACCAGGAAACACACGCAGTGCATCTAAGAGCAGCATTACAAATACTGAGGAGAGAGAAGCTCTATGCAAAATTCAAGAAATGCGAATTCTAGTTAGATGAAGTGGCCTTCCTTGGTCACGTGGTGTCTGCCGAAGGAATTAAGGTCGATCCTAGTAAAATTTTGGCCACAGTAGGATGAGAGGCGCCGAAGACAGTTGCTGAAATTCGTAGTTTCCTGGGCTTAGCTGGATACTACAGAAGGTTTGTAGAGGATTATTCCAAGATTGTTGTTCCACTCACCAGGTTGACCAAAAAGGGGGAGAAGTTCACATGGACCGAGGAATGTGAAAAATGTTTCCAGACGCTGAAGTCAAGACTGGTATCAGCACCTATATTGAGTATTCCAGCTCTAGGCCTTCCATTCACTCTATATACAGATGCATCAGGTTTGGGACTGGGTTGTGTGCTGATGCAAGGAGAACAGGTGATAGCATATGCCTCAAGACAGCTGAAGGAGCATGAGAAGAACTACCCTACACCTGACCTAGAATTGGTAGCGGTCATTCATGCTATCAAAACTTGGAGGCATTACCTGTATGGTGAGAAATTTTAGATTAAGTCTAATCACAAAAGCCTGACGTATCTTTTCACCCAAAAAGACCTGAACATGAGGTAGAGGAGGTGGTTAGAATTACTCAAGGACTACGACTGTGACATTCAGTATCACCCTGGTAAAGCTAACATTGTAGCTGATGCTCTAAGCAAGAAATGGGCATCGAACCCTGAAGTAGGGTCAAGTACAAATGCAGCATTGTGTGCTGCCATTTCTGGCTCATCAGAGGATGAAGAACAGCTCTTAATAAAGTCAGTAGATATTCCTATTGAGCAAGGGTTGATACACCAGTTTACCCTTATGTTTGCAGCACTGAAGATTTTGCCTGACCTAAAGGAAGAAATAAAAGCAGCAGTCCTACAGGACCCATACCTCAGGACAGTTCAAGATGATTTGGAAAAGGGTCGAGCCAACCCTGATTTCACCTTGGATGCAGAAAACGTACTCAGATATCATGGGCATTTAAGTGTACCTGGGAATGAAGATCTGGAAATCAGAAACCGAATCATGTTGGAAGCTCACTCTACTCCATATTCAGTACATCCTGGGAGCACCAAGATGTACCATGACCTAAAGAGATTATACTGGTGGAGTGGTATGTAAGCAGATGTGGCCTGATATGTGTTTCAATGTTTAAACTGCCAGCAAGTCAAGCAGAAAGACAGAGGCCAGCAGGATTATTTCAATCGTTACCTGAGCCGGCATGGAAATGGGATTGTATTTCCATGGATTTTGTCACGGGTCTACCTATGACTCCAAGGTCAGTGAATGCTGTTTGGGTAGTTCTAGATCGCCTTACCAAGATCGCCAGATTTATCCCTGTGAGACCGCAATACACCATGGACAAGTTGGCAAAATTATTTGTGGACAATATAGTTAGACTGCACGCTGTCCCAGAGAGCATAGTATCTGATAGAGATCCACGCTTCACAACGAAATTCTGGGAGGCACTACAGAAGGCAATGGGGACGAAACTAAAGTTCAGTACAACCTTCCACCCTTAAACGGATGGTCAGTTAGAGAGGACCATCTAGATCCTAGAAGATATGCTTCATGCATGTGCTATCGACTTTAAGGGGGCTTGGGATGAGAAGCTTTCCCTCATCGAGTTTGCCTATAATAATAGCTACAAGGCTACGATTCAAATGGCCCCATATGAGGCCTTGTATGGTAAGAAATGTCGAACACCATTATTATGGGACGAAGTTGGAGAAAGACGAATCGTAGGGCCAGAATTTGTGGAAGAAACTTGCAAGGCAGTGGATCAGATTAAGAACCTGGTAAAGACAGCTCAGGTGCGTCAGAAGCACTATGCCGATAACAGGAGACGAGACCTTGAATTTACTGTTGGTGATAAAGTGTTCTTGAAGGTATCACCAGTGAGAGGCCTAAAGCGGTTCAAAAGAAAAGGAAAACTGCGTCCTAGATATGTGGGACCATATGAAATTCTATCCCGATGCGGCAAAGTGGCCTATCAACTTGCATTGCCACCAGCGATGTCTAGCGTCCACAATATCTTTCACGTGTCCTTACTAAAGAAGTACGTGAGAGACCCTTCACACATTCTTGTTGCAGAGCCCCCAAATTTGACAGAAGACTTAACCTTCGAAGTGGTACCACTCGTTAGTAAAGAGATACAACAGCTTCGAAGGCGAGCTATCCACTATGTCAAGGTAGTTTGGAAAAATCAGGACATAGAAGAAATTACCTAGGAGGAGGAGGATGCCATGCGACAAGAATACCCTCATCTTTTTTACTCTGAAGGTACGTATAATTTCAGGGATGAAATTTCTTTTAAGGGAGAGGGAATTGTGATACCTACATGCAAATTTTGAGGACGAAATTTCTCTTAAGGGTGGTAGAGTTGTAAGAACCGTGTTCTAAAAATTGGGTCTAACCGTGGTTTTATATGGTGACAGGTGTTCCAATCATAACTGGACCGGAAGGTGAAGCCGGGTGACGAACCAGTCAAATTTTAGGTATGAGAACCACTCAAAAATGGTATAAATCTCATACCGGTCCGATTATACCGGTCTGAGTCAGTTAGACTGGTATGGTGCAACTGGTATGTGTATATCGGTCTGACTATACCGGTCTGAGTCAGCCAGACCGGTATGTGTGACCGGTATGCTTAGTTTCTATGGGAGACAGACTCCAGCGGGTTCCTCACTCCGAATTGAATCTTGGAAAGTTTCTAATCATGGAAAACCTTCCCAAGAACGGATTTCCTTTATTAATAGAGATTATGACACTCCATTGATCCTTCTCAAACCCTAGCCGTCTGGAGGAGAGTTGAGAAGGAACAAGGAGGAGGAGGCCGCCCAGGAAGGGGATTTTTGTTGGAGGAGCTCACTGCCAACCGACGAACACCGCCGGTAAGTGCTCCATACTATTAGTAATACTAAGATGTCGGATCGGAGCCACGAAGCGGCACGACAATCCAAAACCCTGGATCTTTCAATGGACCTAGTCTTCTTTTAGATCTGACCTGGTTTGATACAGCGTTCTAGTCGAAATCAGAAGGCCATTACGATACTTAGACCTTAGTGTGCCCCTTTGGAGAAACCCTAGAAACCTAGCCGATAACTGATAAGGAAGGGAGATCCAAGACCTTGCTCTCGGATCCAAACCGTGGAGTATACCGGTTGGACGTAAGGTACAGCGGTATGGGCCAGCGGTATATACCGCAGGCACAAACCGGTCTCGCTAACTGAGACCGATATGTACTGCAACCGGTATATACCGGTGGCACCATACCGGTCTCAATCCACTGAGACTGGTACCACGATCGGTATGTCCTCCGAGCCTGGTTTGCTTGGCCGAACACGGTGCTGACCACCTATAACCTTAATAAATGAATTCTAACCTATGAATATGATTGTGTAGGACCTATAGACAGCGTGAGTTAACCCTGTGACGAAGAGCGAGATTGTTATCACATGATAGGTAAGGGACAAGATCCCAAACTCTAAATAACTAATTAACAGTAAACCTTTGTGACTAAATTGAATATGAATTCATTGCTTGTTATCTATGCATTTCACATGCCATGTAGTTGCTTTCTTTTATTACTATTATCTGTTCATGCATTTCATATGCTAGGATTATTGGATGTTAGGCATGTGAATGCTTTTAGTTAGTGTGTGGAATGTGAAGGGGAGTGGAGCCCTGGATATATCCACAGCTAGCTCCTTTTTCGTATCGCCATCTACCTTAGCAGACTTAGTATGAATAGGGTATCAGGGGGAGGACGTGGGATTGTGGTTCGCCCTGCCCGCCAGTCTCGAGCCCTGTCTCTATGTCGTAGGGAGTCGTGTTGGGGTAAGGCCATAGATATTGTATTGACATATAGGACTGGTTAGAAATGGAACCTACTTGCAAGCCCTTGCCAATAGGGGTTTAGGTATTGGTACAGTGTGGGGTATTAGGGGGAGGACGCGGTAGTGTGGATTGTTTCCTGACCGCCAGACTCTAGCTCTATCTCCATACCGGAGTGAGTATTGTGGGGCAACAGCAGTTGTGTGGATTGTTGCCTGACTGTTGGGTGTGTTCACACTCTCGTGCATGGAGGTGCAGAGGCCACCAAACCTTGCCAAAGCATTTTGCAAGTTGTACCTGACCCAAATTATAATGTTATCTCATGCATTTTGTATGTTGCATTGGTTTTGTACTTACTGAGCTAAGTTGTGAGCTCACCCGAATATATATTCTTCTTTTTAGATTTTGATGCAGTGTACACAGTTGATGACTTCATGACTGCCCCAGCGTATGGTACAGTTGCTGCCATTGGTACTCAGGCAGTAGAGGACGAGCATGTCGCAACATGCGAGTGCTCCTTTTGTATCTTCCCGAATGCCTATGGTCGATCCTCTGGTAATGCTGGTCATGCAATGGTCGACCGTAGTTGCGACCTTGAGATTTCTGGTTACAGGCTAGATGCAATTCAAATTCTTACTGGGTTAATTCTTCTGATCTTCAATGGGGTTTATTCTAAGGTTATCCTATGGCCATCATTAGTGGTTTCTTATCAACCTTAATCATCAAATTTACTCCGCATGGTTCTCCTTGGGATTTTCTCAAGGAAATCACATAGATCATGATAGGTTAATATTGCCTATCTTCCATAGAATCTTATTCCTTAGAGTTTCAACTCCAGAGATTCGGTTCATGCCTTTGCCTATGATAGAGAGCCAATCTCTTCTTAGCAAATTCCTCTCCTTAGCTTTCTCTTCTTCTCTTTCTCTTCCTTCTCCTTCCCTAGGGTTTACTAACATTCTAAAAGAGTAAAAAAAGACCGAGGGATGTCCTTTATATAGAGGAAAACTCTCAATATAGAGTCCTCTTTCAATTAGGAAAGCAATCCCTTAGTTTAGGAAAGTTTCCAAAACTCAGAGTTTGATCTGGGGTCTCACGGTTGATCATATGGTCATATAAACCGTTGACCGTAGGGTCAAAATCATCGACCGTTGGGGTTCTGGATTTGAGATTTTTGTTCCCTTCCTTATGGTCGACCATACCTACCAAGGTATGCGACCTTAGGTTGGTTTTCAGTGTTTTTAACTCGATCCTCATACCTGGTTTGTGATCTATTTTCACACGTTCGTTCCACTTGTTCTAGGAATGATGGAAAGACTTGGCACGACACGGTTAGACCATGTCAGTGGAGTGCGGGTCTTACAACTCCCCCCCCCCTCCCTCTTATATAAATTTCATCTTCAAGATGTAAATTTCACGGTTAAGAAGATGTTGCACCTTCCGACTAGTGATCTCAAAAGGTACTACTTTGAACGTCAAATCTTCAGTCAAATCTGGTGGATCCGTTGTTCACACGTGTGCTGCATCTCTAACGTACTTCTTCAATTATGAGACATGGAATACATCATGTACACTAGACATTGATGCTGGTAGTGCTAACTGATATACTACTATTCCATGTCTATTTAGAACTTCATAAGGTCCAATATATCTGGAAACAACTTTCCCTTCTGTCCAAACCTTTTCAATCCATGCATAGGAGATATTTTCAGAAATACCTTATCACCTATGGTGAATTCGAGATCTCTGCATCGATTATCTGCATATTTCTTCTGATGGTTTTGAGCTATTTGGATTCTTTCCTAGATAATATCGACTACTCGACAAGTCTCTTCAATAAACTCTGGTCCAACAACACTCCGTTCTCCAACTTCATTCCAAAATAAAGGAGTTCGACATTTCCTACCATACAGTGCTTCAGGTGACATCTGTATAGTTGCTTGATAGCTGTTGTTATAAGCGAACTTAATCAATGGTAATTTCTCATCCTATGATCCTTTAAAATCAGTGACAAAAGCTCGAAGCATGTTTTCTAAAATCTGAATAGTACGCTCCGACTGTCCATCTGTCTGAGGATGGAATGCAGTACTAAAATTCAATGTTGTACCCATAGCCTTCTATAATCCTTCCCAAAACATTGAGGTAAAGTGTGGGTCTCTGTCGGACACAATGCTTTCAGGTACACCATTCAATATGGCAATATTATCCACATATAGCTTAGTTAGCCACTCCAAAGCACATCGAGGTCGTATAGCAATGGAATGAGCAATCTTCACAAGGCAATAAACAATCACCCAAACTGCATCAACCGATTTGGGAGTCAATGGCAAATCGATAATATAGTTTATTGTAATGCAGGTTCACTTCTAGACTGACTCTGATAGTGGTTATGGTAAGCCATGTTGGTTTTTGTCTTTCAGCCTTAGTTGCTGATAATTCAGTCACTGAAACATGCAACTAACCACAACTACTTCCATTCTCTTCCACCAAAATAATCTCTTCATGTTTTGGTTATTTTGCACTTCTAGGATATACCCAATATGGAATAGAATGTGTAAGACCCGTATCGTACTAATCGATCATACCACCTTGTATTAGGTCTTCCGATCATGGTCGGGCCATGCGGACCAAGTGCGTAAAGAAACCACAAGGCTTGGTATGAAATTGAACTCAAAATCATGTATTTAAGAGTATGTGGTCGCATACCTAAACAGGTGTGGTCAACCACACCTCAGAATAATGTGACCACTAGAGTCTGGGACGTGTGGTCGTAGTTTTTAACTGTGTGGTCGACGGGTTCTGCGACCACACCTGCGACCACATGAACCCAAACAGACTCCATGATTAGGAAACCTTCCTAATCCGAAGGTGATTCTTTCCTAATCTATGTAGGACTCTATATGGAGGGTTTTCCTCTATATATAGGATGTCCCTTTGCCTCTTTCATCCTTTTAGAACTCAAACTGAAAGAGAGAGAAAGAGAAGAGGAGGAAGAGAATGAGAATTGAAGAGGAAGACTAAGAGAAGAAAATTCAGAGAGAACATTGAATCTTCAACAAGTATAAGGTATGAAACCATCCCCTACATCAGTCGAATACCTAGAATAGATCATGGAGGAGATAGTGATTCAAAGTGAGACCCCAATCATCAAACCATAGACAAATTCTAAGCGATCCATGGAGGGAATCTATTAGGATGATGGATTGTGTAAAATATGAATTTTAAGCCATAGATCAATCAAAGGAAGGATCATGATGATAAACCAAGGAATCAAAACATGAAGGAATTGAGTTGGGAGTAAAAAGTTGACCATCACATGTGTGGTCGCATGTATGGTCGCATGATATGCGACCACACGAGACACACATAATCGACCACACACCCTCGGGAAAATTCTAGGGAGGGTGTGGTCGCATGCGTGGTCACATGATATGCGACCACACGAGACCCACATAACCGACCACACACCCTTGGGAAAGTTCCAGGGAGGGTGTGGTCAAATGTATGGTCGCATGATATGCGACCACACATAGCGACCACACACCCTCGGGAAATTTTCAGGGAGGGTGTGGTCGCATGTATGGTCGCATGATATGCGACCACACCCTGCGACCACACACCCTGTGGTCGCAGAAACTGAGACCACAGGTGCAGCTGCACCTGCGACCACTTAGCTTCTGAAAGTCTAAATTAATGGAAATAAATTATAATTTAAAATTTATAAATTTGTTAGGTTTTCAAGGGTCTAAAAGTGATTTACAAAGCTTTGATGAAGAGTAACCATTGACCAAAGATGAGGGAACAAGACCTAAATTAATTGGCTAATAATAAACTGTTTTACTTATTGAGTCCAATGCCATGAATGATTCTATGCTTGTATGCTTATAATGTGCATTTCACATGTCATCCAATATTCCTATTATTACTGTTCATGCATATTTAATTATGTATATTTATAACATAATGATGATGATGATACTAGGAATAGGCATGTGAATGTATATGTATGGTTAGTGCACTTTATGCGAGTATAGCATCAGGGGGAGGACGTGACACTGTGGTTCATCCTGGTCACCAGACTCTAGCTCTATTTATACTCAAGTCTTTCCCACTATCATCGTCGTATCACCATTACCTTAGCAGAACTATTACGTCGTAGGGCATCAGGGGAGGTGGTCTCGGACCGTGTAGTCTCTAACGCTATCGGGGGGCCTTAGCTCTATCTTAATGGACGTATTGACGGATTCTGGGGTGAGGCCTTGGATACACTGTTTGACATTAGGATTAGTTAGTTCCGATTGCAAGCCCTCGCCAATAGGGGATTACGTGTTGGTATGGGTAGGGCATCAGGGGAAGTGTTATGCGTATTTGATCCGGGCACTTTAGCTCTATCTCTATTCCATGATGGGTGCATGTGGGATGGCAATGGTGTTTGATCCATTAGGCTGCTTTACACACTCGCGTATAGAGGTGCGGCGGCCACCAATCCTTTCTATTGCACGTTGCAAACTTATAAACCAGACCAAAGATATGAATTGAATGCATGCATATGTTTGTTGCATTGTTTTGTTTACTCACTGAGCCATGGTGTGTGCTCACCATTTCGACGTCGAATATTTTAGTTGATGATGCAGGTCCTACCGTGGAATATTATATGAATGCACCATTGTATGGGCATGTTGCTGCAATGGATGTGGAAGCTATGGTGGAGTTGCATGATTCGTCGTGCAAGTGTAACTCATGTGTTTTCGATTAGATTTAGTTGTTGGTTTATCGGAACATGTAATTGATTTATTTATTTTATTTTATGTCTTTAGTCATTTTGAGATAATTGGATTATTAATTATATTATCACTGTTAGATACTCAGTTCATTAATAATAAAGACTTCCGCTATTGTTTATTTACTCTGATTATGGTTGTGATTATATCTGGTTTAATCAAATGGACACGGCCTATACAAGATCTTGGTTAAGCCGTTGGATGATAGACGGTTTATCACACCATTCTGGTTGGTTCAGAATTAGGGTGTGACAACTTGGTATCAGAGCTCTCAGGCTCTATCTATTAAACCTGTATACTTCCACAAGAGTTCGTGAACTGAGCTAGGATAAAATTTAAAAGCTTTAATAAGAACACACCATAAGCACCTGTGTTGTATGAGACAATAACTAAGACAGAGAATAATGCACATATGAAAAAGAGAAACAAGTTTCATGTATATACAAATAAAAATAATATATATCCGAATCAGAGTACGGTCCACAATCCGGACAGTTGCTCTGTAGTATAAAGTAAAAAAGAAATAAATACATCATGAAGCTGGGGGTGCTGGAGGAGGAGGTGCCTCACGATCTCGATCATAGTCCTCAGCATATACCCTTGTAAGCTAGGCTACCTGAGTCTGGGTCACCTGTAGACTAGCTACCAGATCTACTACCCGCTGATCAGTAGCACGCTAGGCCTCCCGAATCTCACGGAGTAACCCCATCACGTCATCTGGTGGTGGGTGCGAAGGACTAGCTGAGTAGGAAGGAACCCAAGAAGGGCCAGCTCTAGTGGAATGCAGTGGTGATGGAGGAGGTATGGCGTCCACGTCCATGAACATCCTATCATCATCCTCCTCAGCATCGCCCTCGTAGACCTTTGCTGCTGCTGCCGCCGCCGCTGCCTCCGCGTTTGCTATCTCTACTAGAGTATGAGGATGCACCATAGCGTTTCTCTCCTCGTCACTGACCTAAGCATCTCGCATCCCCATCCTGCAGAAGGCCTCCCAGTCAAGCTCAGACGAAAACGTGTCCTCATGAATCCTCTCATCAACCAAGTCGACCTGTAGGCGAGTGAGCAGAGTGGTGATCAAACGCCCATAGGGTAGGTTACCCACCACTCTAGGCGTCGTGGCACGGTGCATAGTCCTGATAATGATCTAGGGAAGGCAGATAGATTTCCTAGTGCAGATGCAGTATAGGAGGTACTGGGTCAACTGTGAAACCATCTCATAGTGTCCACTCTGGGGAATCAGGTTGTGCTGAATGATCTTGCAATACACTCGGGGTTTCGGCCGTAGGTTGATTGCCTTCATCTGCCAGCGATCATCCCTAAGAATATGGCTGTCAATCTCTACACGCATTCTTACTGATAGGAACTGGGGTTCCTTGGGTGCGCAGTATACCAAGGGACCATCATTTGAGGTACCCAGGAGATCCACCAACTCCTGACAGTTAAAGGACATCTCCACCCCTTTAACTAAACTGGTGATCCTAAGATCTCTACCCCTATCTATGTCCTCTGGATCACCCTCCACCTATAAGTTACAGTAAAAATGTTTTACCAACTCAGGACAGGAGCAATCCTCATATAGAATCACAGGGAGCCAGCCTATATCATCAAATTCTCCCTCCATATCAAATAGGGCTAGGTTGGCCAAGTTGACACAATGACCCCTCTTCCACCTTCTTACACTCGTACCGAACAAAATGTTTTACCAGAAGCAATATTGATCATGAACTCTGGGGACTTTAGTGCGAGCCATGTTATCTCCAAGAGTATAGACCAACAAGCAACATATCAAATATAGTGAAAATTCAAAATTTTGGCATTATGACAGCGTAATTTGGCCAAAAGCCTCACTTTTCACCCAAAACATTTGGGAAAGAGGACTTACATAGGTCCCAAACCATCCTGTAAGGCTCATACAATTGAAAATTTAAACTAGATGGGCCGAATTTCAAGAAATTTTGACAATTTGAAAAAACCCTAAAATTTAGGTCAAAAATGGGAATTTTCAAGTTTCTAGTATACTAACCGATGAAACTCGAATTTTCCTGAGGGCTTTCATCCATTGGGTGGCCAATAGCAATAACCCCCAATAAAAATCAAACTTTTTCGGTCAGAAAAATATTAATTTGAAGAAAATCCTATAAATGGAGCGAAACCTAGGTATGAAAGCTTAAAAAGGAGAAAGAGTTGGGAACATACCTGGAAGAACGGAACGTAGGTCGTGGATCGATGAAAGAATCACCAAATTTGTACGGTCGACACTGTAGCAACTCAATGGTGGCGAGTTGAGTTGAAGACAAAAGAGAAATATAGAGAATGGCTCAAAAATCAGGTTTAAAAAACTGATTTGGGATCGTGTGGTCGCAGAATTCGACCAAAAATGCGACCCCACGATCGACCACAGACTCTCGGTGAGTTGACAGGGTTTGTGTGGTCGCAACCCTGTGGGGTCGTATATAGTGCAACCATACGATCGACCACAGGCTCTCGGTGAGATGACAGGGTTTTTATGGTCGCAACCATGTGGTCGCATATAGTGCGACCACACGATCGACCACAGGCTCTCGGTGAGCTGATAGGGTTTGTGTGGTCGCAACCCTGTGGTTGTATATACGGAGACCCCACCATCGACTCCACAATGAAAAATGCCCTGTTTTAACTGAATGACTTTAAAGATTGAAATTTTGCCTTGTTTATTTGGATATTGACATGAGATTGACATATATTATGATTGCCTCATATGTTCCTTGACTTTCAAACACTACCACCGTCGAAAATAGGAAATGGCTGGGTGAAGAATAACCTGGAGAGGAGGTAACCCAATTCCACCTCCACAACCACCTATGGAGGAAAATGGCCATGAAAATCCTAAGGAACAGGAGAACCAGAATATTGTACTGCCAGGAGTCAACGATCAAGACAACCCCACAAACATGCCAGCCCCACCTATAGATTTGGCTACCGCGATTATGAATTTAGCACAACAATTATAGCAAATACAGCAAGTGCAAGCCAACATGCAAGCTGCTATGAGAATGGCTTTCCCAGCTGCAAACACTACACCTTTATCGGTGGGACATGCTAGTACCGTACCAGGGGGTAGCAACACCGTACCCCAAGCATTGGCTATGAACAACACGGTACCTCAAGTACCTCAAACGCCATTTATACAAGCTCAAGTACAAAACCCTGAAGTACCTCAAGTTGGAGACAACCAAGGCAATTACCAGTATCAACAGCCTATATATGGAGCATATGCTCAGTATCAGTTGGACCATTCTCGACTGATCGAGCATTTCCTGAAGATGAAGCCTAAGGAATTTAATCACAAGCCGTCGGATCCTTTGTGGCCAGCTCACTGGATCAACGAGATGGAAATGAACTTCATGGTGATGACTGTAAATGAAGAGGAAAAAGTGCTATGTGCCACATTATGCTGAAGGGCGATGCACACCATTGGTGGAAGTCTACTCGAAGTTATATGTTAACGAAGCATGCCCAATTAACCTGGGCTATCTATAAATAAGCATTCTCCGAGAAGTATTTTCCCAGAAGTTTCAGAGATGCGATGGAAAGAGAGTTTCTAAGTCTGTATCAGGGACAGATGACTATGGATGCGTATCAACAGCGTTATAAAGAGCAGTTTTTCTTTGCTCCCTCTAGCATGCAAGAGGAAAACACCAAAACCCGAAGGTTCATCATGGGACTTAGGGGAAGTATCCGTGAGCATGTATTGGGACTGGAAAAGAAGATTTATAATGAAGCGGTACAAATTGCTCGAGTACTGGAATCGAGCCAGAGCGAAAGTTATTTTGCTTAGAACAGAGGTATCAAAAGGCCTAATGGAAATACATATAATGGAGGGAACACAAAGACCTTTAAACACTTCCGTACTTAAGGCTTCAATGCTGCAGCCAAGACTACTTCGACAGCCCAACCTCAACAGAAGCAAAGTAGTGATGGAGTTAAATGCTTTAACTGTAATCAAATAGGACATTATTCAAGGGAGTGTCCTAAGCCAATGAAGCAGCAACAACAAGGAAAGGTTTATGCTGTTACATCTAAGGATGCTGCCGCATCGCCTGATGTGGTCACAGGTATCATACCTATTAATGGCATACCCGCCAGAGTACTCTTTGATTCTGGAGCTACTCATTCTTTTATATCAGTGTCATTTGGAAAGAAGCTAAATCAACCACTCAGACCTTCAGACTACAAATTGCTAGTACGTTCACCTATGGGATTAGAAGTGGAACTAGAAAAAGGTTATGGACCATGTCTAGTTTTTATTAGCGAAAAGATTTTGGATGCAACCTTAATTCAACTCTAGATGGCAGACTTGGACGTTATCTTGGGAATGGATTGGTTAGCTCGGCACTCTGAAAACCTATTATGTGCATAAAAGAATCTGACATTTAAAGACAAGGAAGGAGCAGAGTTTAGTTTTGTAGGAACCTAACTTCCCCGTAAATGAAAACTCATTCTCTCTGCATTAAAGGCTAGAAAATGATCCAAGAAAGGGAATTTGGCATCTAGTATCTGTAAGCATCCCATTTCTGCATCCAAAGCAGAAATGAATCCATATGGCAGGTTTATAACTTTTAACCCAAAGGTTTGTAATTCTTTAATGAGCCCCACAGTAGGGTCATAGATTATTACCTACTTGGATGTATAGACCACAAAATTATCTTCAAAATGAGATCAGAATCATCAAATTCTGACATCAAACAAAGAAGATATCACAGTTTGAAAGTGCAAGGGCATTTATGTAATTATCGTATGATGCATGCATTATCATTTAAACTTCAAATCTTCATATCTTTATCGTTCTACGTTGGATTCAGATGATTTAGAGGCCAATATTCCTTATTTTCAGTCCTCTTCAAAGTGGATGTGAAAAATACCAGACAAAGGTCACCGGTGAGCCGCATGCAAGCTTTCATGCAGAATTATCGATAGAACTTCATTTCTTCATATCTTGACCGTTCTATGTCCGATTCAGATGATTCCAGGGCCATTATTCCTCATTTTTAGTGCTCTACAAAGTGGATGTGAAGGATTTTAGGCAGAGGTCTCCAAAGCATCCCATGCAGAGTCGCTAGATGAATAATCGTAAAATGGCTTGCTTAAACTTCAGAAATTCATAAGTCGGCCATTTTGTTTCCAAATGAGGTGATTCAAACTCCAGTATTTTTCATTTTTAGTGTTCTACAAAATAAATATAGAAAATTTGGGGTAGAGGTTGTCAGAAAATTTCATGTGTAATGGCAGCAGAAATGGCCTATGAAATGATAGAGGGAGAAAAAAAAATTTGGCCTAACCTAGCTCAACCCAGCTCAACTGAGCTCATCTCAACCCAGTTTAGTCCAACCCAGCTTAGTCCAACTCAAACACTCCAAACCAAATCAATTCAGTCCAAGTATGTACATGTGCATCATATATATTCTACTATATATATCGTATTATATAATATTACGTCCATGTATATTAGTGTAATATATGATAGTATATAAATATAAAATAAGGAAAAATAATAAAAAGGAAAGAAAGAGAAAGAAGAGAAGAGAAGAAAAAGGAAAAAAAAGAAAAAGGAAAAAAAAAGGGAGAAAATAAAAGGAGAGACGTGAGTGAGAGGAGGGGATTTTTTTTCGATTGAGAGAAAAGATTGAGATTAGAAGGAGAGAAAGAGAGACGTGAGTGAGAGGGAGTGCTTTTCTATTGGTTTGAGATTGAAATTGAGAGTGAGAGGAGAGAGAGAGAGACATTTTATACTCTAAAAAACATGTAGAAGACGTGGGGAAGAGAGAGGGGGAAGGAAAAAGGGAAGGAAGAAAAGAAAGGGAAAAAGGATTTTTTAGAAGAAAAAGAAGAAAAGAAAAGAAGGATCTTCTAGAAGAGGAGAGAAAAAGCATAAATAGGACAAGAGAAAGATAGAAGAGGCTCGTTTTCCAGACCACAAGGAGAGAGAGGACGTGAGTGAGAGAGAACAACGTCAAAGAGGGAGAAAGAAAGAGAGAAGAAGAAGAGAAAAGAAAGAAAAAGAAAAGAGAGAGAAGTAGAGAAAAGGAGTAGGAGGATTCACTTTCAAAGAGCTTAATACGATCTCCAGACATCCTACATCGATGGGTTTTCTCGATTGGAGCACAAGGTTAGTACCTTAAATAAAATTAGAGGTCCTTATAATGCTTAAATATTGATTTTGCTTGAAAAAAACTTATTTTCCATTAAATCTCGATCAGGAATGCTCTATTGCATGCATATTAATGTTAGGATGCCTATGTCTAGTATTTTTTATGAATGATGATTTATCTAAACTACTTAATGACGATGTTTTGAATACTAACTGATGATGTTTGATGTTTTTGAAAAGTATCATAAAGTGGTTTTCTAATATTAAATTTCTAGATTTAGGATCCAAACTTAGGACGTACATCACATGTAGTTTTTCTTAGATTTTGAAGCCCGAAATTTTATGGGAGTCTCTCTAATATATTAGAAGACTGCCCTAGGAATTTCGTTTCATTTCAAATTGGGAAATTATATAAAAAAAATTCATCTTTGACATTGCTATTTTATTTGAATATAATGCAATCCCCAATCAGAAAGTCTCTAGGCAAGGATCTGATGGCCATAATTAGGAAATTAATTTCATATAAACTTTTTAGATATGAAAGTCTTCTAAAAAATGGCACTGGTTTCATATTTGTTCGAGTTTTTATTGAATTGATAATGATTTTTAAGTGCATAGTGCTCTGATTTTGAATCTGTTAGGATGTACTGATTTGCATGATTGAAAAGGATCATTTTTCACAAAGAAAGTATTCTGTTTTCACTTGTTTTTCTTGATGAAATTTTAGATCAGACGGTTATCTACATGGACATATGTCTAGATTTAATTTTTGTTAAGTATGATATTTTATACGGAATTTATGGTCCAACTGGTCAAAAATCTGGAACAGACTTGACCAGTGCACATATCTGGTCTTGGGGCATTCATTTGACCAGTTTTTGCTCTTTGTTGGGATTTGACTCCTTCAGATGAAATATAGAATGTTGAGTCATCTTTCTGTAAAAAAAAATAGAACTTGACATGAGTTACAAAAGACCTACTTATGGTCATTCTTGTGTAATGAGATAGAATCTGAATGCAGTTCATAGTTTTGTCCAATATCTGAAACTTTGTGTCACATTATTGACAGTTTTGAGTCATTAATCATTCCAAATGTCTTCATAAAAATTACAATATTTTCAAGGAACATTGAACAAATGTTTTTGATAATTATATACTTTTCAAAAAAATGTTTCATTGATGTCTCATTCATTGTAACATGTAATTAATTGCTTGGTGAATTCTACCATATTTGATTGCATACTTGCCATATTTGGATAAATGGCCATGTCAGCACCCTGATTTTTACCACTGTGGGGATCCCTGCTTTCATTGGGGTATCATACGCAATGAGAGGGGTGTATCATAAAAAATTAAAAAAATTAAAAAATAATAATAATTATAATAATAATTATAATAATAATATAAAAAAAAAAAAAGGGCAACAATAGTCTAGATCCTTAAAAGAAGGGATCAAAGACCAAGAAGAAAAAAATCAAAAAAAATCAAAAAAAAAGGGCAAAAGTAGAAATTGGGAAAGGGGAAGGAAGGAGAGGAACAGAGAGATGGAGAAGCGAAGAGGGAGAGATCTGCAGGGGAAGAGGGGAGGTCGACACCTCAACCCTCCTCCCCGAAATTTCTCACCTAAAAGCCACCGGATGCTACTTCTCCCCAGCCGGCTTCAACATCTTCATGTGGTCACCCATCGACAACGCATGGGAGGTCCCTCATTTCCAGCAACCATGAGAACCCCCATTTGGAGGGACCGGTGGACAGAAGAAGAAGAAGAAGAAGAAATAAAAAGGAGGAAGGGTGGACAAAGGAGAGGGAAAAAGGAGGAAAAAAATCAGAAGCAGTGGAGAGGAAGAAGAAGCCATAGAAGCGAAAAAGAGGAAAAAAATCAGAAGTAGTGGAGAGGAAGAAGAAGCCATAGCAGGGAGAGAGAGAAAAAAATAGAGAAGAAGAAGAAGAGGGTAGACAGACTAGGGTGAGGAAGGAGAGAAAAAAATGCAGAAGAGAAAAGAACTGCAGAGGAGGATAGAGAGAGGAAGTAGAAGAAAGAAGAGAGGAGCAGAAGAAAGAGAGAGGAGTAGAAGAAGAAGAAGAAGGCAGCGGCAGCTACCAAGGAAAGAAGAGCAGAGAGGGAGAAGAAGAAAAATCAGAGGAGGGAGAAGCCGTAGCAGAAGAGGAGAGGAAAAATCAGAGGAGGGAGAAGCCGTAGTAGAAGAGGAGAGGAGAAAAATCAGAGGAGGGAGAAGCCGTAGCAGAAGAGGAGAGGAGAAAAACAAAACCAGAAGAAAGAGAAGCCATAGCCGAAGGAAAAAAAAAGCAAAAGGGAAAGAAGAAAGAGAAAAAAGAGAAGAGGAGCAGAAGAAGAAAAATAGGGCGGCGGCAGCAGCGGGAGGAGGAGGAAGAAGTAGCAGAGAGAAACCAGAAAAAAAAAAATCAGGTATCTTAATTTGTTCCTTTTTCATTTGTTATTTTTCTTGTTTGCTTCATCTATTTAGTTTAAGTTTCTTTTAGATTTTTTTTTTTAAATAATGTATTGAGTTCTGGTTTGGTCCAAGTACGGGTTTGGCCAGTCTGGTCTGTTTTCAGGTCAGACTGGGGTTGGTTCAGGGCTTATGTTTTGGTTTGGGTATGCTTAGGTCAAGTTTGGTCTAGACTGGTTCATCTTGGGTTAAGTTTTTTTGATATAAGTCAAATCTGGTCCTGTTTATGGTGGTTTAAATATTAAGATCAAACCTGGTTCGGGTTAAACCATGTTTATTTTATTGACCAAGTCTGATTTGTGTGGGAGTGGATTGGTTTGGTTCATTTTGATTTGGCTTTATGGACCTGGTTTAGGTATAGCATGATTTAGGTTTTGCTTGACCTAAGTTAGGTTTGGTTCATCTCAGTCCTGTTCAATGTTGGTTCTGGTTTGGCTTAGTGTTGTGCTCATGTCTTCTTTTATCTTTTTATCTCATGCCCTTTCTTATGGTCAACCTATCTCAGGTAGGGTATGTAGGTCATTTCATTGTACATAAGACATGCTGTTTTATTTCTTTTTGCTTCATATATCCTAGTTCTCATTATGGTTTCCTATTTTACAAATTTCATGGTTCCTGCTATCTTAACATCACATGTATATAGTTGCTTTCTATTTTTGGTTTTTTATCACATGCTCTATTTAGTTTCCATCTTATGCCTATATGCTTATATACTTGTATGATTTAATTTGAAGGCATCACCACCATACCCCCAAGTGATCTTTGACATCCAATTTTTGATAGATGTATGCTAGGATGCTCACATCCCGTGATGTGTTTGTTTAGGGGTTCCAATAGGCCCGACCCTTGTAGGCTCATTTAGAATGAGCCCAACCAACCCTAGGATTGGATCCAAGAGTGTGGGAAATCGTTGTATCAAAAATATATATTAATGAAAAATATGCGATTGGATAGATGTTTGCATAGGATTGGTCATCCGACGGACAGTCCACCTAGGCATCCCAGATGTGGGATATGAGTGAGATATTAGTGTTCCCCGTGTATGGGAAGTTGAGGCATTTGGCCTTTCCTGAGTATTGCCACGCATGTCTATGGCTCGTCAATCTATGGGAACTATGATTGACCTGATTCTGGAGAGACAGAGGTCTGAGTCAGTCAGACCGGTATGGTGCAACTGGTATAAGTATACTGGTCTGACTATACTGGTCTGAGTCAGTCAGACCGGTATGTGCGACCGGTATGCTTAGTTTCTACAGGAGACAGACTCCAGCTGGTCCCTCACTCTGAATTGAAACTTTGAAAGTTTCCAATCATGGAAAACCTTCCCAAGAACGGATTTCCTCTACTAATAGAGATTATGACACTCCATTGATCTTTCTCAAACCCTAGCCGTCTGGAGGAGAGTTGAGAAGGAGCAAGGAGGAGGAGGCCGCCCAGGAAGGGGATTTTCGTTGGAGGAGCTCACCGCCAATCGACGAACACCGCTGGTAAGTGCTCCATACTATTAGTAATACTAGGAAGTCGGATCGGAGCCATGTAGCGGCACGACAATCCAAAATTCTAGATCTTTCAATGGACCTAGTCTTCTTTTAGATCTGATCTGGTTTGATACGGCGTTCTAGTCGAAATCAGAAGGCCATTAGGATACTTAGACCTTAGTGTGGGTTAGGAGAAACCCTAGAAACCTAGCCGATAACCGACAAGGAAGGGAGATCCAAGACCTTGCTCTCGGATCCAAACCGTGGAGTATACCGGTTGGACGTAAGGTCCAGCGGTATGGGCCTACAGTATATACCACAGGCACATACCGGTCTCACTAACTGAGACCGGTATGTACCGCAACCGGTATATACCGGTGGCACCATACCGGTCTCAGTCCACTGAGACCGGTACCGCGATCGGTATGTTCTCCGAGCCTGGTTTGCTTGGCCGAACATGGTGCTGATCACCTGTAACCTTAATAAATGAATTCTAACCTATGAATATGATTGTGTAGGACCTGTAGACAGTGTGAGTAAACCCTGTTATGAAGAGCAGGATTGTTATCACGCGTCAGGTAAGGGACAAGACCCCAAACTCTAAATAACTAATTAACAGTAAACCTTTGTGACTGAATTGTATATGAATTCATTGCTTGTTGTCTGTGCATTTCACATGCCATGTAGTTGCTTCTTTTATTACTATTATATGTTCATGCATTTCATATGCTAGGATTGTTGGATGTTAGGCATGTGTATGCTTTTAGTTAGTGTGTGGAATGTGAAGGGGAGTAGAGCCCTGGATATATCCACAGCTAGCACCTTTTTCGTATCGCCATCTACCTTAGCAGACTTGGTACAAATAGGGTATCAGGGGGAGGACGTGGGATTGTGGTTCACCCTGCCCGTCAGACTCGAGCCCTGTCTCTATGTCGTAGGGAGTCGTGTTGGGGTAAGGCCATAGATACTATATTGACATATAGGACCGGTTAGAAATGGAACCTACTTGCAAGCCCTTGCCAATAGGGGTTTTGGTATTGGTACGGTGTGGGGTATCAGGGGGAGGACGTGGTAGTGTGGATTGTTTCCTGACCGCCAGACTCTAGCTCTATCTCCATATCGGAGTGAGTGTTATGGGGCAACAGCAGTTGTGTGGATTATTGCCTGACTATTGGGTGTGTTCACACTCTCGTGCATGGAGGTGCGGAGGCCACCAAACCTTGCCAAAGCATTTTGCAAGTTATACCTGACCCAAATTGTAATGTTATCTCATGCATTTTGTATGTTGCATTGGTTTTGTACTTACTGAGCTAAGTTGTGAGCTCACCCGAATATATATTCTTCTTTTTAGATTTTGATGTGGAGTACACAGTTGATGACTTCATGACTGCCCCAGCGTATGGTACAGTTGCTGCCATTGGTACTCAGGCAGTAGAGGACGAGCATGACGCATCATGCGAGTGCTCCTTTTGTATTTTCCTTTAGAGGAGATTTTTATTTTAAACAATACATTGTAATATTTTATTATTTAACTTTGTCAATGATGGAATAAGTTGAATATTTATTTTAAATTACCACATAGTTCTCAGTTCATTTATTTTTATTCTACTGCTATGTATTAATCTCTGATTAAGTTAGACTGCTTGGGAATGATTGGTTGACACGGTCTGTTGAGATCCTGTTGTGAACCGTGGTTTAGAGCCGATTCCCTCACACTTCTGGTTCAGCCGGAATTGGGGTGTGACACTTGTTCCCTTACCTGTTAGCAATGCTCGATCTCTTTCTAAGTCCTGAAATTCTATTTGAATTTATTTAACAATCTAAAAGTTATATGAATTTAAGGTAGGGTTCATATGTGACTTCTTACAGTAGTTAAAAATCAAAACAGAGCACTGATAGGTGTCTGATTGGTCCTTTGGTCTCATACTGTATCTGTCACACCCCAAATTCTGCACCATTCGGAACGGTATGATGAACCGTCAATAAACCAATGGTTCAACCAGGATCTCGAATAGGCTATCCCACATATGATAAACCAAAACACATTCCACATTAATCGGAGGTAATAAAGTAAATAGCAGAAATCTTATAGTAATTGAACTGAGAATCAAACTGTGATAACCATAAATAAATATCAAATTATTGATAGATCAACTGAGAGATAATTAAATAAATATCAATTACATGTCTTTAATAAGATTAAACAAAATATAATCAAATACGCATGAGTTGCACTCGCATGAGGAGTCATCCACATCCACTAAGTCTTCAGCTTCCATTGTCGCCACATGCCCGTAAACAGGAGCGTTCATATAATCTTCAACGGTGGTAACTGCATCATCAAATAAATGTATTCGAATTCAAAAGGGTGAGCACACATCACGGCTCAGTGAGCAAACAAAACAATGCAACAATACATATGCATGCAATCAATTCATATCTTTGGTTTGGTTTAAAGTTTGCAATGTGCTATAGAAAGGATAGGTGGCCGCCGTACCTCTATACACGACTGTGTGGAAACGCCCAATGAAAACGGCACCGTCGCCCATATGAACACGTAAGCCCCTGTTGGCGAGGGCTTGCAAACTGGGCTTGCAACTAACCAACCCTAATGTCAAACAATGTATCCAAGGCCACACCCCAGCATCCCTCAATACATCCATAGAGATAGAGCTAAGGTCTGGTGACCAGGCTGAACCACAATGCCACGTCCCCCCTTGATGCCCTACGACATATTAGTTCCTCTAAGGTAATGGCGATACCACGATGTTAGTGGACAAGACTTGAGTAAAGATAGAGCTAGAGTCTGGTGACCAGACTGAACCACAATGTCACGTCCTCCCCCTGATGCTCCACTCGCATCAAGCACACTAACACTTGCTTAGTGGACATGACTTGAATAGACCATGGCACAATATACCCCAATGAGAACGACATCGAAGTACCGGTTGATACCATCCCTACCCGCACCATGTACACCAGCCAAACACAAACGTTCACATGCCTATTCCTACCATCATCAACATCATCATGTTATAATCAATAAATTTAAATATGCATGAACAGTAATAATAGAAATAATGGATGACATGTTGAATGCACATTACAAGCACAGACGCATATCACAATCATGGTATTGGACTCAAGAAATAAAAACAGTTTGTTATTAACCAATTAGTTTAGGTCTTGTTCCCTCACCTTAGCTTGCTAATAGATCCTCTTCCAAGCTTTAGAATCACCTTTATAATGTTATTATATTGCTAGAAGACCTAACAAAGTCGATAAAATTTAATTAGAATTTATTTTAATTTCTAAAAACCATTCTGTTAACTGAGGGTCGGAGGTAGGGTCGGAGTCATAAACGACCCTGGGTGCGACCCTCCCCAAATCTGTACTTCCAGAACCCTGAGGGTCGATACTCAGGTCACATAGGGTCGGACGGTCATCGTGTCACACCCCAATTTCGTACTATTCAGAATGGTGTGATGAACCGCTAATAAACCAACGGTTCAACCAAGATCTCGAGTAGGCTATCCCCGCGTTATCTGAACCTCCATACATCCGTAATCACAATCAGAGTAAATACACAATAGCGAAAATCTTATAAATAAATAAACTGATAATCTATGTCATATTAAAATTTAAATAACAATTTATTCTGTTTCAACTGAGACATAAATATTTAAATACCAAATACATGTCATAATAAATCCAAATAAAGAAACCTATAAAATATCTAATCAAATACACACGAGTTGCACTCGCAAGAGGAGTCGTGTGTATCCACTTCAGCTCCAACTTCCATTGCTGCCACGTTCCCATACACAGACGCATTCATATAATCTTCAACGGTATAACCTGCATCATCAACTAAAAATATTCGACGTCGAGGGGTGAGCACACATCACGGCTCAGTGAGTAGCCAAAACAATGCAACAGTACATATGCATGCAATCAATTTATATCTTTGGTCCGGTTTAAAGTTTGCAGTATGCAATAGAAAGGTTTAGGTAGCCAAAGGTCGCGTTTATTGACCCCGCCTCTATACACAAGTGTGTGACGTCACTCGAAGATCACGTTTATCGTCGACTCACATGCACCCAACCATGAATAGTATATAACAAAGGTTAACGTTTATTGCTATATATTACCATACCAACACGTAAGCCCCTGTTAGCGAGGGCTGCAAACTGGGCTCACAACTAACCAATCCTAATGCCAAAAAGTGTATCCAAGGCCTCACCCCAGCATCCCTCAGAATGTCCATAGAGATAGAGCTAAGGCCCCCCGGTAGAGTCAGAGACTACAAGGACCGAGACTATCTCCCCTGATACTCTACGACATAATAGTTCTGCTAAAGTAATGACGATACGACGATACTAATGCACAACACTTGAGTTAGAGATAGAGCTAAAGTGCTAAGACCCACCAAAGGTTAACATTTATTGACATTCTCATCACACCTCCCCTGATACTCGCTCGCATCAAGTACACTAACCACACACATACAATCACATGCCTATTCCTATCATCATCATCATCATCATGTTATAAACAATAAAAAATATATGCATGAGTAAATAATAAAAATATTGGATGACATGTTGTATGCACATTACAAACATCTTTGCATAGAATCAAGCATGGCATAGGACTCAAGAAATAGGAAAATAGTTTTGTTATTAACCAATTAGTTTGGAATTCTGGTTCCTCATCTTAGCTTGCTAATAGATACTTTTCCAAGCTTTAGAATCACCTTTACAATGTTATTATATTGCTAGAAAACCTAACAAAGTCGATAGAATTTAATTAGAATTAATTCCAAATTTAAAAACCATGCTGTTAACTGAGGGTCGGAGGTAGGGTCGGAGTCCTGATCGACCCTGGGTGCGACCCTCCCTTAACTCTGAACTTCCCAAACACTGAGGGTCGATGGTCAGAATAACCTAGGGTCTGATGGTCATCGACCCTCGGTGCGACCCTCGATGCACTTTGGTCCAATTCCCTCTTTTAGTCCATTCTTCGTGCTTGGGATCCTAAGTCTTGCTCCTACTTTCCATTCTACATTTATTCCATGGTCTGAAACCATGTATAACCCACCTAGATAGCTTTCATGCATTCTCCTATGGTTTTCCATGAAAACCTAACCATGGGTTGATGGTTTGGGTTTCTCCGAGATCACACTCTCATCAATAGCTAACCTAAGGTCTGTAGAAACTCATGGAATTAGTATCCATACCTGAAAAGAATAATCCTTCTTTGCAACTCTTCTCTTTTGGCCTAATTCTCTTCCTTGTTTCTCTTCTTCTTCTTTTCCTTCTCTTCTCTTCCCCTCAATTTAATTAGGGTTGTGAAAGGAGTGAAAGTGGCTTAGGGACGTCCTTTAAATAGAGTAAGAACATCCTAAAATAAGTCCCTTTGAGATTAGGAAAGAATCCCAATCGAAAATTAGGAAATTTCCTAATTCTATTTCCTACGGTAACCGAGGGTCGATGATCCCGTCGACCCTAGGGTTCTAAGCTGTCCGACCCTCCATTCAAAATTGAGGGTCTGACTTTCTGTTTTGGGAGGTCCGACCCTGCTTAGCTGGGTATGCGACCCTTCCCCTATTTTAAGTGTTTTTGGGTCGATTTGATACCTGGGATCTCGATCTCCTTCACGCCCTTGGTCCATTTGACTCGACCATGACGGGTAAACCTGGTTCAAGGTGGTAAGACCGGGTTAAATTGACATGGGTCTTACAACTCTCCCCAACTTATAAAAATTTCATCCTCGAAATTGTACGTACCTTCTGAATCAAATAAGTAAGGGTATTGCTTTCACATAGCATTCTCTTCTTCACATGTAATCTCTTCCATGTCTCTACTTTTCCATGTGACCTTAACATAGTAGATATCTCTGTTGTGTAGACGTTGAACCTTTCGACTAGTGATTTCTGTTGTTGTTACTTCGAATGTTAAATCATCAGTCAATTCCAGCAATCCACTGTCAAAACATGTGTTGGGTCTTTGACATACGTCTTCAATAGGGAAATGTGAAATACGTCATGCACACTTGACATAGATGGTGGTAGTGCTAACTGATAAGCCACTTTTTCACGCTTAGCTAGAATTTCATATGGCCCGACATATCTTGGACTTAGTTTCCCTTTCTATTCGAACCTCTTCAATCCTCGCATAGGCGATACCTTCAAAAATACTTTATCACCTACGGCGAACTCCAGATCTCTTCGTCGAGTGTCTGCATATTGCTTCTGACGGTTCTGAGCTATTCTCACTCTTTCCTTGATGATGTCGACCACTCGACAAGTCTCTTCAACAAATTCCGGTCCAACAATACTACGTTCCCCAACTTCATTCCAAAACAAGGGAGTTCGACACTTCCTGCCATATAGTGCTTCATAAGGTGACATCTGTATGGTAGCCTGATAGCTATTGTTATAAGTGAACTCGATCAATGGTAACTTTTCATCCCATGATCCTTTAAAATCAATTACACATGCTCGTAGCATATCTTCTAGAATCTGGATTGTACGCTCCGACTGTCCATCTGTCTGTGGGTGGAATGCAGTACTGAACTTCAACGTTGTACCCATAGCCTTTTGCAATCCCTCCCAAAACTTGGAAGTAAATTATGGATCTCTATCAGACACAATGCTTTCTGGAACATCATGTAACCGAACAGTATTATCCACATACAGCTTCGCTAACCTTTCCAGTGTATACTGAGGTCGTATAGGTATGAAGCGAGCTGTTTTAGTCAGACAGTCCACAATCACCCAAACTGCGTCAACTACTCGAGGAGTCAATGGTAGCCGTGTGACGAAGTCCATAGTGATACAGTCCCATTTCCATGCTGGTTCCGGTAATGGCTGCAAAGTCCTGTGGGTCTTTGTCGTTCAGCCTTTACCTTCTAACAATTTAGGCATTGGGACATGAACTTAGCTACATCTGCTTTCATCCCCCTCCACCAATATAGTTTCTTTAGGTCATGATATATTTTTGTACTTCCAGGATGTATCGAATAGATGGTGGTGTGGGCTTTCTTCATCAGTCGGTGTCTAATGTCTGCACTTTCTGTTTCAGGTACACATATTCTTCCTTTGTATTTCAGTACCTTCTCATCATCCAAGGTGAACTCAGGGTTGGTCCTACCTTTCTCAATATCTTCTTGTACTGTTCTCAGATAAGGATCTGCTTTGATAGCTGTCTTCACTTCATCCACTATATCCGGTCTAATCTTCAATGCCATGAATATATTTGAAAACCGATGAATAAACCCTTGGTTGGCTGATCCATCCATTGTATCTATCACATACTGCTCGTTGCCGTGATTGAATACCCTTCCGGTAGTACACATTGCTGCAGTCGTGCTAACTTCTCCTTGCGATTTTATCATTGCCTTTCTGCTTAATGCATCCGCTACTACGTTCGCTTTTCCCGGATGATACTGGACATTACAATCATAGTCTTTCAATAGTTCCAGCCATCTTCTTTGTCTCATATTCAACTCCTTCTGATTAAATAAATAAGTAGACTTTTATGGTCCGACTTAATCTGGAATTTCTCCCCGTATAGGTAATGTCTCCATATCTTGACCGCATATACTACTACCGCTAGCTCCAGATCGTGAGTGGGATAATTTCTCTCATGTACCTGTAACTGTCTTGAAGCATAAGCAATCACTTGCTCTCCTTGTATAAGCACACATCCCAATCCCAGTCCCAACGCATCAGTGTATAAAGTAAAGGTCTGTCCTGGAACGAGAATAGTCAAGATCGGAGCGGATATCAATCTGGTCTTCAGCGTTTGGAAACTCTTCTCACATTTATCGGTCCACACAAACTTTTCACCTTTCTTAGTCAAACTGGTGAGAGGGACGGCAATCCAAAAATAATCTTCTACGAATCTCTGATAATAACCAGCTAGACCCAGAAAACTTCTGATTTCCGAAACGCTCCTTGGTGCTTCCCACTTTACAGTAGCCTCGATCTTGCTAGGGTCCACTTTGATTCCTTCAGCGGATACTACATGGCCTAAGAATGCGACTTCACTTAGCCAAAACTCGCACTTTGAAAATTTGGCATATAACTTCTCTTTCCTTAAACGCTATAGGGCTGCGTTTAGGTTCTTGATATGGGTTTCCTTGTCCTTGGAGTATACCAATATATCATCAATAAATACTATAACCGACGTATCCAACATATCGTGGAAAACTCGGTTCATAAGTTCCATGAACGTTGCCGGTGCATTAGTTAATCCAAAATACATAACCAAAAATTCATAATGTCCATATCTGGTCCTGAATGCTGTCTTCGGAATATCACCTTCTTTAATCTTCGGCTGATGATAGCCTGATCGAAGGTTGATCTTAGAAAAAACTTTTGCTCATTGTAACTGATCGAACAAGTCATCGATCCGAGGTAGTGTGTATCAATTCTTGATTGTCAGTTTATTTAACTCCCGATAGTCGATGCATAATCGAACGCTACCATCCTTCTTTACGAACAACACCGGTGCCCCCCATGGAGATATACTGGGTCGAATATAACCCTTGTCCAGCAATTCTTGTAGTTGCACTTTTAATTCCTTCAGTTTCGTAGGAGCCATTCTATAAGGTGCTTTTGACATAAGTATCGTCCTTGGTAACAAGTCGATGACGAACTCGGTAGCATGATCAGATGGTAACCAAAGTAACTCTCCTGGAAACACATCAGAAAATTTATGCATCACATCAGTGTCTTCCATCTGTGGTGCTTCTTTGGTAACATATACCACAGATACCATATATCCAACTCATTACTCTTTAAGGCAGCTCTTTGCCCTTAGCATATAGAGGATCAGCTTCGCTTACTAGGAAATATGCTTCCAATAAAACCAAATTATATGCCATCTTTATTCTTGAATGATAACCTCTTCTATGCACATAATCACTTGTAAAGTGTTGAGACAAGTAGTCTATTCCCAAGATGACGTCAGAGTCTGTCATCTCAAGTTTATTTAGGTTGCGTCCAAATTTCATCCATCCATACGATTTGGACATTGTTCATAACACTCATCCAATACAACATCTAGTCCAAAAAAAAGGGCTTGAACTAGCAAAATCTGGTGAAACGGTCTAAGGAGCTTGTCTAGTTCCTTTATCTCTTACGATTTCTCGAAGACTATCGTCAAAAATCTCATATTGCACTTATTAGCTTGTATTTCTTTTATCCTTGCTGTTCTACCTTGCTCTCTCTTCCATAGACCTCGAAAAATATCTTGTGATTGTTATATCCCAAGTCTATCTATAAGCATTAGGGTATATGGTTATAAATTCATTAATTCAGCCAAACTCTTTTGGTCTTTTCTTAATCATATCACTCAATATTGGGCATAACTTAATTATCATTGTATTAAACCGAGTACTATTAATGCCATGATTTTTTTTTTTTACTTTATCCTTGTATCCACTCTTAGATTTGCCTTTAGGAATCTTCTATCTTGTCAAAATTCATACCGATATAGCCATCCGTAACTCTAATTGAGTGCTATCTATTTCTTTACTGGCTACTCTTGATAGTTCTCACTTTTGCTCATGCACTCTTTTATAGACATGACTCATATCCATCCATTTAAAAATCTCAAAATAGATTCTCCATTACTTCATCGGAGGTCTCTTGGCTATAGCATTTAATCTGAATCCAATCTTCTTTCTTCTAATCATTCCATTATCACTACAGATCTTTATCAACAATGAGCAGGGAGTGTATAAATCAGGATGTTTGTCCAAAATAATTTATTTCCTTCTTTCAATTAAGCATAATCACAACACCTGCTTTATCTAGTGAACCTAGGTTTAAAGGATTAGGAGTAAATCTGTGGTAATCCAACCGGCATCCAAAGGTCGTTAGGTTGCACGGTGGTCCAAATACATAGAATAGAGGTTTTTCAGTTCTTAACCTCATGGTTACAGGTTCTATCGAATATATAATGCCATTGGTCGAGGCACTACAGGAGTAAATCTGGAGAAAAATTTCGTACATCAATAAATCAGGTGTAGATCGAAAAGATGTACGCTCAACATGATTAAACATTTAACTATTCGTTCAGTTCACATCTCTGTTCATGTGGTCGATCATGAGAGTGGCTATAATCAGGACTACTACTAAAGAAACAATATCTATGACTTCAATTGACAGGTTAAATCAAGAAGGTATCCTGTCAAGGTACGAGAATTAAAATCTGGTATGTGCATCCTCTATAATCATAAGAGTAAATCAATAATGCACCGCATTCTATATAAACTATCTTGCAATATGGCCACAATATATTCGATCCTTGCTGAAAATGTTTAAGGCTTCATCTTCAAAAAATATTCCTAAATCCTTGGTCGGATCATTGTGTCATGATGCAGCTATCCCATACATTGATGGCTGATAAGGGTAACCACCTTGATACATTTCTTGTTGTGCACCAAACTTCTGCACTGGGGTGTGCATTACTGGGACTTGCTGTATGGTAGGTACTGTGTGCTAACATGTACTGGGGTACAGTGTCGCTACTAGTTGGCACCGTACTTGGTTTGACCCGGAGGTGTTGATGTAGCATCGGTAACTTGGGTAGTGATTTACATAGCAACTTACACAGTCGGTCTCATCTGTTGTTGCTTTTGTATTTTATTGGGTCAAGTTTATGACAACCATAACCAAGGTACTTGGTAGTCCAGGTAGATTGGCTGGAGTGGCCTAGTTGTTCACCTCCTTTGACTCGCTCTAATCTGATTATCATTATCTAGCATCTGCTCAGATGAGTTTTCATTACCCATTCTCGACCCAGATAGTGGTGGGGTCAAGTTGTAACCTCATCTTAATGCTTAGTGGTTAATGGATTAGCGTGTGGTGGATTTCACTCTGAGTCTCCATGTTACCCAGGGGTATAACTTTATCTTCTTGTAGTTACTCTTATTCTTAAGGTATGGCCATTATTCTATTATCTCTGTTGGATTCGGCCCGAGATCTTTCCCATTACCTTTGCAGGGAATTAGGCATTACTAGCCATTTTCTCCTTCCTTTCTCATTCATCGAGTTTCACATCTGGTGAGTACCAACTCGATATTCAATTTTCTGCTTTACAGAAACACCCTTATTGCTACTGTACTATATCCTTGTATACTTGGATAACTACCCAACTTATAGATAATACCCTAAATTATTTGTTTATTAGGATAATTTTTTTGTCGTCTTCTCTTTTTGTGTGAGTGAATATATACAGTTCCACCTTTTATATGTACATTATCGTCTTGTTTAATATCTGTCACAACCAACACAGGTGCTTATGGTTTGTTTGTATTAAAGCTTTTAATTCATCCTAACTCAGTTCATGGACTACAGTGGTAGTATTCAGGTTTAAAGGGTAAGGCCAACGAGAGTTCTGATACCAAGTTGTCACACCCCAATTCCGCATTATTCAGAATGGTGTGATGAACCGCTAATAAACCAACAGTTCAACCAGGATCTCGTGTAGGCTATCCCCGCGTTATCTGAACCTCCATACATTCGTAATCACAATAAGAGTAAATACACAATAGCGGAAATCTTATAAATAAATGAACTGAGAATCTTTGTGATATTAAAATTTAAATAACAATTTATTCTGTTTCAACTGAGACATAAATATTTAAATACCCAATACATGTCGTAATAAATCCGAATAAAGAAACCTATAAAATATCTAATCAAATACACACGAGTTGCACTCGTAAGAGGAGTCGTGTGTATCAACTTCAGCTCCAGCTTCCATTGCTGCCACGTTCCCATACACAGACTCATTCATATAATCATTAACGGTATAACCTGCATCATCAACTAAAAATATTCGACGTCGAGGGGTGAGCACACATCACGGCTCAGTGAGTAGCCAAAATAATGCAATAGTACATATGCATGCAATCAATTTATATCTTTGGTCCGGTTTAAAGTTTGCAGTATGCAATATAAAGGTTTAGGTAGCCAAAGGTCGCGTTTATTGACCCCGCCTCTATACACAAGTGTGTGACATCACCCGAAGATCACGTTTAGCGTCGACTAACATGCACCCAACCATGAACAGTATATAACAAAGGTTAATGTTTATTTCTATATATTGCCATACCAACACGTAAGCCCCTGTTAGCGAGGGCTGCAAACTGGGCTCGCAACTAACCAATCCTAATGCCAAAAAGTGTATCCAAGGCCTCACCCCAACATCCCTCAGAATGTCCATAGAGATAGAGCTAAGGCCCCCCGGTAGAGTCAGAGACTACAAGGACCGAGACCACCTCCCCTGATACTCTACGACATAATAGTTCTGCTAAAGTAATGGCGATATGACGATGCTAATGCACAAGACTTGAGTTAGAGATAGAGCTAAAGTGCTGAGACCCGCCAAAGGTTAACGTTTATTGACGTTCTCATCACACCTCCCCTGATACTCGCTCGCATCAAGTACACTAACCACACACATACAATCACATGCCTATTCCTATCATCATCATCATCATCATGTTATAAACAATAAAATAAATATGCATGAGCAAATAATAAAAATATTGGATGACATGTTGTATGCACATTACAAACATCTTCGCATAGAATCAAGCATGGCATAGGACTCAAGAAATAGAAAAATAGTTTTGTTATTAACCAATTAGTTTAGAGTTCTGGTTCCTCACCTTAGCTTGCTAATAGATACTTTTCCAAGCTTTAGAATCACCTTTACAATGTTATTATATTGCTAGAAGACCTAACAAAGTCGATAGAATTTAATTAGAATTAATTCCGAATTTAAAAACCATGCTGTTAACTGAGGGTCGGAGGTGGGGTCGGAGTCCTGATCGACCCTGGGTGCGACCCTCCCTTAACTCTGAACTTCCCGAACACTGAGGGTTGATGGTCAGAATCACCTAGGGTCGGATGGTCATCGACCCTCGGTGCGACCCTCGATGCACTTTGGTCCAATTCCCTCTTTTAGTCCATTCTTCATGCTTGGGATCCTATGTCTTGCTCCTACTTTCTATTCTACATTCATTCCATGGTCTGAAACCATGTATAACCCACCTAGATAGCTTTCATGCATTCTCCTATGGTTTTCCATGAAAACCTAACCATGGGTTGATGGTTTGGGTTTCTCCGAGATCACACTCTCATCAATAGCTAACCTAAGGTCTGTAGAAACTCATGGAATTAGTATCCATACCTGAGAAGAATAATCCTTCTCTGCAACTCTTTTCTTTTGGCCTAATTCTTTTCCTTGTTTCTCTTCTTCTTCTTTTCCTTCTCTTCTCTTTCTCTCAATTCAATTAGGGTAGTGAAAGGAGTGAAAGTAGCTTAGGGATGTCCTTTAAATAGAGTAGGAACATCCTAAAATAAGTCCCTTTGAGATTAGGAAAGAATCCCAATCGAAAATTAGGAAATTTCCTAATTCTATTTCCTACGGTAATCGAGGGTCGATGGGAGGGTCGATGATCCCGTCGACCCTAGGGTTCTAAGCTGTCCGACCCTCCCTTCAAAACTGAGGGTTTGACTTTCTATTTTGGGAGGTCCGACCCTGCTTAGTTGGGTATGCGACCGTTCCCCTATTTTAAGTGTTTTTGGGTCGATTTGATACCTGGGATCTCGATCTCCTTCACGCCCTTGGTCCATTTGACTTGACCATGACGGGTAAACCTGGTTCAAGGTGGTAAGACCGGGTTAGATTGACACGGGTCTTACACATCGACCCTCTGTGCGACCCTCGGTGGGTTTTGGTCTATTTTTCTCCTTTTAGTCCATTCGTTTGGGGTTTTATGGCTTGCTCCTACAGTCCATTCAACATACATTCAATGGTCTAGAATCATAAATCATCCACCTAAATAGCTTTCATGTATTCTCCCATGGTTTTCCATGGAAACCTAACCATGGGTTGATGGTTTGGGTTTCTCCGAGATCACACTCTCTTCATTATCTAACATAAGGTCTGTAGATACTCATGGAATTTGTATCCATACCTGAGAAGAATACTCCTTCTCTGCAACTCTTCTTCTTTTTGCTTTCTTCTCTTCCTTGCTTCTCTTCTTCTTCTCTTCCTTCTCTTCTCTTTCTCTCAATTCAATTAGGGTTGTAAAAGGAGTGAAAGAGGCTTAGGGACGTCCTATTTATAGAGTAAAACCTCCCAAAATAAGTCCCATTGAGTTTAGAAAACGTTCCAATCGAAATTAGGAAAGTTTCCTAATTTTTGGTTCGTGCTGTTTTTCCCGAATACTGAGGGTTGATGGGAGGGTCGATGGGAGGGTTGGACAATTCATAGACCCCCTGCGACCCATGGTTGAGGGTCGATAGTGAGGGTCAATGAGAGGGTCGGACCTGTTTGTTAAGACATGCGACCATACCCTCATTTTGACTGTTTTTGGGTAAATTTTCATATTGGGTCTTGGGTTTCTTCACACACTTGGTCCACTTGGCTCGACCATGATATGTAGACGGTTCACGACACGAAATGTAAGGTTAGACCGGGTTCATGGCGTGCGGGTCTTACAACTCCACCACCGTTAAAAGAAATTTCGTCCTCGAAATTTGAACGTACGGATCTTACAATTCCCCCATCCTTAAAATAAATTTTGTCCTCAAAATTTTGAATTTACTTCGGAGTCACTAAGTGGGAATTCTATTTCCACATTGCATCTTCTTCTTTCCATGCCGTCTTCCCCACGTCTTGTCTTCGTCTGATTATCTTCGTATAATTGATACCAAGTTTTTAAGGTGTTTTACCTTTCAACTAGTGAACTAGGCTGGTACCACTTCAATAGTTAAATCTCCTATTTAATCCAGTGATTTCGTGGTCAATACTTTTGATATGGATCTCCAATGTAATTCTTCAATAGAGACACACGAAATACATCATGCACACTAGACATGGATAGCGGTAACGCTAATTGATATGCAACTTTTCTATGTCTCTCCAGAGTTTATAAGATTCGACGCATATATTGAATACAACTTTCTCTTCTTGTTTAATCATTTCAAACTGCGCATAAGTGATATCTTCAAAACAACACTTTGTCACTTATGGTGAACTCGAGGTCTTGGTGTCTATTCTGACAATTCTGAGCTATCTTGCCCCTTTTCTTTGATCTTGTCTGCCACTCGATAGTTTTCTTCATTAGACTTAGGTTTCCAAAATTCTTCATTCACCAACTTTATTCCAAAATAAAGGAATTTGACATTTCTACCATACCATGCTTGATAGGTGACATTTACATGGTAGCTTAATAGAAAATTCAATTCACGGTAACTTCTCAACTCAAGTTCCTTAAATCAATTCACAAGCTCGGGGCATATCTCTTAGGATCTGTATAGTCTGCCCCAATTATCCGTCGGTTTGGGGTCAAGTGCAGTACTAAACTTCAACTTTGTCCCCATTATTTTCTGTAGATCCTTTCAAAACTTTGAGATAAGGCATAAGCCTCTGACCGACACTAAGCTCTCATGCATACCATTCATTCTGGAAATATTATCTACATATAGCTTATTTAGCCGCTCCAAAGCATACCGAGGTCATATAGCAATGGAATGAGCTATTTTCATAAGACGATCAACAACCACCCAACCATGTCAACCGATTTGGGAGTCAGTGGCAAATCATTGACATAGTTCACGATACTGCAGTTCCATTCCCAAAACAAAAGTCAGGGTTTGGTTTTAAGTCTGCTTACACTGTTCCTATATATAGACCTAACAAAATTACTACTTCTACTTCATCCATCAATTCAGAGATGATCTTTAATGCCACAAGCGTAACCGATGAACTATTGCTCCATAAATTCATCCATAAATTCTTGCTTAATTGGATCATCATGAGTTTCTATTATATGTTACTCTCCTTCCAAATCTGAATCTATTGCTGCAAAACATAAGGTAGCATTTATACTGGGTCCTTCCTTGGAATTCATAATTCCCATCGACGATTGTATAAGTAGATTGAAATCTAAAGACTTAAGGGGTATATTTAGTTTCTTTCCAAATGACACAGATATAAAAGGATGAGTAGCTCCATAATCAAAGAGCACTCTGGCAGGAATGCCATTACTAGGTACGATACCTGTGATTTATTTTAATTTAGTCTACAGTCTCATGCAATGTAACATAAAATGACAGGTTCAGGTCATACCTGTGACCACATCAGACGATGCGACAGCATCCTTGGCTGAAACAGCGTAAACTCTTCCTTGTTGTAGTTGTTTTCTGGGCTTAGTACACTCTCTTGAGACATGCCCTAATTGGTTGCAGTTAAAACACCTGATCCCCTCACCATTTTGCTTTGGTTGCCGTGGGATTGCTGAAATGGTTTTGGTTGCAGCATTGAAGCCCTGGGTACGAAAGGGTTGGAATACCTTGGTGTTGCCTCCGTTGTAAAAATTTTCATTTGGCCTTTTTTTTCCCCTATTTTGAGTAAAATAGCTCTCTTTCTGGCTCGACTCTATCACTCGAGCAATTTGTACAGCTTCATTGTAGATTTTCTTCTCCAGTCCCAAAACATGTTCGCGTATGCTTCCCCTAAGTCCCATGACGAACCTTCGGGTTTTTGTATCCTCCTCTTGCATACTGACTGGTGCAAAAAAAAATAGCTCCTCATAACGCTGTTGATATGCGTCGACAGTCATCTGCCCCTGATATAAACTCAGGAACTCTCTCTCCATAGAATCTCTAAAACTTTTAGGGAAGTATTTCTCAAAGAATGCCTCTTTGTATATATCCCAGGTCAAGTGGGCGTGTTTGGTTAATAGATATGTCCTGGTAGACTTCCACCAATGGTGTGCATCGCTCTTGAGCATAAATGTGGCACACAACACTTTCTCCTCCTCATTTACGGTCATCATCATAAAAAAAATTTTCCATTTCGTCAATCCAGTGTGCCGGCCACAAAGGATCTGCTGGCTTACCATCAAATTCTTTGGGCTTCATCTTAAGAAAATGCCCGACCAGTCTGGAGCGGTCCAGCTGAAACGGAGCATAGGCCCCATACATAGGTGGTTGGTACTGATAACCACCTTGAGCTATCTCATGGTTTTGCACTGGAGCTTGCATGACTGGTGTTTGAGGTGCATGGGGTACTGCATTATTTCCCCCTGGTATTGTGCTTGCCTGTCCTGCTGGCATCTGTGTCGTATGTGCAGCTGGAAAAAGCACGCCTATGGCAGCTTGCATATTAGTTTGCACCTGTTGTATTTGTTGCAGTTCTTGTGCCAAGTTCATTACGACTGTAACTAAATCTATAGGTGGGGCTGGCAAGTTTGTAGGATTTTCCTGACCATTAGCTCCTGGCAGTGCCACGTTTGGATTCTCTGGTACTTCAGGAATTTCATGACTGGTTCATCTACCGGTGGTGGTGGTGGGATTTGGTTACGTCTGTGTTTGTTCCCTCTTTGCCCAGCCATTTCCTATTCTGGTGGTGTAGTGTCTGAAAAGTCATAGAACACATGAGGCAATCAATATATATTTCATTATCATATTTGGATACACTAACCAATGGTATTTTCAAATTTTTTAGATCATTCAGTGAAAAATACTGTCTTTTCTATGCAGGGTCGATGGTGGGGGTCGATGGGTATCCGACCCTCAGTATCCGACCCTGGGAATTCATCCATTTTTCCCGAGTATATAATGCCATTGGTCAAGGCACTACAAGAGTAAATCCGGAGAAGCTTTTATACATCAGTAAATCAGGTATAAATCAGGAGAAAGATTTCGTACATCAATAAATCAGGTATAATTCAGAAGATGTACGCTCAACACGATTAAACATTTAACTATTCATTCAGTTCATATCTCTGATCATGTTGTCGATCATGAGAATGGTTCAGATTGGTATAATCAGGACTAATGTCACACCCCAATTTCGCACCATTCGAAATAGTGTGATGAACCGTCAATAAACCAACGGTTCAACCAGGATCTCAAAATAGGCTATCCCACATATGATAAACCAAAACACATTCCACATTAATCAGAGGTAATAAAGTAAATAGCGGAAGTCTTACAGATAATGAACTGAGGTCTAATCATAATAAATAATTAATATTCCATTTATTTTCATGTAACCAAAACATATTTTAATACATATTACAATATCCAAATACGCAAACTAAACACTACGCGTGTCCACCGCTGAAATGCTCGCTTAACGAACCATGTTTGTCCTCCACAGCTTGCTCATCATAACCGCCACATGTTCATATGTTGGCTTGCCGACATAATCTTCAATCATAGTACCTGCAACATCAGAAACTAAAAAGAATTGCACGCTCGAGGGTCAGCTCTCCAACTTGAGCTCAGTGAGAAAACAAAACAATGCAACAATACATATGCATGCAAAAATTCAATTTATATCTTTGGTCCGGTTTAAAGTTTGCAGTATGCTATAGAATGGTTGAGGTAGCCAAAGGTCGCATTTATTGACTCCGCCTCTATACACGAGTGTGTGACGTTACCCGAAGATCACGTTTATCGTCAACTCACATGCACCCAATCATGAACATTATATAACAAAGGTTACGTTTATTGCTATATAGTGTCATACCAACACGTAAGCCCCTGTTGGCGAGGGCTGCAAACTGGGCTTGCAACTAACCAATCCTAATGCCAAATAGTGTATCCAAGGCCTCACCCCAGCATCCCTCAGAATGTCCATAGAGATAGAGCTAAGGCCCCCCGGTAGAGTCAGAGACTACAAGGACCGAGACCACCTCCCCGATACTCTACGACATAAGAGTTCCGCTAAAGTAATGGCGATACGACGATGTCAATGCACAAGACTTGAGTTAGAGATAGAGCTAAAGTGCTGAGACCCGCCAAAGGATAACGTTTATTGACGTTCTCATCACACCTCCCCTGATACTCGCTCGCATCAAGCAAATCAACCACACACATACAAGCACATGCCTATTCCTATCATCATCATCATCATCATGTTATAAACGATAAAGTAAATATGCATGAACAAGTAATAGAAATATTGGATGGCATGCTGTATGCACATTACAAACATATTCGCATAGAATCAAGCATGGCATAGGACTCAAGAAATAGAAAATAGTTTATTATTAACCAATTTAGTTTGGGGTTAAGGTTCCTCACCTTAGCTTGCTAATAGATACTTTTCCAAGCTTTAGAATCACCTTTATATTGTTATTATATTGCTAGAAGACCTAACAAAGTCGATAGGATTTAATTAGAATTTATTCAGAATTTAAAATCTATTCTGTAAACTGAGGGTCGGAGGTAGGGTCGGAGTCCTGATCGACCCTGGGTGCGACCCTCCCCCTAATCTGAACTTCCGGAACACTGAGGGTCGATGCTAGGTTCGGATCTGCCATCGACCCTAGGTGCGACCCTCCATGGTTTGAGTCGAAAATATCAGATTTCATTCTCTCTTTCATGGTTGGGTCCTATGGCCTACTTCCACAACCCATTCTATACATGTTCTATGAACTATACTTTATTCACCTACATGGTTTTAATGATCTCCTCCATGGTTTTCCATGAAAACCTAACCATGGATGGATGATTTGGGTTTCTTCTAAGTCATATCCTCTTCATAAACCATTCTAAAGTCTTAAATAAATCATGGAGAATGTATTCATACCTTAGGTTTGCTGAGATTCAGAGTTCCTCTGAATTTCCTCTTCTTCCTTAGCCTTTTCGTCGAGTTTTCCTTTTCTTCTTCTCTTCCTTCTCTTCTCTTTCTCTCAATCCAATTAAGGTTGCAAAAGGAGTGAAAGAGGCTTAGGGACGTCCTATTTATAGGGCAAAACCTCCCAAAATAAGTCTCATTGAGTTTAGGAAAGGTTCCAATTGAAATTAGGAAGGTTTCTCAATTTTCGGTTCGTGCTGTTTTTCCCGAATGCCGAGGGTCGATGGTGAGGGTCGATGGGAGGGTC
The DNA here is from genome assembly GCA_028583415.1 of Protea cynaroides. Taxonomy (NCBI): domain Eukaryota; kingdom Viridiplantae; phylum Streptophyta; class Magnoliopsida; order Proteales; family Proteaceae; genus Protea; species Protea cynaroides. The sequence continues at coordinate 6,470,221 of CM053267.1, read as the reverse complement.
AGACCTGCCTGTTAAAACCTGCGACCCTACCCTCATTTTCACTATTTTTGGATAAATTTGCATATTGGGTCTTGGGTTTCTTCACACACTTGGTCCACTTGGCTCGACCATGATATGTAGACGGGTCCCGACACGAAATGTAAGGTTAGGCCGGGTTCGTAGCGTGCGGGTCTTAAAACTCTACCTCCCATAAAAGAAATTTCGTCCTAGAAATTTGAAAGTACGGATCTTACAACTCCCCCATACTTAAATGAATTTTGTCCTCAAAATTTGAACGAATCTTACAACTCCCCCATCCTTAAAATAAATTTTGTCCTCAAAATTTTGAATTTACTTCGGAGTCAATAGGTGGGAATTCTATTTCCGCATTGCATCTTCTTCCTCCTATGCACTCTTCTCCACATATTGTCTTCGTCAGATTATCTTCGTATAATTGATACCAAATTTTTAAGGTGTTATACCTTTCAACTAGTGAACTAGGCTGGTACCACTTCAATAGTTAAATCTCCTATTTAATCCAGTGATTTCATGGTCAATACTTTTGATATAGATCTCCACTGTACTTCTTCAATAGAGACACACGAAATACATCATGCGCACTAGACATGGATAGCGGTAACGCTAATTGATATGTAACTTTTCTACGTCTCTCCATAGTTTATAAGATTCGACGTATATATAGAATACTACTTTCCTTCATGCCTAATCATTTCAAACTATACATAAGTGATAACTTCAAAAACACTTTGTCACTTATGGCGAACTCAAGGTCTTGGTGTCTATTCTGACAATCCTGAGCTGTCCTGCCCCTTTTTTTTATCTTGTCTGCCACTCGATAGTTTTCTTCATTAGACATAGTTGTCTGTCACACCCCAATTCCGCACCATTCGAAATGGTGTGATGAACCGTCAATAAATCAACGGTTCAACCAGGATCTCCAAAATAGGCTATCCCACATATGATAAACCAAAACACATTCCACATTAATCAGAGGTAATAAAATAAATAGCGGAAGTCTTACAAATAATGAACTGAGGTCTAAACATGATAAATAATTAATATTCCATTTATTTCCAAAATAAAGGAATTTGACATTTCTACCATACCATGCTTGATAGGTAACATTTACATGGTAGCTTAATAGAAACTTCAATTCACAGTAACTTCTCAACTCAAGTTCTTTGAATCAATTTTACAAGCTCGGAGCATGTCTCTTAGGATCTGTATAGTCCGCTCTGACTGTCCGGCGGTTTGAGGTAAAATGCGATACTAAACTCCAACTTTGTTCCCATTATCTTCTGTAGATCCTCCCAAAACTTTGAAATAAAGCATAAGCCTCTGACCGACACTAAGCTCTCATGCATACCATTCAGTCTGGCAATATTATCCATATATAGCTCAGTTAGCCGCTCCAAAGCATACCGAGGTCGTATAGCAATGGAATGAGCTATCTTGATAAGGCGATCAACAATCACCCATACTGCGTCAACCGATCTAGGAGTCAGTGGCAAATCAGTGACATAGTTCATTGTAATGCAGTTCCACTTTCAGACTAGCTCCGATAGTTTTTATTGTAAGCCATGGTGGTCTTTCTCCTGTAGCTTTTACTTGCTGATAATTTAGACACTGGAACACACACTAACCCACATTTGTCATCTCTTCAGGTCATGATACATATTGGTACTCTAGGATGTCCTGAATATGTAGTACAATGGGCTCTTATTATTATCCTCTTCATAATATCCGAGTCTTTATCTTCAGGTATTCAAAATCTACCTCTGTATCTGAGTACCGTCTCTGCATCCAAATTAACTTAGGGTTGGGTTTTCCTTTCTCTAAGTCTTCTTGTACCATTCTTATATACATATATAACAAAATTACTACTTTTTCTTCATCCCTAAGTTCTCGCTCAATTGGATCATCACGAGTTTCTATTATATGTTACTCTTCTTCCAAATCTGAATCTGTTGCTGCGAAACATGAGGCAGCATTTATACTAGGTCCTTCTTCGAACTTCATAATTCCCTTTTTGCTGAAAGCCTTAGCTACTACATTAGCCTTGCTTGACACTGAATATCACAGTCTTAATCCTTGAGCAATTCCAACCATCTCCTTATCCTCATGTTCAACTCCTTTCTGATGAAGAGATAAATAAAACTCTTGCAATCCGATTTAATCTAAAATTCTTCTTTGTATAAGTAATGTCTCCAAGTCTTGATTACACAATTCCTCATCAATAATTCCCAATCACGAGTAGGGTAATTCCTTTCATGCTCCTTCAATTTTTCTTGAAGCATGTGCAATTGCTTATCTACCTTGCATCAATCCGCATCCTAAATCCAATCCGAAAGCTTCAATGGATAGGGTAAAAGGTTTCCTTAGTACCGAAATGATCATGATGCGAGCTGATATTAACCCTGCTTTTAGAGTTTGGAAACATTCTTCACACTTGTCAGTCCAATTAAATTCATCTCCCTTCCTGGTTAGCTTGGTAAGAGGTTTTGCGATCTTAGAGTGGTCCTCCGAAAATCGTCTGTAATAACCAGCTAAACCCAAGAAACTTTTGATCTTCGTAATATTCTTTAGGTGTTTCTCACCATACAATTGCTTCTATCTTAATAGGGTCCACTTTAATCCCTTTTTTTTTTATGCTACGTGATCTAAGAAGATCACTTTGTTTAGTCAGTTATCATATTCCTTGGAATTGGCAATAAGCTTTTCACTTCTCAGCTATTGTGAAGCTATTCTAAAGTCCGTTGTATGAGTTGCTTCATTCTTGGAATAAATCAAAATATCATTTATGAAAACTATGACCGACGTGTCCAACAGGTCATGAAACACCTAGTTCATCAGTTCCATAAAAGACGTAAGGGCATTGGTTAATCCAAACGTTATAATCGAGAACTCATAATGTCCAATCCCGATTCTAAAGGCTATCTTCGAGATATTTCTGTCCAAAATCCTTCCGCTGATGATATCTTGATCGAGGATCAATCTTAGAAAATACCTTTGCTCCTTGCAACTATTTAAACAAGTCATCGATCTGAGGTAGTAGATATCGATTCTTGATCTTGAACTTGTTTAGTTCCCGATAGTCTATGCATAATCTGACACTACCGTCCTTCTTCTTTACGAGTTGCGTTGGCGCTCTCCGTGATACAATACTTAGCTGATTAGGACCTTGGCCTAGTAACTCTTGTAGTTGAGTCTCAATTACTTCAATTCTATAAGAGCTATTTATAGGTGCCTTTGACACAAGTATCGTCCTTGGTAACAAGTCGATGACGAACTCGATCACTTAATCAGATGGTAACCCGATAAGTTTCCTGGAAATACATCAAGAAATTCACGCATCACATCAATATCTTCCATCTGTGGTGCTTCTTTGGTAACGTATACCACAAGATACCATATATCCAACTTCTTTCTCTTCAAAGCATCTCTTCGCCTTTAGCATAGAGAAGATCAACTTTCGCTTCTTAGGTAACATGCTTCCAATACTACCAAATTATGTGTCGTCTTTATTCTTGAATGACAACCTCTTCTATGCACGTAATCACTTGTAGAGTGTTGAAACAACTAGTCTATTCCCAAGATGACGTCAAGGTCTGCCATCTCAAGTTTAATTAGGTTGTGTCCATTTTTATCCATCCATACGATTTGGACTTCGTTCATAACACTCATCCAATTGAACATCTAGTCCAAAAGACTTGAACTAGAAAATCTAGTGTAACGGTCTTAAGAGCTTGTCTAGTTCCTTCATCTCTTTTGATTTTTCAAAGACTATCATCAAAATCTCATATTACAATCATTAGCTTGTATTTCTTTTATCCTTGATGTTCTACCTTGCTCTCTCTTCCATATACCTCAAAAATATCTTATGATTGTTACTTCATATCCCAAGTCTATTTATAAGCATTAGGGTATATGCTTATAATTTCATTAATTCAGCCAAACTATTTTGGTCTTTACTTAATCATGTCCCTCAACATTGGGCATAACTCAATTATCATTGTATTAAATCGAGTACTACTTATGCCATGACTTTATCCTTGTATCCACTCTTAAATTTGCCTTTAGGAATCTTCTACCTTGTCAAAATTCATACCGATATAACCATCCTGAACTCTACTTGAGTGCTATCTATTTCTTTACTGGCTACTCTTAATAGTTCCCATATTTTCTCATGCACTCTTTTATAGACATGATTCATATCCATCCATTTAGCAATATCAAAACAAATTCTCCATCACTTCATCTGAGTTTCATTGGCTATAGCATTTAATCTGAATCCCATCATCTTTCTTCCAATAATTCCATTATCACTACACATCTTTATCAACAATGATCAGGGAGTTTATGAATCAGAATATGCATCCAAAATAATTCTTTTCCTTCTTTCAATTAGCATAATGGCAATACATGCTTTATCTGGTGAACCTAGGTTTAAAGAATCAGGAGTAAATCTGTAGTAATCCAATCGGCATCAAAAGATCATTAAATTGCACGGTGGTCCAAATGCATGCAATAGAGGTTTTACAATTCTTAACCTCATGGTTACAGGTTCTATCGAATATATAATGCCATTGGTCAAGGCACTACAGGAGTAAATCTGGAGAAAAATTTCGTACATCAATAAATCAGGTGTAAATCGAAAAGATGTACGCTCAACATGATTAAACATAAAACTATTCGTTCAGTTCACATCTCTGTTCATTTGGTCGATCATGAGAGTAGCTAAGATTGGTATAATCAGGACTACTACTAAAGAAACAATATCTATGACTTCAATTGACAGGTTAAATCAAGAAGGTATCATGTCAAGGTACGAGAATTAAAATCAAGTATGTGCATCCTCTATAATCATAAGAGTAAGTCAATAATGCACCGCATCCTATATAAACATATCTACTTACATGGGCATTATCCTCTTATCTCTGTTTGGATTTAGCCCGAGATTTTTTCTTTTATCTCTACAGGGGTTTTGGCATTACTAGCCATTTTCCTTCTTCCTCTGTCTTACATCGAGTTTCACATCTTGTGAGTACCAACTTGGTATTATAATTTTTTGCTTTACAGAAGCTCCCTTCTTGCTACTATACTATATCCTTGTATACTTGGATAACTACCCAACTTATAGATAATACCCTAAATTGTTTGTTTATTAGGATAATTCTTGGTCTTCTCTTTCTATGTGAGTATATAAATATGGTTCCACCTTTTATATGTACATTATCTTCTTGTTTAATTTCTGTCTCAACCAACACAGGTGCTTATGGTTTGTTTGTATTAAATCTTTTAATTTATTCTAACTCAGTTCATGGACTCTAGTGGAAGTATTCAGGTTTTATGGGAAGGCCTGAGAGATGCTCTGATACCAAGTTGTCACACCCCAATTCCGCACCATTCGAAATAGTGTGATGAACCGTCAATAAACCAACGGTTCAACCAAGATCTCAAAATTGGCTATCCCACATATGATAAACCAAAACACATTCCACATTAACCAGAGGTAATAAAGTAAATAGCGGAAGTCTTACAGATAATGAACTGAGGTCTAATCATGATAAATAATTAATATTCCATTTATTTTCATGTAACCAAAACATATTTTAATACATATTACAATATCCAAATACGCAAACTAAACACTACGCGTGTCCACCGCTGAAACGCTCGCTTAACGAACCATGTTCGTCCTCCACAGCATTCTCATCATAACCGCCACATGTTCATATGTTGGCTTGCCAACATAATCTTCAATCATAGTACCTGCAACATTAGAAACTAAAAAGAATTGCGCGCGCGAGGGTCAGCTCTCCAACTTGAGCTCAGTGAGAAAACAAAACAATGCAACAATACATATGCATGCAAAAAGTCAATTTATATCTTTGGTCCAGTTTAAAGTTTGCAGTATGCTATAAAAAGGTTGAGGTAGCCAAAGGTCGCGTTTATTGACCCCGCCTCTATACACGAGTGTGTCACGTTTATCGTCAACTCACATGCACCCAATCATGAACATTATATAACAAAGGTTACGTTTATTGCTATATAGTGCCATACCAACACGTAAGCCCCTGTTGGCGAGGGCTGCAAACTGGGCTCGCAACTAACCAAACCTAATGCCAAACAGTGTATCCAAGGCCTCATCCCAGCATCCCTCAGAATGTCCATAGAGATAGAGCTAAGGCCCCCCGGTAGAGTCAGAGACTACAAGGACCGAGACCACCTCCCCTGATACTCTACGACATAATAGTTTCGCTAAAGTAATGGCGATACGACGATGTCAATGCACAAGACTTGAGTTAGAGATAGAGCTAAAGTGCTGAGACCCGCCAAAGGTTAACGTTTATTGACGTTCTCATCACACCTCCCCTGATACTCACTCGTATCAAGCACCTCAACCACACACATACAAGCACATGCCTATTCCCATCATCATCATCATCATCATGTTATAAACATAAAGTAAATATGCATGAACAAGTAATAGAAATATTAGATGGCATGCTGTATGCACATTACAAACATATTCGCATAGAATCAAGCATGGCATAGGACTCAAAAAATAGAAAACAGTTTATTATTAATCAATTTAGTTTGGGGTTAAGGTTCCTCACCTTAGCTTGCTAATAGATACTTTTCCAAGCTTTAGAATCACCTTTATATTGTTATTATATTGCTAGAAGACCTAACAAAGTCGATAGAATTTAATTAGAATTTATTCAGAATTTAAAAGCCATTATGTAAACTGAGGGTCGGAGGTAGGGTCGGAGTCCTGATCGACCCTAGGTGCGACCCTCCCCCTAATCTGAACTTCCCGAACACTGAGGGTCGATGCTAGGGTCAGATCTGTCATCGACCCTAGGTGCGACCCTCCATGGTTTGAGTCGAAAATATCAGATTTCGTTCTGTCTTTCATGGTTGGGTCCTATGGCTTACTTCCACAACCCATTCTATACATGTTCTATGGTTTAGAACTATACTTTATTCTCCTACATGGTTTTAATGATCTCCTCCATGGTTTTCCATGAAAACCTAACCATGGATGGATGATTTGGGTTTCTTCTACGTCATATCCTCTTCATAAACCATTCTAAAGTCTTAAATAAATCATGGGGAATGTATTCATACCTTAGGTTTGCTGAGATTCAGAGTTCCTCTAAATTTCCTCTTCTTCCTTAGCCTTTTCGTCGAGTTTTCCTTCTCTTCTTCTCTTCCTTCTCTTCTCTTTCTCTCAATCCAATTAGGGTTGTAAAAGGAGTGAAAGAGGCTTAGGGACGTCCTATTTATAGGGAAAAACCTCCCAAAATAAGTCCTATTGAGTTTAGGAAAGGATCCAATTGAAATTAGGAAGGTTGCTCAATTTTTGGTTCGTGCTGTTTTTCCCGAATGCCGAGGGTCGATGGTGAGGGTCGATGGGAGGGTCGGACCTGCCTGTTAAAACCTGCGACCCTACCCTCATTTTGACTATTTTTGGGTAAATTTTCATATTGGGTCTTGGGTTTCTTCACACTCTTGGTCCACTTGGCTCGACCATGATATGTAGACGGGTCCCGACACAAAATGTAAGGTTAGGCTGGGTTCGTGGCGTGCGGGTCTTACAACTAATACTAAAGAAACAATATCTGTAACTCCAATTGACAGGTTAAACCAAGAAGGTGTCCTGTCAAGGTCCGAGAAATTAAAATCTGGTATGTGCATCCTCTATAATCGTAAGAGTAAATCAATAATGCATCACATGCTATATAAATCTATCTAGATATATGGTCATAATAGATTTGATCCTTTTCTGAAAATGTCCGAGCTATCATCTTCAGAAGACATTCTTCAACCCTTGTCGGATCATTCTGTCATGATGCAACTAACCCATACGTCGTTGGCTGATAAGGTTAACCACCTTGATACACTGCTTGTTGTGCACCAAACTTCTGCACTGGGGTGTGCATTACTGGACTTGCTGTGTGGTAGGCACTGTGTTATAGCTAACAGGTGTTGGGGTACAGTGATGCTACCAATTGGTACCATACTTGGTTTGACCCGGAGGTGTTGATGTAGCATGAGCAACTTGGGTAGTGATTTACATAGCAACTTCCATAGTCGATCTCATCTGTTGTTGCTCTTGTATTTTATTGGGTCAAGTTTATGACAACCGTGACCAAGGTAATTGGTAGTCCAGGTGGTTGGCTGGAGTGGCCTGGTTGTTCATTTCCTCTTATTTTCTCTAATCTGATTACCAACTCAGATGAGTTTTCATTACCCGTTCTCCACCCAGATAGTGGTGGGGTCAAGTTGCTACATCCACTTCTTGCTTAGTGGGCAATAGATCAGCTTCTAATGGATCTTACTCTGAGTCCCATATCACCCAGGAGTATAGCTTTATCTTCTTTATAGTTGCTCTTATTCTTAATGTGTGGCCATTATTCTCCTACCTCTATTGGATTCAGCCTGAGATCTTTCCCTTTACCTCTACAGGGATTTAGGCATTACTAGCTATTTTTCTTCTTTTTCTGACCTACATCGAGTTTCACATCTTGTGAGTACCAACTCGGTATTCCAATTTTCTGCTTTACAGAAGCTCCCTTCTTGCTACTGTACTATATCCTTGTATACTTGGATAACTACCCAACTTATAGATAATACCCTATATTGTTTGTTTATTAGGATAATTTTTGGTCTTCTCTTTCTATGTGAGTGTATATATATGGTTCCACCTTTTATATGTACATTATTGTCTTGTTTAGGTTCTGTCTCAACCAACACAGGTGCTTATTGTATGTTTGTATTAAAGCTTTTAATTTATCTTATCTCAGTTCATGGACTCGAGTGGTAGTATTCAGGTTTAATGGGTAAGGCCTACGAGTGCTCTGATACCAAGTTGTCACACCCCAAATTCTGTACCATTCAGAACGGTGTGATGAACCATCAATAAACCAACGGTTCAACCAGGATCTCGAATAGGCTATCCCACATATGATAAACCAAAACACATTCCACATTAATCAGAGGTAATAAAGTAAATAGCGGAAATCTTATAGTAAATGAACTGAGAATCTAACTGTGATAACCATAAATAAATATCAAATTATTGATAAATCAACTGAGACATAATTAAATAAGTATCAATTACATGTCTTTAATAAAATTAAACAAAATCTAATCAAATACGCATGAGTTACACTCGCATGAGGAGTCATGCATATCCACTAAGTCTTCAGCTTCCATTGTCGCCACATGCCCGTACACAGGAGCGTTCATATAATCTTCAACGGTGGTACCTGCATCATCAACTAAAAGTATTCGAATTCAAAAGGGTGAGCACACATCACGGCTCAGTGAGCAAACAAAACAATGCAACAATACATATGCATGCAATCAATTCATATCTTTGGTCTGGTTTAAAGTTTGCAATGTGCTATAGAAAGGATAGGTGGCCGCCGCACCTCTATACACGAGTGTATGGAAACGCCCATTGAAAATGGCACCGTCGCCCCACATGCACCCACCATGGACAATATACACCCCATGAAAATGGCATGGCTGTACCGGTTGCCCATACCAACACGTAAGCCCCTGTTGGCGAGGGCTTGCAAACTGGACTCGCAACTAACCAACCCTAATGTCAAACAATGTATCCAAGGCCTCAGCCCAGCATCCCTCAATACATCCATAGAGATAGAGCTAGGGTCTGGTGACCAGGATAAACCACAATGCCACGTCCCCTCCCCTGATGCCCTACAACATATTAGTTCCGCTAAGGTAATGGCGATACGATGATGTTAGTGGACAAGACTTGAGTAAAGATAGAGCTAGAGTCTGGTGACCAGACTGAACCACAATGTCACTTCCTCCCCCTGATGCTCCACTCGCATCAAGCACACTAACACTTGCTTAGTGGACATGACTTGAATAGACCATGGCATAATATACCCCGATGAGAACGGCATCGAAGTACCGGTTGATACCATCCCTACCCGCACCATGTACACCAGCCAAACACAAACATTCACATGCCTATTCCTACCATCATCAACATCATCATGTTATAATCAATAAATTTAAATATGCATGAATAGTAATAATAGAAATATTGGATGACATGTTGAATGCACATTACAAGCACACACGCATATCACAATCATGGTATTGGACTCAAGAAATAAAACAGTTTGTTATTAACCAATTAGTTTAGGTCTTGTTTCCTCACCTTAGCTTGCTAATAGATCCTCTTCCAAGCTTTAGAATCGCCTTTATAATGTTATTATATTGCTAGAAGACCTAACAAAGTCGATAAAATTTAATTAAAATTTATTCTAATTTTTAAAAACCATTCTGTTAACTGAGGGTCGGAGGTAGGGTCGGAGTCATGATCGACCCTGGGTCCGACCCTCCCCAAATTTGGACTTCTAGAACCCTGAGGGTCGATACTCAGGTCACATAGGGTCGGATGGTCATCGACCCTCTGTGCGACCCTTGGTGGGTTTTGGTCAATTTTTCTCCTTTTAGTCCATTCTTCGTGTTTGGGGTCCTATGGCTTACTCCTACAGTCCATTCAACATACATTTCATGGTCTAGAACCATGAATCATCCACCTAAATAGCTTTCATGTATTCTCCCATGATTTTTCATGGAAACCTAACCATGGGTTGATGGTTTGAGTTTCTCCGAGATCACACTCTCTTCATTATCTAACCTAAGGTCTGTAGAAACTCATGGAATTAGTATCCATACCTGAGAAGAATACTCCTTCTCTGCAACTCTTCTTCTTTTTGCTTTCTTCTCTTCCTTGCTTCTCTTCTTCTTCTCTTCCTTTTCTTCTCTTTCTCTCAATTCAATTAGGGTTTTAAAAGGAGTGAAAGAGGCTTAGGGACGTCATATTTATAGAGTAAAACCTCCCAAAATAAGTCCCATTGAGTTTAGGAAAGGTTCCAATCGAAATTAGGAAAGTTTCCTAATTTTCGGTTCGTGCTGTTTTTCTCGAATACCGAGGGTCGATGGGAGGGTCGATGGGAGGGTCGGACAATTCATAGACCCCCTGCGACCCATGGTTGAGGGTCGATAGTGAGGGTCGATGAGAGGGTCGGACCTGTTTGCTAAGACATGCGACCCTACCCTCATTTTGACTGTTTTTGGGTAAATTTTCATATTGGGTCTTGGGTTTCTTCACACACTTGGTCCACTTGGCTCGACCATGATATGTAGACGGTTTATGACACGAAATGTAAGGTTAGACCGGGTTCATGGCGTGTGGGTCATATAGTATCGACCTTACTGCCTACGGTCGATACCCTATGGTCGCATATGGTGAGGCAGTAGTTGCGACCATATGGTTTCTGAAATCTTTATGCGACCGTAGCTGCGACCATCTGGTTCCCCAAATCTTCCGGAATGCCTATGGTCGATCCTCTGGTCATGCTGGTCATGCTATGGTCGACCGTAGTTGCGACCTTGAGATTTCTGGTTACAGGCTACATGCAATTCAAATTCTTACTGGGTTAATTCTTCTGATCTTCAATGGGGTTTATTATAAGGTTATCCTTTGGCCATCATTAGTGGTTTCTTATCAACCTTAATCATCAAATTCACTCCTCATGGTTCTCCTTGGGATTTTCTCAAGGAAATCACATAGATCATGATAGGTTAATATTGCCTATCTTCCATAGAATCTTATTCCTTAGAGTTTACAACTCCAGAGATTCGGTTCATGCCTTTGCCTATGATAGAGAGCCAATCTCTTCTGAGCAAATTCCTCTCATTAGCTTTCTCTTCTTCTACTTCTCTTCCTTCTCCTTCCCTAGGGTTTACTAACATTCTAAAAGAGTAAAAAAGGACTGAGGGATGTCCTTTATATAGAGGAAAACTCTCAAAATAGAGTCCTCTTTCAATTAGGAAAGCAATCCTTTAGTTTAGGAAAGTTTCCAAAACTCAGAGTTTGATCTGGGGTCTCACGGTCGATCATATGGTCATATAAACCGTTGACCGTAGGGTCAAAATCATCGACCGTTGGGGTTCTGGAATTGAGATTTTTGATCCCTTCCTTATGGTCGACCATACCTACCCACGTATGCGACCTTAGGTTGGTTTTCAGTGTTTTTAACTCGATCCTCATACCTGGTTTGTGATCTATTTTCACACACTTGGTCCACTTTGTCTAGGATTGATGGAAAGACTTGGCACGACACGGTTAGACCATGTCAGTGGAGTGTGGGTCTTACAACTCCCCCCCCCCCCTCTCTTATATAAATTTCATCTTTAAGATGTAAATGTCACGGTTAAGAAGATGTTGCACCTTCCGACTAGTGATCTCAAAAGGTACTACATTGAACGTCAAATCTTCAGTCAAATCCGGTGGATCCGTTGTTCACACGTGTGCTGCATCTCTAACGTACTTCTTCAATTGTGAGACATGGAATACATCATGTACACTAGACATTGATAGTGGTAGTGCTAAGTGATATGCTACTTTTCCGTGTCTATTTAGAACTTCATAAGGTCCAATATATCTAGAAACAACTTTCCCTTCTGTCCAAACCTTTTCAATCCATGCATAGGAGATATTTTCAAAAATACCTTATCACCTATGGTGAATTCGAGATCTCTGCATCGATTATCTGCATATTGCTTTTAATGGTTTTGAGCTATTTGGATTCTTTCCTAGATAATATCGACTACTCAACAAGTTTCTTCAACAAACTCTGGTCCAACAATACTCCGTTCTCCAACTTCATTCCAAAATAAAGGAGTTTGACATCCTACCATACAGTGCTTCATCGGGTGACATCTGTATAGTCGCTTGATAGCTGTTGTTATAAGCGAACTTAATCAATGGTAATTTCTTATCCCATGATCATTTAAAATCAGTGACAAAAGCTCGAAGCATGTCTTCTAAAATCTGAATAGTACGCTCCGACTGTCCGTCTCTCTGAGGATGGAATGCAGTACTAAACTTCAATGTTGTACCCATAGCCTTCTATAATCCTTCCCAAAACATTGAGGTAAAGCGTGGGTCTCTGTCGGACACAATGCTTTCAGGTACACCATTCAATCTGGCAATATTATCCACATATAGCTTAGTTAGCCACTCCAATGCACACCGAGGTCCTATAGCAATGGAATGAGAAATCTTCATAAGGCAATCAACAATCACCCAAACTGCATCAACCGATCTGGGAGTCAGTGGCAAATCTATAATATAGTTCATTGTAATGCAGTTTTACTTCCAGACTGACTCTGATAGTGGTTATGGTAAGCCATGTTGGTTTTTGTCTTTCAGCCTTAGTTGTTGATAATTCAGTCACTGAAACATGCATCTAACCACAACTACTTCCATTCTCTTCCACCAAAATAATCTCTTCATGTTTTGGTTATTTTGTACTTCTAGGATGTACCCAATATGGAATAGAATGTGTAAGACCCGTATCGTACTAATCGATCATACCACCTTGTATCAGGTCTTCCGATTATGGTCGGGCCAAGCGGACCAAGTGTGTAAAGAAACCACAAGGCTAGGTATGAAATTAAATTCAAAAATCATCTATTTAAGAGTGTGTGGTCGCATACCTAAACAGGTGTGGTCGACCACACCTCAGAATAATGTGACCACTGGAGTCTGGGATGTGTGGTCGTAGTTTCTAATTGTGTGGTCGACGGGTTCTGCGACCACACCTGCGACCACACGAACCCAAACAGACTCCATGATTAGGAAACCTTCCTAATCCGAAGGTGATTCTTTCCTAATCTATGTAGGACTCTATATGGAGGATTTTCCTCCATATATAGGATGTCCCTTAGCCTCTTTCATCCTTTTAGAACTCAAACTGAAAGAGAGAGAAAGAGAAGAGGACGAAGAGAATGAGAATTGAAGAGGAAGACTAATAGAAGAAAATTCAGAGAGAACTCTGAATCTTCAACAAGTATAAGTTATGAAACCATCCCCCACATCAGTCGAATACCTAGAATAGATCATGGAGGAGATAGTGATTCAAAGTGAGACCCCAATCATCAAACCATAGACAAATTCTAAGAGATCCATGGAGGGAATCTATTAGGATGATGGATTGTGTAAAATATGAATTTTAAGCTATAGATCAATCAAAGGAAGGATCATGATGATAAACCAAGGAATCAAAACATGAAAGAATTGAGTTGGGAGTAAAAAGTTGACCATCACATGTGTGGTCGCATGTGTGGTCGCATGATATGCGACCACACGAGACATACATAATCGACCACACACCCTCGGGAAAATTCCAGGGAGGGTGTGGTCGCATCCGTGGTTGCATGATATGCGAGCACACGAGACCCACATAACCGACCACACACCCTCGGGAAAGTTCCAGGGAGGGTGTGGTCAAATGTATGGTCGCATGATATGCGACCACACATAGCGACCACACACCCTCGGGAAAGTTTCAGGGAGGGTGTGGTCGCATGTATGGACGCATGATATGCGACCACACCCTGCGACCACACACCCTGTGGTCGCAGAAACTGAGACCATAGGTGCAGCTGCACCTGCGACCACTCAGCTTCTGAAAGTCTGAATTAATGGAAATAAATTATAATTTAAAATCTATAAATTTGTTAGGTTTTCAAGTGGTCTAAAAGTGACTTAAAAAGCTTGGACGAGGAGTAACCATCAACCAAAGACGAGGAGTAACGCTGTCGGGGGGCCTTAGCTCTATCTCAATGGACGTATTGACGGATGCTGGGGTGAGGCCTTGGATACACTGTTTGACATTAGGATTAGTTAGTTGCGATTGTAAGCCCTCGCCAATAGGGGCTTATGTGTTGGTATGGGTAGGGCATCAGGGGAAGTGTTATGCGGTATTTGATCCGGGCATTTTAGCTCTATCTCTATTCCATGATGGGTGCATGTGGGATGTTAATGGTGTTTGATCCATCAGGCGGCTTCACACACTCGTGTATAGAGGTGCAGTGGCCACCAATCCTTTCTATTGTATGTTGCAAACTTATAAACCAGACCAAAGATATGAATTGAATGCATGCATATGTTTGTTGCATTGTTTTGTTTACTCACTGAGCCATGATGTGTGCTCACCATTTCGACGTCGAATATTTTAGTTGATGATGCAGGTCCTACCGTAGAAAGATTATATGAATGCACCATTGTATGGGCATGTTGCTGCAATGGATGTGGAAGCTATGGTGGAGTCGCATGATTCGTCGTGCGAGTGCAACTCATGTATTTTCGATTAGATTTAGTTGTTGGTTTATCGGAACATGTAATTGATTTATTTATTTTATTTTATGTCTTTAGTCATTTTGAGATAATTGGATTATTAATTATGTTATCACTGTTAGATACTCAGTTCATTAATAATAAAGACTTTCGCTATTGTTTATTTACTCTGATTATGGTTGTGATTGTATCTGGTTTAATCAAATGGACACGGCCTATACAAAATCATGGTTAAGCCGTTGGATCATAGACGGTTTATCACACCATTCTGGTTGGTTCAGAATTAGGGTGTGAAAACTTGGTATCAGAGCTCTCAGGCTCTATCTATTAAACCTGTATACTTCCACAAGAGTTCGTGAACTGAGCTAGGATAAAATTTAAAAGCTTTAATAAGAACACACTATAAGCACCTGTATTGTATGAGACAATAACTAAGATAGAGAATAATGTACATATGAAAAGGAGAAACAAATTTCATGTATATACAAATAAAAATAATATATATCCGAATCAGAGTACGGTTCACAATCCGGACAGTTGCTCTGTAGTATAAAGAAAAAAGAAATAAATACATCATGAAGCTGGGGGTGATGAAGGAGGAGGTGCCTCACGATCTCGATCATAGTCCTCAGTATATACCCTCGTAAGCTAGGCTACCTGAGTCTGGGTCACCTGTAGACTAGCTGCCAGATTGCTACCCGCTGATCAGTAGCACGCTGGGCCTCCTGAATCTCACGCAGTAACCCCATCACGTCATCTGGTGGTGGGTGCAAAGTACTAGCTGAGTGGGAAGGAACCCAAGAAGGGCCAGCTCTAGTGGAATGCAGTGGTGATGGAGGAGGTATGGTGTCCACGTCCATGAACATCCTATCATCATCCTCCTCAGCATCGCCCTCGTGGACCTTTGCTGCTGCTGCTGCCGCCGCCGCCGCCTCCACGTTTGCTATCTCTACTAGAGTACGAGGACGCACCATAGCATTTCTCTCCTCGTCACTGACCTGAGCATCTTGCATCCCCGTCCTGCAGAAGGCCTCCCAGTCAAGGTCAGATGAAAACGTGTCCTCATGAATCCTCTCATCAACCAAGTCGACCTGCAGGCGAGTGAGCAGAGTGGTCATCAAACGCCCATAGGGTAGGTTACCCACCACTCTAGGCGTCGTGGCACGGTGCATAGTCCTCATAATGATCTAGGGAAGGCAGATAGATTTCCTAGTGCAGATGCAGTATAGGAGGTACTGGGTCAACTGTGAAACCATCTCATAGTGTCCACTCTGGGGAATCAGGTTGTGTTGAATGATCTTGCAATACACTCGGGGTTTCGGCCGTAGGTTGATTGCCTTCATCTGCCAGCAATCATCCCTAAGAATATGGTTGTCAATCTCTGCACGCATTCTTACTGACAGGAACTGGGGTTCCTTGGGTGCGCAGTATACCAAGGGCCATCATTTGAGGTACCCAGGAGATCCACCAACTCCTGGCAGTTAAAGGACATCTCCACCCCTTTAACTAAACTAGTGATCCTGTGATCTCTACCCCTATCTATGTCCTCTGGGTCACCCTCCACCTATAAGTTACAGTAAAAATGTTTTACCAACTCAGGACAGGTGCAATCCTCATATAGAATCACAGGGAGCCGGCCCATATCACCGAATTCTCCCTCCACATCAAATAGGGCTAGGTTGGCCAAGTTGACACAATGACCCCTCTTCCACCTTCTTACACTCGTACCGAACAAAATGTTTTACCGGAAGCAATACTGATCATGAACTCTGGGGACTTTAGTTTGAGCCATGTTATCTGCAAGAGTATAGACCAACAAGCAACATATCAAATATAGTAAAAATTCAAAATTTTGGCATTATGACAGCGTAATTTGGCCAAAAGCCTCACTTTTCACCCAAAACATTTGGGCAAGAGGACTTACATAGGTCCCAAACCATCCTGTAAGGCTCATACAATTGGAAATTTAAACTAGATGGGTCGAATTTGAAGAAATTTTGACAATTTGAAAAAAACCTAAAATTTAGGTCAAAAATGGAAATTTTCAAGTTTCTAGTAAACTAACCGATGAAACTCGAATTTTCCTGAGGACTTTCATCCATTGGGTGGCCAATAGCAATAACCCCCAATAAAAATGAAATTTTTACGGTCAGAAAAATATTAATTTGAAGAAAACCCTATAAATGGAGCGAAACCTAGGTATGAAAGCTTAAAAAGGAGAAAGAGTTGGGAACATACCTGGAAGAACGGAACGTAGGTCGTGGATCGATGAAAGAATCACCAAATTTGTACGGTCGACACTGTAGCCACTCAATGGTGGCGAGTTGAGTTGAAGACAAAAGAGAAATATAGAGAATGGATCAAAAATCAGGTTTAAAAACCTGATTTGGGATCGTGTGGTCGCAGAATTCGACCAAAAATGTGACCCCTCGACCACAGACTCTCGGTGAGTTGACAGGGTTTGTGTGGTCGCAACCCTGTGGTCGTATATAGTGCCACCACATGATCGACCACAGGCTCTCGGTGAGATGACAGGGTTTTTATGGTCGCAACCCTGTGGTCGCATATAGTGCGACCACACGATCGACCACAGGCTCTCGGTGAGCTGATAGGGTTTGTATGGTCGCAACCCTGTGGTCGTATATACGGAGACCCCACCATCGACTCTACAATGAAAAATGCCCTGTTTTGACTGAATGACTTTAAAGATTGAAAATTTGCCTTGTTTATTTGGATATTGACATGAGATGGACGTATATTATGATTGCCTCATATGTTCCTTGACTTTCAAACACTACCACCGCCGAAAACAGGAAATGGCTAGGCGAAGAATAACCTGGAGAGGAGGTAACCCAATTCCACCTCCACAACCACCTGTGGAGGAAAATGGCCATGAAAATCCTGAGGAACAGGAGAACCAGAATATTGTACTGCCAGGAGTCAACGACCAAGCCAACCCCACAAACTTGCCAGCCCCACCTATAGATTTGGCTACCGCGATTATGAATTTAGCACAACAATTATAGCAAATACAGCAAGTGCAAGCCAACATGCAAGCTGCTATGAGAATGGCTTTCCCAGCTACAAACACTACACCTTTACCGGCGGGACATGCTAGTACCGTACCAGGGGGTAGCAACACCGTACCCCAAGCATTGGCTATGAATAACACGGTACCTCAAGTACCTCAAACGCCATTTATACAAGCTCAAGTACAAAACCCTGAAGTACCTCAAGTTGGATACAACCAAGGCAATTACCAGTATCAACAGCCTATATATGGAGCATATGCTCAGTATCAGTTGGACCATTCTCGACTGATCGAGCGTTTCCTAAAGATGAAGCCTAAGGAATTTAATCGCAAGCCATCAGATCCTTTGTGGCCAGCTCACTGGATCAACGAGATGGAAATGAACTTCATGGTGATGACTGTAAATGAAGAGGAAAAAGTGCTATGTGCCACATTATGCTGAAGGGCGATGCACACCATTGGTGGAGGTCTACTCGAAGTTATATGTTAACGAAGCATGCCCAATTAACCTGGCTATCTATAAACAAGCATTCTCCGAGAAGTATTTTCCCAGAAGTTTCAGAGATGCAATGGAAAGAAAGTTTCTAAGTCTGTATCAGGGACAGATGACTATGGATGTGTATCAACAGCTTTATAAAGAGCTGTTTTTCTTTGCTCCCTCTAAGCATGCAAGAGGAAAATACCAAGACCCGAAGGTTCATCATGGGACTTAGGGGAAGTATCCGTGAGCATGTATTGAGACTGGAAAAGAAGATTTATAATGAAGCGGTACAAATTGCTCGAGTACTGGAATCGAGCCAGAGGGAAAGTTATTTTGCTTAGAACAGAGGTATCAAAAGGCCTAATGGAAATACATATAATGGAGGGAACACAAAGACCTTTAAACCCTTCCGTACTTAAGGCTTCAATGCTGCAGCCAAGACTACTTCGACATCCCAACGTCAACAGAAGCCAAGTAGTGATGGAGTTAAATGCTTTAACTGTAATCAAATAGGACATTATTCAAGGGAGTGTCCTAAGCCAATGAAGCAGCTACAACAAGGAAAGGTTTATGCTATTACATCTAAGGATGCTTCCGCATCGCCTGATTTGGTCACAGGTATCATACCTGTTAATGGCATACCCGCCAGAGTACTCTTTGATTCTAGAGCTACTCATTCTTTTATATTAGTGTCATTTGGAAAGAAGCTAAATCTACCCCTCAGACCTTTAGACTACAAATTGCTAGTACGTTCACCTATGGGATTAGAAGTGGAACTAGAAAAAGGTTATGGACCATGTCTAGTTCTTATTAGCGAACAGATTTTGGATGCAACCTTAATTCAACTCGAGATGGCAGACTTGGACGTTATCTTGGGAATGGATTGGTTAGCTCGGCACTCTGCAAACCTATTATGTGTAGAAAAGAAACTGACATTTAAAGACAAGGAAGGAGCAGATTTTAGTTTTGCAGGAACCAAACTTCCCTGTAAACGAAAACTCATTCTCTCTGCATTAAAGGCTAGAAAATGCCCCAAGAAAGGGAATTGGGTATCTAGTATCTGTAAGCATCCCATTTCTGCATCCAAAGCAGAAATGAATCCATATGGCAAGTTTCTGACTTTTAACCCAAAGGTTTGTAATTCTTTAATGAGCCCCACAGTAGCGTCATAGGTTATTACCTACTTGGATGTATAGGCCATGAAATTATCTTCAATATGAGATCAGAATCATCAAATTCTAAAGTCAAACAAAGAAGATATCACAGTTTGAAAGTGCAAGGGTATTTACGTAATTATCGTATGATGCATGCATTATCATTTAAACTTCAAATCTTCATATCTTTGTCGTTCTACGTTGGATTCAGATGATTCAAAGTCCAATATTCCTTATTTTCAGTCCTCTTCAAAGTGGACGTGAAAAATAACAGACAAAGGTCACCGGTGAGCCCCATGCAAGCTTTCATGCAGAATTATCGATAGAACTTCATTTCTTCGTATCTTGACCGTTCTACGTCCGATTCAGATGATTCTAGGTCCATTATTCCTCATTTTTAGTGCTCTACAAAGTGGATGTGAAGGATTTTAGGCAGAGGTCTCCAAAGCATCCCATGCAGAGTCGCTAGATGAATTATCGTAAAATGGCTTGCTTAAACTTCAGAAATTCATAAGTCGGCCATTTTGTTTCCAAATGAAGTGATTCCAATTCCAGTATTTTTCATTTTTAGTGTTCTACAAAATAAATGTAGAAAATTTGGGGTAGAGGTTGTCAAAAATTCCATTTGTAATGGCAGCAGAAATGGCTTATGAAATGATAGAGGGAGAAAAAAAAATTTGGCCTAACCTAGCTCAACCCAGCTCAACTGAACTCAGCTCAACCCATTTTAGTCCAACCCAGCTTAGTCCAACTCAAACCAGTCCAAACCAAATCAATTCAGTCCAAGTATGTACATGTGCATCATATATATTCTACTATATATATCGTATTATATAATATTATGTCCATGTATATTAGTGTAATATATGATAGTATATAAATATAAAATAAGGAAAAATAATAAAAAGGAAAGAAAGAGAAAGAAGAGAAGAGAAGAAAAAGGAAAGAAGAAGAAAAAGGAAAAAAAAGGGAGAAAATAAAAGGAGAGACGTGAGTGAGAGGAGAGGATTTTTTTTCGATTGAGAAAAAGGATTGAGATTTAAAGGAGAGCAAGAGAGACGTAAGTGAGAGGGAGTGTTTTTCTATTGGTTTGAGATTAAAATTGAGAGTGAGAGGAGAGAGAGAGAGAGACGTTTTCTACTCTATAAAACATGTAGAAAATATGGGGAAGAGAGAGGGAGAAGGAAAAAGGGAAGGAAGAGAAGAAAGGAAAAAGGATTTTTTAGAAGAAAAAGAAGAAAAGGAAAGAAGGATCTTCTAGAAGAGGAGAGAAAAAGCAAAAATAGGACAAGAGAAAGAGAGAAGAGGCTCTTTTCCCAGACCACAAGGAGAGAGAGGACGTGAGTGAGAGAAAAACGTCAGAGAGGGAGAAAGAAAGAGAGAAGAAGAAGAGAAAAGAAAGAAAAGAAAAGAGAGAGAGAGAAGCAGAGAAAAGGAGCAGGTGGATTCACTTTCAAAGAGCTTAATACATTCTCCAGACATCCTACATCGACGATTTTGCTCGATTGGAGCACAAGGTTAGTACCCTAAACAAAATTAGAGGTCCTTATAATGCTTGAATATTGATTTTGCTTGGAAAAAGCTTATTTTCCATTAAATCTCGATCAGGAATGCTCTATTGCATGCATATTAAAGTTAGGATGCCTATGTCTAGTATTTTTTATGAATGATGATTTGTCTAAGCTACTTAATGATGAAGTTTTGAATGGTATCTGATGATGTTTGATGTTTTTGACAAGTTTCATAAAGTGGTTTTCTAATATGAAATTTCTAGATTTAGGATCCAAACTTAGGACGTACATCACATGTAATTTTTCTTAGATTTTGAAGCCCAAAATTTTATGGGAGTCTCTCTGATATATTAGAAGACTGCCCTAGGAATTTCGTTTCATTTCAAATTGGGAAATTATATAAAAAAATTCATCTTTGACATTGCTATTTTATTCGGATATAATTCAATCCCCAATCAGAAAGTCTCTAGGCAAGGATCTGATGGCCATAATTAGGAAATTAATTTCATATAAACTATTTAGATATGAAAGTATTCTAAAAAATGGCACTGGTTTCATATTTGTTCGTGTTTTTATTGAATTGATAATGATTTTTAAGTGCATAGTGCTCTGATTTTGAATCTGTCAGGATGTACTGATTTGCATGATTGAAAAGGATCATTTTTCACAAAGAAAGTATTCTATTTTCACTTGTTTTTCTTGATGAAATTTTAGATCAGATGGTTATCAACATGGACATATGTCTAGATTTAATTTTTGTTAAGTATGGTATTTTATACAGAATTTACTGTCCAATTGGTCAAAAATCTAGAACAGACTTGACCAGTGCACATATCCAGTCTTGGGGAATTCATTTGACTGGTTTTTACTCTCTGTTGGGATTCGACTCCTTCAGATGAAATATAGAATGTTGAGTCATCTTTCTGTTAAAAAAAATAGAACTAGATTTGAGTAACAAAAGACCTACTTATGGTCATTCTTGTGTAATGCGACAGAATCTGAATGCAGTTCATAGTTTTGTCCAATATCTGAAACTTTGTGTCACATTATTGACAGTTTTGAGTCATTAATCATTCCAAATGTCTTCATAAAAATTACAATATTTTCAAAGAACATTGAACATATGTTTTTGATAATTTTATACTTTTCAAAAAAAGGTTTCATTGATGACTCATTCATGTAACATGTAATTAATTGCTTGGTGAATTCTACCATATTTGATTGCATACTTGCCATATTTAGATAAATGGCCATGTCAGCACCCTGATTTTTACCACTGTGGGGATCCCCGCTCTCATTGGGGTATCATACGCAATGAGATGGGTGCATCATAAAAAATTAAAAAAATTAAAAAATAATAATAATTATAATAATAATATAAAAAGAAAAAAAAAGAAAAAAAAAAGGGCAACAATAGTCTAGATCCCTAAAAGAAGGGATCAAAGACCAAGAAGAAAAAAATAAAAAAAAATCAAAAAAAAGGGCAAAAGCAGAAATTGGGAAAGGGGAAGGAAGGAGAGGAATAGAGAGATGGAGAGGCGATGAGGGAGAGATCTGCAGGGGAAGAGGGGAGGTCGACACCTCAACCCTCCTCCCCAAAATCTCTCCCCCAAAAGCCACCGGATGCTGCTTCTCCCCAGCCGGCTTCAACATCTTCATGCTGTCTCCCATCGACAATGCATGGGAGGTCCCTCATTTCCAGCAACCATGAGAACCCCCATTTGGAGGGACCGGTGGACAGAAGAAGAAGAAGAAGTAATAAAAAGGAGGAAGGGCGGACAGAAGGAGAGGGAAAAAGGAGGAAAAAAAATCAGAAGTAGTGGATAGGAAGAAGAAGCCGTAGAAGCAAAAAAGAGGAAAAAAATCAGAAGTAGTGGAGAGGAAGAAGAAGTCGTAGCAGGGAGAGAGAGAAAAAAATAGAGAAGAAGAAGAAGAGGGCAGACAGACTAGGGGGAGGAAGGAGAGAAAAAATGCAGAAGAGAAAAGAAGTGCAAAGGAGGATAGAGAGAGGAAGCAGAAGAAAGAAGAGAGGAGCAGAAGAAAGAGAGAGGAGCAGGAGAAGAAGAAGAAGGAAGCGGCAGCTACCAAGGAAAGAAGAGCAGAGAGGGAGAAGAAGAAAAATCAGAGGAGGGAGAAGCCATAGCAGAAGAGGAGAGGAAAAATCAGAGGAGGGAGAAGCCATAGTAGAAGAGGGGAGGAGAAAAATCAGAGGAGGGAGAAGCCGTAGCAGAAGAGGAGAGGAGAAAAACAAAACCAGAAGAAAGAGAAGCCATAGCCGAAGGAAAAAAAAAAGCAAAAGAGAAAGAAGAAAGAGAAGAAAGAGAAGAGGAGCAGAAGAAGAAAAATAGGGCGGCAGCAGCAGCGGGAGGAGGAAGAAGAAGTAGCCAAGAGAAACCAAAAAAAAAAATCAGGTATCTTCATTTGTTCCTTTTTCATTTGTTATTTTTCTTGTTTGCTTCATCTATTTAGTTTAAGTTTCTTTTAGATATTTTTTGTAAAATAATGTATTGAGTTCTGGTTTGGTCCAAGTACGGGTCTGGCCAGTCTGGTCTATTTTCAGGTCAGACTGGGGTTGGTTCAGGGCTTATGTTTTGGTTCGGGTATGCTTAGGTCAAGTTTGGTCTAGACTGGTTCATCTTGGGTTAAGTTTTTTTTATTCAGGTCAAATCTGGTCCTGTTTATGTTGGTTTAAATATTAGGATCAAATCTGGTTCGGGTTAAACCATGTTTATTTTAATGACCAAATCCGATTTGTGTGGGAGTGGATTGGTTTGGTTCATTTTGATTTGGCTTTATGGACCTGGTTTAGGTATAGCATGATTTAGGTTTTGCTTGACCTATGTTAGGTTTGGTTCATCTCAGTCCTGTTCAATGTTGGTTCTAGTTTGGCTTAGTGTTGTGCTCATGTCTTCTTTTATCTTTTTATCTCATGCCCTTTATTATGGTCAACCTATCTCAGGTAGGGTATGTAGGTCATTTCATTGTACATAATACATGCTGTTTTTTATTTTTTTTTTGCTTCATATATCCTAGTTCTCATTATGGTTTCCTGTTATACAAATTTGATGGTTCCTGCTGTCTTAACATCACATGTATATAGTTGCTTTCTATTTTTGGTTTTTTATCACATGCTCTATTTAGTTTCCATCATATGCCTATATGCTTATATACTTGTATGATTTAATTTGAAGGCATCGCCACCATACCCCCAAGTGATCTTTGACATCCAATTTTTGATAGATGTATGCTAGGATGCTCACATCCCGTGATGTGTTTGTTTAGGGGTTCCAATAGGCCCGACCCTTGTGGGCTCATTTAGAATGAGCCCACCCAACCCTAGGATTGGATCCAAGAGTGTGGAAAATCGTTGTATCAAAAATGTATATTAATGAAAAATATGCGATTGGGTAGATGTATGCATAGGATTGGTGATCCAACAGACAGTCCACCTAGGCATCCCGGATGTGGGATATGAGTGAGATATTAGTGTACCCCATTTATGGGGAGTAGAGGCATTTGGCCTTTCCTGAGTGTTGCCACGCGTGTCCATGGCTCGTCAATCTATGGGAACTATGATTGACCTGATTCTGGAGAGACAGAGGTCTCGAGGGATACGTAGGCTATAGGGGAGTTTGGTCGCTCCACGCTCGATCAAATTGAGGTAAGTTGTCATAGCCCAATTCTGCACCATTTAGAACGGTGTGATAAACCGCTAATAAACCAACGGTTCAACCAGGATCTCTAATAGGCTATGTCCATTAAAAATAAAACCCTACACATCCACAACCATAATCAGAATAAATACACAATAGTGGAAGTCTTATAGTAAATGAACTGAGAAATCTAACTGTGATAATCATAAATAAAATATCGAGTTATTATTGTATCAACTGAGACATAAATAAATAAAGTATCAATTACATTCCTTTAATAATTCAAATGAAAATCTAATCGAATACGCATGAGTTGAACTCGCATGAGAGATCATGCATATCCTCTAAGTCTTCGGCTTCCATTACAGCAACACGCCCGTACACCGGAGCACTCATATAATCTTCGACAGTGGTACCTGCATCATCAACTAAATATATTTGACGTCGAGAGGGTGAGCACACATCATGGCTCAGTGAGCAAACAAAACAATGCAACAAACATATGGATGCATTCAATTCATATCTTTGGTCTGGTAAATAAGTTTGCAATGCTCTATAGAAAGGTTCAGTGGCCGCCTTGCCTCTATACACAGAGTGTGGAGGCCCGCCCAAAGGTAACGTTTATTGTCGTCCCCATCCACCCTACCATGGAATAGAGATAGAGCTAAAGTGCTGAGGCCCGGCCTATGACACTTCCCCTGATACTCTACCCATACCAACACGTAAGCCCCTGCTGGCGAGGGCTCAAAAACTGGGCTCGCAACTAACCAATCCTAATGCCAGACAGTGTATCCAAGGCCTCACCCCAACATCCCTCAATACATCCATAGAGATAGGGCTAAGGCCCCTCAGCAGAGTCAGAGACTACACGGTCCGAGACCACCTCCCCTCATACACTATGACGTAATAGTTCTGCTAAGGTAATAGCGTTACGATGATGTCAATGGAGAAGACTTGAATTAGAGATAGAGCTAGAGTGCTGAGGCCCAGCCTATGACACCCCCCCTAATACTCGCTCGCATCATGCACACCAACCACACACATACATTCACATGCCTATTCCTATCATCATCAACATCATCATGTTATAAATAATAATTTAAATATGCATGAACAGTAATAATAGAAATATTGGATGACATGTTGAATGCACATATCAAGCATACACACATAGAATCAATCATGGCATTGGACTCAAGAATAAAACAGTTTATTATTAACCAATTAGTTTAGGTCTTGTTCCCTCACCTTTGCTTGATTGTAGATCCTCTCTCAAGCTTTAAGAATCAACTAAATATCACTATTATATCACTAAAAGACCTAATCAAGTCGATAAAATTTAATTAGAATTAATTTTGATTTTAAAAAGTTTGCTGTTAACTGGGGGTCGATGCCAAGGTCGGATTTTTCCATCGACCCTGGGTGCTACCACCCACATTCTGGACTTCCCAAACATTGGGGGTCGATGTTAGGGTCTAGTAGTGTCGATTCTCCATCGACCCCCCATGCAACCCCCCGTGGGTTTAGTCAAAATTTTCATCCTACAGTCCATTCCTTCATGTTTGGGTCCTATGGCTTGCTTCTATAATCCATTCCAAATATGTTCTATAGTTTAGAACCATAGTTTATTCACCTACATGGTTTTAATGATCTCCTCCATGGTTTTCCATTGAAACCTAACCATGGATGGATGATTTGGGTTTCTCCTAGAACATAACCTCTTCACTATCTATTCTAAGGTCTTTAGAATTACATGGAGATAGTATCCATACCTGAGAATTATTAGGCTTGTTTCTCTAAAGCCTTTTCTTTGGTCTTCTTCTCCACTTTCCTCTTTTCTCTTTCTCTTCTCCTTCTCTTCTCTTTCCCTCAATCCAATTAGGGTTCTAAAAGGAGTGAAAGAGGCTTAGGACGTCCTATTTATAGAGTAGAAACTCCCAAAATAAGTCTCATTGAGATTAGGAAAGAATTCCATTGAAATTTGGAAAGTTTCCAATTCACGGTTTTTGTCGACAGACTGGGGGTCGATGAGGGGGTCGGAGATCCCATCAACCCCTGGTTCTAAATTGTCTGACCCCCGATTAGAAACTCAGGGTCTGACTTTTATATTGGGGGGGTCCGACCCTGCCTAGCTGGGTGTGCAACCCTCCCCCCTATTTTAGTATTTTTGGGTCAGTTTAATACCTGGGATCGTGATCTCCTTTATGTACTTGGTCCATTTGGCTCGACCATGATGGGTAGACCTGGTACAAGGTGGTAAGACCAGGTTAGATCGATACGGGTCTTACATAAGTTCCATGTATTATGGGATTACCTCACCGAGGGGACTTCCTTATGATAGGGAGTACCTCAACACTGAGATGGGTCCCACTGTTGTGGGGACATCTCTCACCATTGGATGTGTTCCATGATTATGGGAGCATCCATCGCTTGGGATGCATTCCAACATTTTGGGAGTGTCCCTTCTCTTGCACACACCTGGTACGTACACACCCACCCGAACTACATTTGGCCTGATTCCCGCCGCATAGGGATACGTAGGCGGTCTGGGATTTTTCCAAACCTCGATCATATGTTATATATCTTTTTTTTTTCTTTTGATGTATGATTAACCTATTCTTTGAATTCTTTGATTCATTTTGTAATTATTTTCTTGTTTAATTTGTTTAATTTTAGCTTATGCCATGTATAATTAGCAAAGAATTAGAAATGAACTTAGGATTCCCCTTTCTACCTTATAATGTATTTAGATAGCCACAAGTGTTCATAAACTGTAGGAAATGATAGGATTTAGGAAGACCGGTTCAACCGGACGAGTTGGGTGCCTAACACCTTTCCAACTCGTAATTTGGCACTTACCCGCCTTTGGTGAGACAAGAAAGTCATTCCATTTGCACGAGTCATTAGTGTCCCTCCTTTGAGGGACATCATTTATAGGTCCTAGACCTTATCTAGGTGGTGACTCAAGTCTTCTTACCCTCCACTGGCATGAGTGGATGGGATCTGAAGGTAAGAACTTTCCAGATCCCAGTTTGAGTGTAATGAGGGTAGATAAGTTACACAACATGTAAATTTAAATTTAAAAATGAGGATAAATTAAATTAATTCTTTAAAGATTTTTCACTAGTCCTCACAGTGGCGACTCTACTGGGGATTCATGCCAGACTCCAGATTGTAAATCCTTGTCCCTTTCTCTTTATGCATAAATTTATATCTTGGGGCTTTAGGTTGTGTTTAAGTATAGAAGTAGCAAACAGTGGTCTTCAACCTTGATTATTTAGGTGCATTGTATACATTGCTGACTATTTTATGGTATAGTGATATCATGGTTCTCAATGATAGTGGTTACTATTGTTACAAACCTCGTGGTTAGCTGAAACAGGCTTCAGTGCATATTAGATGACCCACCAGGTGAAGCCACAACCTTGGCCTGTACCCGCAGCTATGTGGGTATATAAAGGGATGTAGGTGTCTTTGACTCATCATGCATACGTTGATAGGCATTCTTATCCTTGTCAAGGTAGCCTTGTCGTGTCCCATTATCACATTACTGATACTTGTATGCTTGATTCATTCCTGAACACCTAATGTTGTCTTTGTCCGGTTTCACCTCGCTCGACGTAGGTGGTCACTAGTGAAGCAATCACTCATTTGTTCAAGATTGAATCGAAATTCTTTGATATCATATGCGCATCCTTTTAGACGGTAAATACCTCCCAAATCCAATGATTCCGATATGTTCATTTGGCTGGAGTTTCAGTCAGAGGTATAGTCTGTTTCACAGATACCCTCTTGCTGAAAACCAACCAAAGAATCATTCTGAATCCTGGATTGGCAAGGATCAACCTAATTGAGTTCTTGCACAAGAGCTAACCCTTTGTTTGGTTGAGTCAGTGTGATTATGTATGTGTATATCTTTCTAATCTCGATCCTATCTTGTTTAATAGATTTTTATTTGGTTTTTAGTTTCTATTTTTCTAGTATTTCTATGAGCGTCTCCCTCCTTATCCACCATTTAGGTAGGAGACCTTATTTCTTGGAAATTGACTAGGGCTCCTCTCTTAGAGTCTAC
Organism: Protea cynaroides; assembly: GCA_028583415.1. Classification (NCBI taxonomy): domain Eukaryota; kingdom Viridiplantae; phylum Streptophyta; class Magnoliopsida; order Proteales; family Proteaceae; genus Protea; species Protea cynaroides. Next base: position 6,441,117 of record CM053267.1, on the reverse strand, counting down.
CTAGCCGTTAATCTTGGATCTTGAAGATTAAATGGAAATTATGGGAAAGAGCAAGAGTTAGTATCGAGTACTGTTGTGGATATGATTCCTAGGGTAGAACATGTTGCCTATGTCCTAGTGAGGCCTATCCATCAAAACATCCATGTCTGGGTAGCAACAACTGCCCATCCCCTGAGAGAGTATGTAAAAGAGTTGGCAAGGTACCCCCCCAGGCTGTTTCCTCCTAGGCTTGTTTCATCATCTTTAATTCATATTCTGATCCATCATGAAGGTGTGAAATATTCCGGTTATTATATGTCTGTTGCAGGCGAAGAGCATAGCGTTTAGAGTCTTGTATGCCTGTCATTCTTTGTCTTTACCAAGATAGAGACCCATCTTTGTCGTTCATTGTCTCTACAAGGTACAGTTTGTATTTCCTGTAGTTATTTGTCTCCAGTAGTCAGGGCTTTGGCAGGTTTTTCATTCTTTGTCTCTACTAGGTAGGGTGCAATTGATTTGTTGTCATTCTTTGTCTCCTCTAGGTATGGTGTAATTGATTAGTGGTCATTCTTTGTCTCTACTAGGTAGGGTGTAATTGATTTGTGTGATTCTTTGTCTCTTTAGCTAGAGGTTGTATCTTTTGTGGTTATTTGTTTCTACTAGGTTAGAGCTTGTATTTTTGTGATTCTTTTTCTCTTTAGCTAAAGGCTTATCTTCTGTGGTTATTTGTTTCTACTAGGTTAGAGCTTGTATTTTTGTGATTCTTTGTCTCTCTAGTTAGAGGTTGTATCTTCCGTGGTTATTTGTCTCTACCATGTTAGAGCTTGTATCTTATGTGATTTCTATGTCTTTCTAGCTAGAGTCTATATTTCCTATGGTTATTTGTCTCTACTAGGTTGGAGCTTGTATTTCTGTGACTCTTTGTCTTAGCTAGAGTCTGTATCTTCTATAGTTGTTTGTCTTTACAAAGATTTTTTATTTTCTGTGATTCTTTGTCTCTAATTGTTAAGGCTTGATGTGTCGTTGTCACCCTCTATCTCTATCAATTATAACCTAGTGTTGTAGATCTAGAATTGATGATTGAGAATAGTAAGAGAGAAATTTTCTCCATTTTTTTGTTTGGCGAAAATCTTCAAATCTTATTGGAGTAGATTACCTCCTCTGTTGGAGTCTCTAAAAGTGTGTTTGTATCATGAGCAGTCAGTGTCTACCATTTGTCATCATGTGATGAAACCCAAGCAAGAGATATCCTCTTTTCATTGGTCGAAAATCCTAACTAAGGAGACTTTTTAGAGTGGTCATTGCAAATTCCATCAAAGTCCTATCCTAAGTTCTAGATCATCGGGAAATCATGAGTAACAGCAACATGCTAGGCATCTTTGGTAATTGTGCCTCCTTGATTGACAAAGTTAATCTTGGACTGCTGAGTATAGTCAGGCGGAGTTAATTTCAGACTCCTGAGTATAGTTGTGTCATCCATCCAAGATTAATCGAAGAACCCTGACTCAGAGACCATCCCAAACTCTCAGGGGTTGCATTGTCCTCCCAGAATTATCTGTGATAATGGAAGATCCCTTGTGGCTATTATCTATCTCAATAGTTGGATAACTAATTGATGAGATTAATGAACCAGGCTGGGATATAGAGGAGTGATCCCCAGTAACGGTAACCAAAAAGATGAATTTTAATGAACCCGAGCTGGGGTATTGATCAGAGTGACTGACATCGCGGGTAACCCAATAATGAGCTTTTATGGACCTAAACTGGGGTATAGTTGAGTTTTGTGTGCATCAGGCACGTATTGGTAGGTAGGCATGATAAGTCCTACAGTGGTAGCCTAGGTGAAGATTCAGTCCCATGTCGATCATTGTTGGTGCCAATGGTGTTGCACCTAATTGGGGTTTGTTTAGATATGTTGTTTTGTCTCGGTTTGCAATTGGCTGTATCTGATAGGTCGGCCATGTTTGGGCTTGAGGCTGATATGTCTGTAGGCAATCCAGTCCAATTTGCTCTGTCTAATAAAAAGAATAATCCCACTTGGGACTTCAACTATTGAGCTTTGTAGCTTCCGAAACATTTTTTTTCTCCAATTTGATATTCTTTCCACTCCCGTGCCAATTCTGACTCTGATGATGATTGGGACGATGAGCCATCACCTGAACTTCTACGCCACCTGGCCTCTTGAGAAAAGAAAGTCCAACCCATTTGTGAAAAACTGCAAATGATTGATCCAGAAACACAAAAGCAGTCTTAGAGAGATAGTTTGGCAAGTTTCAAGGTTCAGAAAGCCACCCTTGATAAACGAAAAGAGCTCCATGGGATGTTGTCAAAGGGCGTCGAGCAATCCTAGACTTATTCTGGTGGTTTTGATTGGTTTTACAAATGAGATGAGATGTCTTATGGATTTGGTCCAAGTCAAAAATATCATCAAAAAAAAATGAAAAGAAAAAAAAAGAGAAAAACAGAAAGGAGAACAAGTGTTGTGTTCATGTTCTTATTATCAGACACATGCCTCCTTACATCATGGATCGTAGCGATCACTACAGTGAGCAAAATGAGTTATCCTAAAAAAAAAAGGGGATATAGTCAAAGAAGATTCTAATCGGGGTTAAATGAGCGGCTTTGCTGTATCAGTTTATAAAAGATGAATTCTGACTGGGGTAGCACCATCCTCTCTGGTCTACAATGTGGAATTGTTACCGCTTCTTGAGTTGAAGATACAATCTCCAAATATCCTCATGGACCAATGGCTTTCAAGAGCAGGGGCCTTATATTTGAGGTACAACATTAAAACTTGATCGAGCAAAGAGTGATCATGTATTACCTCCACATCTATTAAAAAAAAATGCTCAAAAAAAAAAAAGAGCCGAAAAAAAAAAGAAAAAAAGAAGGGCCATACAAAGGTATAGATGTTGGATGGCATTTTTCATTGCATTTGGACAGTTTACTTTCTATCAAGGCTCAAAGGTGAGTCGGTTCAATAATTTGTGCATCAATGTATGGTAATTTCCTCTGGAGCATCATGGGGAGTATTGATTGTTTGTAGTGCTTCATGATGTCTGTTAGGCTGAATTTTCAATTTTGGTCACTACATCCCACCTTTACAGGGGGTGGCCTCATCGCTTTGTCATCATCAGAGGATGATTTCTCATCGATAAAATACTCTTCCTGTCACACCCCAATTTCGTTCTATTCAGAATGGTGTGATGAACAACTAACAAATCAACAGTTCAACCAGGATCTCGAGTAGGCTATATACGTTTTATCTAAACCCTATACATCCATATTCATAATCAGAGTAAATACACAATAGCGAAAGTCTTATAATAAAATGAACTGAGAATCTACTATGTTATTAATATTTAAATAGCAAATTATTCGGTACCAACTGAGACATAAATAAATATCACATACATGTCCTTAATAAATCCAAATAAAGAAAACTAGAAAAATAACTAATCGAATACACATGAGTTGCACTCGCAAGAGGAGTCATGTGTATCCACTTCCTCTTCAACTTCCATCGCCACCACATTCTCGTACACTGGAGCATTTACATAATCTTCAACTATCGTACCAGCATCATCAACTAAAAATATTCGACATCGAAAGGGTGAGCACACAACACGGCTCAGTGAGCAAACAAAACAATGCAACAATACATATGCATGCAGTCAAATCATATCTTTGGTCCGATTTAAAGTTTGCACTATGCTATAGAAAGGATAGGTGGCCGCCGCACCTCTATACACGAGTGTGTGGAAACGCCCAATGAAAATGGCACCGTCGCCCCACATGCACCCAGAATGGCACAATATACACCCCATGAAAAATGGTCATGGCTGTACCGGTTGATACCATACCAACAAATAAACCCCTGCTGGCTAGGGTTGCAAACTGGGCTCGCAACTAACCAATCCTAATGCCAAACAGTGTATCGAAGGCCTCACCCCAGCATCCCTCATAACATCCATAGAGATAGAGCTAAGGCCCCCCCAGTAGAGTCAGAGACTACAAGGACCGAGACCACCTCCCCTGATACTCTACGACATAATAGTTCTGCTAAGGTAATGGCGATACGATGATGTCAGTGGACATGACTTGAGTAGACCATGGCACAATATACACTCCATGAAGAACGGTCATGGCTGTACCAGTTGATATCATCCCTACCCGCACCATATATACTGGCCAAACTCAAACATTCACATGCCTATTCCTATCATCATCATCATCATTTCCATCACTAGGGTTGCAAACTGCGCTCGCAACTAACCAATCCTAATGCCAAACAGTGTATCCAAGGCCTCACCCCAGCATCCCCTAGAACATCCATAGAGATAGAGCTAAGGCCCCCTGGTAGAGTCAGAGACTATAAGGACCGAGACCACCTCCCCTGATACTCTACGACATAATAGTTCTGCTAAGGTAATGGCGATACGACGACATCAGTGGACATGACTTGAGTAGACCATGGCACAATATACACCCCATGAAGAACGGTCATGGCTGTACCGGTTGATACCATCCCTACCCGCACCATATACACTGGCCAAACACAAACATTCACATGCCTATTCCTATCATCATCATCATCATCATGTTATAAACAATAAAGTAAATATGCATGAACAAATAATAAAAATATTGGATGACATGTTGAATGCACATACAAGCATACATGCATGGAATCAATATGACATTGGACTAAAAAAAATAAAAGTAGTTTATTATTAACCAGTTAGTTTAGGTCTTGTTCCCTCACCTTAGCTTGTTAATAGATCCTCTTCCAAGCTTTAGAATCACCTTTATATTGTTATTATATTGCTAGAAGACCTAACAAAGTCGATAGAACTTAATTAAATTTTATTCTGAATTTAAAAACCATACTGTTAACTGGGGGTCGGAGGTAGGGTCGGAGTCATGATCGACCCCTGGTGCGACCACCCCTATTCTGGACTTTCCGAACACTGGGGGTCGATGTTCAGGGTCTGGTAGGGTCGATTGGCCATCGACCCCCTCTGCGACCCCCTATGGGTTTTGGTCAATTTTCTTCCTTTCAGTCCATTCTTCGTGTTTGGGGTCTTATGGCTTGTTCCTAAAGTCCATTCTACACACATTCTATGGCTTAAGACCATGAATCATTCACCTATATAGCTTTCATGAATTCTCCCATGGTTTTACATGAAAACCTAACCATGGGTTGATGGTTTGGGACTCTCCGAGATCATACTCTCTTCATTACCTAACCTAAGGTCTGTAGAAACTCATGGAATTAGTATCCATACCTGAGAATAATACTCCTTTTCTGCAACTCTTCACCTTTTTGCTTTCTTCTTTTCCTTGCTTCTCTTCTTCTTCTCTTCCTTCTCTTCTCTTTCTCTCAATTCAATTAGTGTTGTAAAAGGAGTGAAAGAGGCTCAGGGACGTCCTATTTATAGAGTAAAAACTCTTAAAATAAGTCCCATTGAGTTTAGGAAAGAGTCCAACCAAAATTAGGAAACATTCCTAATTTCTATTTCTGGCGGCAACTGGGGGTCGATGAGGGAGTCGATGATCCCATCGACCCCTAACTCCTAAAACCGACTCCCTCTGTAAAACAGGGGGTTTGACTTTCTGTCCTGGGGGGTCCGACCCTCCCTTGCTGGGTATGCGACCCTCCCCTTAATTTAAGTGTTTTTGGGTCGATTTGATACCTGGGATCACGATCTCCTTCACGCCCTTGGTCCTTTTGGCTCGACCATGATGGGTAAACCTGATTCAAGGTGGTAAGACCGGGTTAGTTTGATACGGGTCTTACAACTCCCCCCTACTTATAAAAATTTCGTCCTCGAAATTGTACATACCTTCTAAATCAAATAAGTGAGGGTATTGCTTCCGCTTAGCATTTTCTTCTTCCCATGTAATTTCTTCCATGTCTCTACTTCTCCAAGTGACCTTAACATAATAGATATCTCGATTGTGTAGTCGTTGAACCTTTCGGCTGGTGATTTCAGTTGGTGTTACTTTAAATGTCAATTCATCAGTCAATTCTGGTAGATCTACTGTCAGGACGTGCGTTGGGTCCTTGACATACTTCTTCAATAGGGAAATATGAAATACGTCATGCACACTTGACATAGACGGTGGTAGTGCTAACTAGTAAGCCACTTTTCCACGCTTAGCTAAAATCTCATATGGCCCGACATATCTTGGACTTAGTTTCCCTTTCTGTCCGAACCGTTTCATTCCTCGCATAGGCGATACCTTCAAGAATACTTTATCACCTACGGCGGACTCAAGATCTTTGGGTCGAGTATCTGCATATTGCTTCTGACTGTTCTGAGCTGTTCTTACCCTTTCCTTGATAATGTCGACCACGCGACAAGTCTCTTCGACAAATTCAGGCCCAACAATACTACGTTATCCAACTTCATTCCAAATTAAAAGAGTTTGACACTTTCTTCCATACAGTGCTTCGTAGGGTGACATCTGTATAGTAGCCTGGTAGCTATTGTTATAAGCAAACTCGATCAGTGGTAACTTTTCATCCCATGATCCTTTGAAATCAATTACACATGCTCGTAGCATATCTTCTAGAATCTGAATTGTACGCTCTGACTGTCAATCTGTCTGTGGATGGAATGCAGTACTAAACTTCAATGTTGTACCCATAGCCTTTTCCAATCCTTCCCAAAACTTTGAAGTAAATCGTGGATCTCTATCGGACACAATGCTCTCTGGTACACCGTGCAATCGAATAATATTATCTACATACAGCTTTGCTAACCTTTCCAGTGTATACTGAGGTCGTATCGGTATAAAGTGAGCTGTCTTAGTCAGACGGTCTACAATCACCCAAACTGCGTCAACTACTCGAGGAGTCAGTGGTAATCCCGTGACAAAGTTCATAGTGATGCAGTCCCATTTCCATGCTGGTTCCGGTAATGGCTGTAACAGTCCTGCAGGTCTTTGTCGTTGAACCTTTACTTTCTGATAATTTAGGCATTGAGACAAGAACTTAGCTACATCTGCTTTCATCCCTCTCCACCAATATAGTTTCTTTAGATCATGATACATTTTTGTACTTCCAGGATGTATCGAATAGATGGTGGTAGGGGCTTCTTTCATCAGTCGGTGTCTAATGTCCACACTTTCTGTTTCGGGTACACATATCCTTCCTTTGTACTTCAGTACCTTCTCTTCGTCCAAGGTGAACTCAGAGTTAGTTTTACCTTTTTCGATGTCTTCTTACACCGTTCTCAGGTAAGGGTCTGATTTAATAGCAATCTTCACTTCATCAATTATGTCTGGTATAATCTTCAATGCAGCGAACATATTTGAAAACTGATGAATAAACCCTTGGTTGGCTGATCCATCCACTGTATCTATCACATACTGCTCGTTGCCGTGATTGAATACCATTCTAGTAGTACACATTGCTGCAGTTGTGCTAACCTCTCCTTAAGATTTTATCATTGCCTTTCTACTCAACGCATCTGCAACTACATTAGCTTTCCCTGAATGATACTGGATATCACAGTCATAGTCTTTCAGTAATTCCAGCCATCTTCTCTGTCTCATATTCAACTCCTTCTGATTAAATAAATAGGTAAGACTTTTATGGTCCAACTTAATCAGAAACATCTCTTCGTATAGGTAATGTCTCCATATCTTGACAGCATGTACAACTGCTGCTAACTCCAAATCATGAGTGGGATAGTTTTTCTCATGTGTCTTCAACTGTCTTGAGGCATAAGCAATTATTTGTTCACCTTGCATAAGCACACATCCTAATCCTAGTCCTGACGCATCAGTGTACAGGGTAAATGGCTGTCCTGGGACAGGAATAGTCAAAATCAGAGCGGATATCAACCTGGTCTTCAATGCCTGGAAGCTCTTCTCACATTTATCCGTCTACACAAATTTTTCACCTTTCTTAGTCAAACTGGTGAGAGGTATGGCAATCCGAGAATAGTCTTCCACAAATCTCTGATAATAACCAGCGAGACCCAGAAAACTTCTAATTTCTGTAACGCTCTTTGGTGCTTCTCACTTAACAATAGCCTCGATCTTGCTGGGGTCCACTTTGATTCCTTCAGCGGATACTACATTGCCTAGGAAGGCGACTTCACTTAGCCAAAACTCACACTTGGTAAATTTGGCATATAGCTTCTCTTTCCTTAAACACTGTAGGGCGGCGTTTAGGTTCTTAGTATGGGTTTCTTTGTCCTTGGAATATACCAATATATCATCAATAAATACAATAATCGACGTTTCCAACATATCGTGGAAAACCCGGTTCATAAGTTCCATGAAAGTTGCTGCTGCGTTTGTTAATCCAAAAGACATGACCAAGAATCATAATGTCCATATCTTGTCCTGAAAGCCGTCTTAGGAATATCACCCTCTTTAATCTTCAACTGATGGTAGCCTGACCGAAGATCGATCTTAGAAAATACTTTTGCCCCTTGCAACTGATCGAACAAGTCATCGATCCTAGGTAATGGATATCGATTCTTGATTCTCAGCTTGTTCAACTCCCGATAGTTGATACATAATCGAACGCTACCGTCCTTCTTCTTTACGAACAACACTGGCGCTCCCCATGGTGATATACTGGGTCAAATATAACCCTTGTCCAGCAGTTCCTGTAGTTGCACTTTCAATTCCTTCAGTTTAGTAGGAGCCATTCTATAAGGTGCTTTTGATACTGGTGCGGCTCTAGGTGTAAGGTCTATCACAAACTCTGTCGCTTTGTCGGGTGGTAATCCTAGTAGTTCCTCTGGAAATACGTCGGGATAGTCCCGCACGACATCAATATCTTCCATTCGTGGTGCTTCCTTGGTTAGGTCGACCACTGATACTAGATACCCGACTGCCCCCTTCTCAAGGCACTTCTTAGCCTTTAGTGCTGATAGTATGAGCTTGCGTTTACGGGGAAGTTTGGTTTCCGCAAAACTGAATTCTGCTCCTTCTTTGTCTTTAAATGTTAATTTCTTTTCGGCGCATAGTAGGTTCGCAGAATGCCGAGCTAACCAGTCCATTCCTAAGATGACGTCAAAGTCTGCCATCCCAAGTTGGATCAAGTTACATCTAAGGTTTTCTCGCCAATGAGAACTGGGCATGGCCCATAACCTTTCTCTAATTCCACTTCTAACCCCATCGGTGACCGTACAAGTAGTTTGTAGTCCAATGTTTTGATGGGTAAGTTCAGCTTCTTTCCAAACGACACAGATATAAAGGAATGAGTAGCTCCTGAATCAAAGAGTACTCTGGTGGGTGCCATTTATAGGTATGATACCTGTGATTTATTTAACTTAGTCTACATGCTCATACAATGTAATACAACTTTAAAGGTTTCGTTCATACCTGTGACCACATCGGGTGATGCGGCAGCATTCTCGGATGTAACAGCATCTACTCGTCCTTGATGTAAGTGCTTCTTGGGCTTAGGACACTCCCTTGTCATATGTCCCGTTTGGCTGCAGTTATAACATCTCGAACCTTCAGAATTTGGCTTTGGTTGCTGTTGAGTTACCGGGGTAGTCTTGGATGCAGCAATAAAGCCTTGAGCACGGAAGGGTTTAAATGTCTTGTTGTGCCCTCCGTTATAAGCATTTCCAGCTGGCCTTTTTATGCCTCTGTTCTGTGTAAAGTAACTTTACTTATGGCTCGATTCTATAACTCGAGCGATTTGGACAGCTTCATTATATATCTTCTTTTCCAAACCCAGAACGTGCTCTCTGATGCTTCCTCTAAGCCCCGTGACAAACCTACGGGTCTTAATGTCTTCTTCTTGCATACTAAGTGGTGCAAAGAAAAAAAGCTCCTCATAACGCTGTTGATATGCATCCACGGACATTTGGCCGTGATATAAACTCAGGAACTCCTTCTCCATAGAATCTCTGAAGCTTCGGGGAAAATACTTCTCAAAGAAAGATTCTTTATAAATAGCCCAAGTCAATAGGGCGTGCTTGGTCAATAGTTAGGCCCTAGTAGATTTCCACCAATGATGTGCATCGCCTTTTAGCATGAAGGTGGCACATAGTACCTTTTCTTCTACTGTAATAGTCATCATAAGAAAGTTTCTCTCCATCTCATCGATCCAGTGTGCTGGCCATAACGGATCAGATGGTTTACCGTTAAATTCCCTGGGCTTCATCTTCAAAAATCTCTCAATCAGTCGAGAGTGATCCATCTGATTTTGGGGGTATGCCCCAAACATAGGTTGTGGATACTGATAATGAACTTGAGCTGCTTCCGGACCTGGTACTGGAATCTGTGCAGTTGGTGGTTGAGATGTTTAAGGTGCTGGGTGGTTACCCACCGGTGCTGCACTGGCTTGTCTAGTCTACATGGGTGTAGCATGTGCGGCCTAAAACATAATCCCCATTGCAACTTACATTTGAGCCTGTGTGTTTTGCATTTGTTGCAGCTGCTGTGCTAAGTTCATCCCCACGGTTGCTAACTCCGGTGGTAGGAGTGGCAAGTTTGTAGGATTCGCCTGAACCGGATTTTCTGGTGGTGCAACCTGTGGATTTCCCTGTGCATAAATATTTTCTTGACTAGTTTCCTCCACAGGTGGTGGTGGAACTGTATTTTGGCTCTGTCTGGTTACTTTATGCCCAGACATATTTTCTTCTGAGAATGGGGGTGCCTGAAAATCATCAAAATACGTGAGACAATCATGTATACTTCATGTAGGCATGCTAACCGATATAAACTTTCAAAATTTTCAGCTCAGTATATGAAAATTACAGTCTTTTCTATGCAGGGTCGATGGTGGGGGTCGATGATATGTTCGACCCTCAGTGTTCGACCCTAGGAATAACCTGTTCTTCCCGAGAGCTGGGGGTCGATATGGGGGTCGATGGGTGTCCGACCCCTAGGTCCGACCCCTAGTTTTTTGTCAGATTCCTGAGAGTTGGCGGTCGATATGAGGGTCGGTATGGGGGTCGATGATCCTGGTCGAATTGTCCGACCCCCAGACCAAAAATCAGACTTTTAAGATCCGATTCTGGGTTCAATTCCCATCATTTATTTCCCATTTCGACTCGTCTCTCACCTCTGAGTTGCTACAGTGCCACTCCGCTGTATTGATCATTTTGGTTCCGTGTTTCGACGTCCACATCACTCCTACAGGTATGTTTTCTCGTTTTTACCTGTTTTTAGGTTTCCATTTCTAGGTTTTTACCCATTTAACTTGTATTTTTCAAATTAAACTTTTTCCAACCGTAAAATTTTGATTTTTATTGGGGGCTTTTGTTATTGGTGTCTCGAGGAACGAAAGCCCTCAAAAATTTTTGAGTTTCATCGGTTGGTTATCGAGAAACTTGAATTTTTTCTCTTTTTGCCCTAATTTGTCGAAATTTTCAATTTCTCACAATTTCTTCAAATTGGATCCCATTAGTTAGAATTTCCTACTGTGTGAGTGTTGTAGGATATGTTAGAACCTACGTAAGTCCTCCTGCCCACGTGTATGGGTGACAAGTGAGGCTTTTGGCCAACTTACGTCGTTATAATGTCAAAATTTTAGCTTTTCTACCCTACTAATGTACTATCTATTTTTCTTTCTTATTTGCAGATATCATGGCTCGTACCAAAGTACCTAGAGTTCGTGATCCTCTTCGTTTCGGTTCCAACGAAGCCGAGGCACAGTATGCCCACTTCGCTCGCAAGAAAGTAGAGGGTGGTCATAAGGTGAACTTGGCTGAGTTAGCCCTGTTCAATGTAGAGAGGGCGTTTGGTGATATGGGATGGCTCCCTGTCATCACTTATGACACTTGCACCTATCCGGATTTGGTACGCTAGTTCTATTGTAACATCCAGGTGGTGGGGGATTACAATGATGTCGAGAGGGGTCATGAGCTACGCATCACAAGCTATGTCAAAGGGGTGAACATTTCATTCGATTATCGACAACTGGCCGACCTACTAGGCATTTCCTATGATGGCCCATGGTTTACTGTGCTCCTAAAGAGCACCAGTTCTTCTCCACTGAGATGAGGGCTGAGATTGATAATCAGCTTCTACGACCTGACCATTGGCAGATGAGGGCTTGCTATATGCGTCCAGCTCCACAGGTATATTGCAAGATTATTCAGCATAACCTGATCCCGTAGAGTGGCATTACGAGAGGGTTTCCCAGCTGACCCAGTATCTGATGTACAGCATTTGCACTAGACAGTCCGTCTGCCTTCCGTACATCATTATGCATACTATGATCACTGCTACGTTGCCCAGTCACACTGGCAACCTTCCATACGGACGTATGATCACTGTTCTGCTTACCCGCCTGGGGGTTGATTTATTGGATGAGAAGATTCAGAAGAAGTCCTTCTCATCGCCTCTATATTGGGAGACTATTTGCAAGATGGGCATGTAGGATGCTCAGGTCAGTAATGAGGAGAGGAACGCGATGGTGGGCCCTAGCACTCACGTAGAGATAGCAGACGCTGAGGCAGCTGCCGCCACTGCTGGAGTTCATGAGGAGCCTGCTGATGATGATGACCGCATGTACATGGATGTAGACTCGATACCACCGCCTTCACCTACGCATGCGGCTGGAGCTGGTACTTCATATGCGGCTGGTCCTTCTCATGAGGCTGGTCCTTCTCATGCGGCTGGTCCTTCACACCCCCCTTCTGATATGATGGAGATGTTGCATGAGATCAGAGAGGCTCAGCGCAGATCTGATCTGAGGATGGAGGAGTTACTAGACGCTCAGCGTGTGAGAGTGGATGAGCTCATAGACGCCCAGCGTACATTAGACATGAGGATGGGAGAGTTACTAGACGCTCAGCGGGTGAGAGTGGATGAGCTACTAGACTCCCAGCGGACATCATCCATGAGGATGGGAGAGCTCATGGAGGCTCAGCACCGGACTGATCAGTGGGTAGTCGATCTTAGAGCTAGTCTGCAGATAACCTAGACTCAGATAGCCTGGTTGACTAGAGTCTACGTTGAGGACTATGACAGAGATCGTGAGGCGCTGCCTCCTCCTTCGCCTTCAGCTTCATGATTGTATCTTTTCTCTTTCTTTGTACTATAGAGTAACTATTCGGGTTGTGGACTGTACTCTATTTTAGCTATGTATATACGTTTGTTTATTTCACATTGTATTTAAATTTGTTCTTCCGTTAATAGATGAGTTATTCTCTTTTAAATTTGGTCTCAAACATCACTTGTGCTTATAATGTGTTAGTATTACTGTTTTTACTTTTATCCTATCTCAGTTCACAATTTGTCATGAATGTGTGCTAAGGCCTGAGATGCTCTGATACCAAGTTGTCACACCCCAATTTCGCTCTATTCAGAATGGTGTGATGAACTGCTAACAAATCAACGATTCAACCAGGATCTCGAATAGGCTATATCCGTTTTATCTAAACCCCATACATCCATATTCATAATCAGAGTAAATACACAATAGCGGAAGTCTTATAATAAAATAAACTGAGAATCTACTGTGTTATTAATATTTAAATAGCAAATTATTCTGTACCAACTGAAACATAAATAAATATCAAATACATGTCCTTCATAAATCCAAATAAAGAAAACTAGAAAAATAACTAATCGAATACACATGAGTTGCACTCGCAAGAGGAGTCATGTGTATCCACTTCCTCTTCCACTTCCATCGTCGCCACGTTCCCATACACTGGAGCATTTACATAATCTTCAACAGCCGTACCTGCATCATCAACTAAAAATATTCGTCGTCAAAAGGGTGAGCACACATCACGGCTCAGTGAGCAAACAAAACAATGCACAATACATATGCATGCAGTCAAATCATATATTTGGTCCGGTTTAAAGTTTGCACTGTGCTATAGACAGGATAGGTGGCCGCCGCACCTCTATACACGAGTGTGTGGAAACGCCCAATAAAAATGGCACCGTCTCCCCACAAGCCCCCAGAATGGCACAATATACACCCCATGAAAAACGGTCATGGCTGTACCGGTTGATACCATACCAACAAATAAACCCCTGCTGGCTAGGGTTGCAAACTGGGCTTGCAACTAACCAATCCTAATGCCAAACAGTGTATCCAAAGCCTCACCCCAGCATCCCTCAGAACATCCATAGAGATAGAGCTAAGGCCCCCCGGTAGAGTCAGAGACTACAAGGACCGAGACCACCTCCCCTGATACTCTATGAAATAATAGTTCTGCTAAGGTAATGGCGATACGACGACGTCAGTAGACATGACTTGAGTAGACCATGGCACAATATACACCCCATGAAGAACGGTCATGGCTGTACCGGTTGATACCATCCCTACCCACACCATATACACTGGCCAAACACAAATATTCACATGCCTATTCCTATCATCATCATCATCATCATGTTATAAACAATAAAGTAAATATGCATGAACAAATAATAGAAATATTGGATGACATGTTGAATGCACATACAAGCATACATGCATGGAATCAATATGGCATTGGACTAAAAAAATAAAAGTAGTTTATTATTAACCAGTTAGTTTAGGTCTTGTTCCCTCACCTTAGCTTGTTAATAGATCCTCTTTCAAGCTTTAGAATCACCTTTATAATGTTATTATATTGCTAGAAGACCTAACAAAGTCGATAGAATTTAATTAGAATTAATTTTGAATTTAAAAACCATGTTTTTAACTGGGGGTCGGAGGTAGGGTCGGAGTCATGATTGTCCCCTGGTGCGACCACCCCTATTCTGGACTTCCCGAACACTGGGGGACGATGTTCAGGGTCTGGTAGGATCGATTGGCCATCTACCCCCTCTGCGACCCCCTGTGGGTTTTGGTCAATTTTCTTCCTTTCAATCCATTCTTCGTGTTTGGGGTCCTATGGCTTGTTCCTAAAGTCCATTCTACACACATTCTATGGTCTAAAACCATGAATCATTCACCTATACAGCTTTCATGAATTCCCCCATGGTTTTCCATGAAAACCTAACCATGGGTTGATGGTTTTGGACTCTCTGAGATCATACTCTCTTCATTACCTAACCTAAGGTCTGTAGAAACTCATCGAATTAGTATCCATACCTGAGAAGAATACTCCTTCTCTGCAACTCTTCTCCTTTTTGCTTTCTTCTTTTCCTTGCTTCTCTTCTTCTTCTCTTCCTTCTTCTCTCTTTCTAATTCAATTGTGGTTGTAAAAGGAGTGAAAGAGGCTTAGGGACGTCCTATTTATATAGTAAAAACTCCTAAAATATGTTCCATTGAGTTTAGGAAAGAGTCCAAACAAAATTAGAAAACATTCCTAATTTCTGTTTCTTGCGGCAACTGGGGGTCGATGATCCCGTCGACCCCTAACTCCTAAAGTTTTTATCCCCTCTGTAAAACAGGGGGTCTAACTTTCTATCTTGGGGGTCCGACCCTCCCTTGCTGGGTATGCGACCCTCCCCTTAATTTAAGTGTTTTTGGGTCGATTTGATACCTGAGATCACGATCTCCTTCACGCCCTTGGTCCATTTGGCTCGACCATGATGGGTAAACCTGATTCAAGGTGGTAAGACCGGGTTAGTTTGATATGGGTCTTACACTTCCTCCCGTCCATCAATCCGACAGTCTTCTGTGAGTATTTATTAGAAGCCATTCGTTCGAACATCAAATAAGTTTATGACGCCATCTCTTGTGAGCGCGTCATTCTATTTGTGTATAATTTTGTTCAAATAAATTTGACTGGAATTTCTATCGGTCGTTCATTGTTTCAACGGCATCCAAGAATTCCAAAAGTCCATTTTTGCTAGCCAATAAGATGGTATCTCCTCAGTGGGATTGACCATTCTACATAAATAACAAAAACTCTCCCGAATGGTGGACCCATGTGGGCAGTTTCTTATCTGTCATGTTGGACCTTCAGCATCGTATTGTCTATGGATTTATAAGTTTTGAGCTTAGTTGTGATTGTATTTACTTTAGCATTGGCAAATAGCTCGTCGAGACACATATGTACTGTTTAAGGGTCTCTAAGAGGGGAAAGCGTTATTTGGTGCTACACTAAATTCTGATGTGGGGTGTCTCCTATAGGTTGCTTCTAGAGATGACCCAAAGAATCATCTGTTTATCGATGTGTGCCGTTGAAAACTTAAAATCTGGGGTAAATTTGTCATTGTCTTGATATCATGAGTCCAGACCATTTTGAATATGCCTAAATCTGCTGGCGACAGTTCGCCACATTAGGACCCTTTGTTTAAAATTGTAATTGGGTTTAGTTGTAAAGAAAAATATAAAAATTGGATGTGATACCCATGTTTGCCCTTCATAGGGATAGGACTGTGTTAGTCATTTATTCAAGGTGCGATCTGTGTAATTTTGGCAAAGATGCAAAGCATGTTGAGTCTATCCTCCATAGGACTGAAGAAACTTTCTCTCATCCTAGAGTGAGTCATGTGACTCATGTCTGGAGAAAAGTGATTAAATCATTTCTCTTTGTTTTTTGGATTTGGGAGTAGCATTCACTAATGAATATAGTTTTCAAATCATTCGTTGCCTGCTTGAGTTTCCAAAAAATTCATTGGGATCTCCTGTTCTATGTGGCCAAGTTCATCAGATACATTTTTGTCATCCATGGGGGATTGAGCAAGGCATCCTCATCTCAGGATCCAGATTAGAGTACCCTTTTGCTAGAGAGTACTCGATAATCATTTTGTCATTCTCCTGTGAGAGAGGAGATCTTTGTGTTGATGTCTGATTTGGTTGGTTTTCATATATGATCCAGTCATATGTGCTTTCAGTTCTTCGGCACAATCTTTGTGCCCTCCTATTCATTTTCATATGCACCTAAGCATTGTCTGTCATGATATATAGACACTGGGGTATGGATGCATTCTTTTCGAGGGAGTCAAATTTAATCATGTCATTCCCATTTGAACCAAAGCATGGTCTGTCATGATATACAAACATTGGGGTATGGGTGCGTCTTGTTTAGTGGAGTCAAACTCAAATCATGTTGCCTCAAGTATATGTGTCGCCCTACATGTTATTGCTGGATTTGCTTAAGCTCTAAGTAGTCAATCTTGGAATCATAGACAATTTTGATTGGGAGAGCATCTCCATTTGATCACCCTTCATATGCTTCTTTTCTTCCTCGCGTCTATTAGGAGGAACTCTAGTTGTGGTTTTGTGCCTGTTGTCGTTGGATCATTCAATCATCATCATTTGCATTTGGAGGTTCGATCTGGTCATTCCTTAAGTCTTGTGTGGTGAGGAAATTCATATCTTGTTTAGGAAGCTCAAATCTTGTTGCATGGATGCCTAGTTTGGGCCAAATTCATTGTGTTAATCAAATCTTATGGAGTTGTTGTGAAAGTTTTGAGTAGCTTACACCTTTGGATCATGGGTTTGATCCATATCTCTTTTTGTTTGCTTGGTAGGCTGTTTTACCAATTTGACTGGCATCTGTGCTTCACTGAGAGTCTATCAATCTTGTTTCTTGTGGAATTTAATCTAAAATTGGTAACTAAATCTATTTTTTCTTAGGACTAGCAAGCCATTGTGGTTCTATTTTGAGCTTTATTTGTAGCCCTTCCTAACCATGTTCGAGAGCCTTAGGGTCATCCTGGTTGAGTTTTGTTATGTTAATGTTGCTTCTCCTTGATTGATGCTTACATTTCGTGCTCAGTGTGTTTAACTCCTGATAACGGCAGTCTGTTTAAGGTTGTTTTTGTCTGTGAATTTAGGCTTTTAGTTTCCAATTAGTATTTGGATTTGGCTTTGTTATTGATCTATCTCATTGTGGTATTGGCCTTAATATAACTTGGGTTTAGTGGGCCTCAGACTTGATTAGTGGTTTTGGACACAATCCTCATGTTTCTCACCTTTTGACATCTGTCGTTGCATTGTTTTGGTTATTACATTGGTTTTCGTATATCTTGGGCTCAGTGGGCCTCAAACCTGATTAGTGGTTTTGAACTTAACCTTGTTTGTCACCTTTTGACATCTGTCATTGCATTGTTTTGGTTATTGCATTAGTTTTCGTATACCTTGGGTTTAGTGGGCCTCAGACCTGATTAGTGGTTTTGGACACAACCCTCTTGTTTATCACCTTGACATCTGTCATTGCATTGTTTTGGTTGTTGCATTGGTTTTTGTATACCTTGGGTTTAGTGGGCCTCTTTCCTGATCAATGGCTTTGGACACAACCCTCTTCTTTGTCAAATTTTGACATCTGTTGTTGCATTGTTTTTATTGTTGTATTGGTTTTCAAACACCTTGGGCAAAAACCTCACCCGGTTCAATGAGTAGTCGCATTTGGGGTTTGGTAACACTTTTGTTGGCCCCTCTCCTTGTGCAGCTGTTAAATGTATTTATTTTGGGACCCGCTCCGTGTAAATGTGGGAGACTCCTCCTTGTTGGGGTTTGTTTTGCGGCATGCAGGAAAACCCGCTTTATTTTGACTGGTCTTGAGTGTCATGAAGCTGATTTGGCTACTACGCAAGAGAGTCGTCTTTCCCGAGCAGTTTCGCTAAATGCCTGAAAGCTCGCCTTCGATTCTAACTTGGGGGCTCGCACGTGCGGGGTGTCTGTTTCATTTTTGAGATTTGGTTCCGTTGTTGCGGGATAATCTCCCCGAGTGGTTCTGCAAAATGTGTGAAAGCTCGCCTTCGATTCTGACTTTGGGGCTCGCGTATGCGGGGTGTCAGTTTCACTTTCGAGATTTGGTTCTGTTGTTGTGGAATAATCTCCCCTAGTGGTTCCGCAAAATGCGTGAAAGCTCGCCTTTCGATTCTGACTTTGGGGCTCGCGAGTGCGAGGTGTCAAATTTGCTTTTGAGATTTGGTTCCGTTGTTGCGGAATAATCTCCCCAAGTAGTTCGGCTAAATGCGTGAAAGCTTACCTTCAATTCTGACTTTATGGCTCACGTGTGCGGGGTGTCAGTTTTGCTTTTGAGATTTGGTTCCGTTGTTGCGAAATAATCTCCCTGAGTGGTTCCGCTAAATGCGTGAAAGCTCGTCTTTGATTCTGACTTTGGGGCTCGTGTGTGCGGGGTGTCAGTTTTTCTTTTGAAATTTGGTTCCGTTGTTGCGGAATAATCTCCCCGAGTGGTTCTGCGAAATGCATAAAAGCTCGTCTTCGATTCTGACTTTGGGGCTCGCGTGAGTGTAAGAACCCCATTTTTGCCATTTCCAACTGAACAAGGTCCTACTAGTGTGTGGACAGCAAAGGAAGAAAGATAAGTGAAACTTTAGGTTTTGACTACGACCTCGAGGTAGTTTTTGGTGGGCCCCACAATAAGGTCGCAGGCTGTAATCTGCATGGTTGCATAGTTCATGGAATTATCTTCGAAATGATACCAAAATTGCCTAATTCTGATATCAAATGAAGAAGATATGGTCATTTTAGTCAGATGATGCGTACAAGGGACGTTTCTGAAATTATCATAAATAATCCCAGGGGCTTTCATGCAAATTATCATAAATTGGATTGTTTGAATTTCAAATCATTATATCATGATCATCCGACATCTGAATCATATGATTTAAGTACCATTATTCCTTATTTTTAGTCCTCTTCAAAGTGGATGTAAAGGATTTCAAATAGAAGTCACTAGTGGGCCCCATGCAAGCTTGCATGCAAACTCATCATTAGAACTTCAAAGCTTCATATCTTTTCCGTTCTATGTTGGATTCAGATGATTCCAAGGCCATTATTCTTCATTTGTGATGTACTACAAAGTGGACGTGGAAAATCTCGGGTAAAAGTCTCTGGAAGGTCCAATGCAAAATTACACGTGGAAATGACCATTTAACCTTTGGAAATTCATATTTTGGTCATCCCATATCCAAATCAGGTGATTTCAGTTTCATTATGTTCCATTTTTAGTACTCTACAAAGTGGACGTAAAGGATTTCTGGTAGAAGTCTCCGAAGGATCCCATGTAGAATGGTCAACCAAATTATCGATAATTGACCTGCTTAAACTTCAAAAATTCATAAGTTGGTCATTTTATTTCCAAATGAGGTGATTCAAGCTCCAATATTCCTCATTTTTAATGTTCTACAAAGTGAATGTAGAAAATTTGGAATAAAGGTCATCAAAAAATTCCATGTGAGATGATAGCAGAAATGACCCATGAAATGATAAGGAGAGAAAATCCAGTTAATTCCAGTCAATCCAGTCAACTCATCTCAACCCAAGCCAGTCATGGCCCAACCCAATTAATTCCAGTCAATCCAATCAACTCAGCTCAACCCAAGCCAGTCTTGGCCCAACCCAGTCAATCCTCGTCAATCCAGACCAATTCATGTCGGTGCTTATGCATGTAGTTCTTTTATATATTATTTATATGTTTGTATAATATATAATATATTATAATATATCATATAATATATACATATGTCTTATATGAATATTATATTATATATATTAATATGTTAATATATTATATACTTATATGTTTTATATAAAAAGGAAGTAGGATCTGAATAAAATCTAAAAAGGAAGGAAGAAGGAAAGATTGAGTTGAGAGAAGAATGAGAGTGATAGAGAGAATCTGGAGAATTTGAGGACTCAAATAGGAGAAGATCTAGGAGGAAAAATCCGAACCAAGAAGAAAAGGAAAGAAAGATTTGAAAATCTACGAGAGAGAGATGAGAGATCTGAAAAAAGGAGAGAGATATGGACAAGATCTAAAGAGGAGGGAGGTGAGATAAAAAAAGAATAAAAAAAGAAAGTAAGGATTTCCAAACGGAGGAATGAAAAAAATATATAATAAAGGGAGAAAATCAGACCGAAAGAGGAAAGAGAGAGAGAATGGTGAGTAAAAAAATATAAAAAAATTAATAAGGGAGGATCGACGAGAGGAGAAGATCGGGAGAGAGAGAGTAAGGGGGAGAGAGAAGAATAAAAAAAAGAAAAAAAAAGAGGAGGAGAAGATTGAGAAGATTGGGGAGAGAAAGGAGCAGATCGGGAGAGAGAGTAAGAGGGTAAAAGATTGAGAAAAAAAATAATAAAAGGAAAGGAAGAGAGAATCGAGGGAGAATCGAGAAATAGGGGAAGAGAGAGACGGGAAGAGGACAGAAAAATAAAGAAGAAAAAGGCCCGAAGAGAGAGAGGGGGATCCGAAAAGAAAAATTGGGGGGGAGAGAGAGAGAGCCGAGAAGATAAGGAGAGAGAGAGGCCGAAAAAGAAGGAAGAAAAAACAAAAAAAATCTAAAAAGAGAAAATGGAGAAGAGGGGAAGAGAAGGGGAAGAACCGGAAAAAAAAATAAAAAAAATAAGAGGGAGAATCGAGAAGGAGAGAGGAAGAAAAAAACAAAAGATGAAAAAAAATTAAAATAAGAGAGGAGAAGGAGAAGAGACGGCAGGGGCTGGAGGACTAAAAGAAGGGAGCAAGAAGGATGGAACGAGAGTGACCCACCTACAACTCAGGTAAGTCGTTCCCTTCCAGTTTACTTTTTGGTTTTGTTTGTTTAATTTTATCTCCAACCGCCACTACATCCGGCCTGGCCTTCACACCCCACATCACCACCTGACCACACTACCCGCAAGCCACCTTCAATCCCCACCATAGTCCTGCTACCACCGAAAATAACCCACCTACCTAATCACTCACTTCTTGTAGCCATTAATCACCACCTCCTGCTGCTCATCACCTAACAGCCTCTGCACAGCCATGCACAACCGAACCTTGCATTCTACCCCACCAACCTGCAAACCAGATTCAATACCAAACCACATTCAGCCAACTCTTCATTACACCTGTTACTTTAACATCACATGCATGACCATCCCCTTTCACCATCTCATTAACCAAGCCCGAACCTATTGCCTCATCTCCTTTGCAATCATTATCCCAACTTGCTACTCTATATCCATTGCAACCCCCCTTGACCCGTAAATTTTATCACCTAATCCTCTCTCCCATGAAATTGAGCTATTGGATGATTAATTTTGTTAGATCATGTGATGCCATGAAATTGAACCGTTGGATGATTAATTTTGTTTGATCATGTGATGCCATGAAATTGAACCGTTGGATGATTAATTTTATTTGATCATGTGATGCCATGAAATTGAGCTATTGGATGATTAATTTTGTTTGATCATTTAATGCCATAAAATTGAGCCATTGATGTTAATCTGAAAATGATGTGATGTTAAATTTAATTTGAGCCATTGATATTGAATGAATTTTAATTTGATTTATTGTGAGCCATATGATTCAAAATTTTAAGGTGATTGATCTAGCCTTTGATTTAGATTTTCTTTAAGTGATTGATCATGGCCTCTGATTATGAATTTTTATGAGATAAATTTGGCCATCGATCTTGGATGCTTAAATGATAAAATCGGGCCATTGATCTTGGATGTTTGAATGATCAAATCTGGATCATTGATTTTAGATATGTTGATGCTTGATCCAAACCATTGGATCTTCATTATGAGTGTCTTAAATGAATCTGAATCGTTGGATCTTCACTATGAATGTTTTAAATGTATCTAAACCATTAGATTATCATCATGGTTGATTTCAATGCATCTGAACGGTTGGATTTTCATCTTGAATGATTTGAACCGTTGGATTATATTTGGGAATGTTTTAAATGAATCTGAACGGTTAGATTACCATCAATAGTTATTTATACCATTGAATTTTTCATCATGAGTGTTTTTAGATGCACTGCCATGTTTGGATGCTCATTGCCATAGTTGGATGCTTATTGCCATATTTGTCGTCACATGCTTACTATCATATTTAGATGCTTACTGCCATGTTTGGATGCATATTGCTATGTTTGGATTACTACTACTGCTATAGTTGGAATGTTTTCATTCGCCATATTTGTCACACCCCAATTTCGCACACTTCAGAATTGTGTGATGAACCGCTAATAAACCAATGGTTCAACCAGGATCTCGAGTAGGTTATCCCCGCGTTATCTGAACCCCCATACATCTGTAATCACAATCAGAGTAAATACACAATAGCGGAAGTCTTATAATAAAATGAACTGAGAATCTACTGTGATATTAATATTTAAATAGCAAATTATTTTGTATCAACTGAGACATAAATAATTATCAAATACATGTCTTTATTAAATCCAAATAAAGAAATCTAGAAAATATCTAATCGAATACACATGAGTTGCACTCGCAAGAGGAGTCATGTGTATCCACTTCAGCTTCAGCTTCCATTATTGCTACATTCCCGTACACTGGAGCACTCATATAGTATTCAACTGTGAAACCTGCATCATCAACTAAAATATTCGACGTCGAGGGGGTGAGCACACATCACGGCTCAGTGAGTAGACAAAACAATGCAACAGTACATATGCATGCAATCAATTCATGTCTTTGGTCTGGTTTAAAGTTTGCAATATGCAATAGAAAGGTTTAGGTAGTCAAAAGTCGCGTTTATTGACCCCGCCTCTATACACAAGTGTGTGACGCCGCCCGAAGGTAACGTTTATCGTCGACTCACAAGCACCCAATCATGAACATTATATAACAAAGGTTAACGTTTATTGCTATATAGTGCCATACCAACACGTAAGCCCCTATTGGCGAGGGCAGCAAACTGGGCTCGCAACTAACCAATCCTAATGCCAAAAATTGTATCTAAGGCCTCACCCCAGCATCCCTCAGAATGTCCATAGAGATAGAGCTAAGGCCCCCCGGTAGAGTCAGAGACTACAAGGACCAAGACCACCTCCCCTGATACTCTACGACATAATAGTTCTGCTAAAGTAATGGCAATACGACGATGCTAATGTACAAGACTTGAGTTAGAGATAGAGCTAAAGTGCTGAGACCTGCCAAAGGTTAACGTTTATTGACGTCCTCATCACACCTCCCCTGATACTCGCTCGCATCAAGTACACCAACCACACACATACAATCACATGCCTATTCCTATCATCAACATCATCATCATGTTATAAACAATTAAGTACATATGCATGAACAAATAATAGAAATATTAGATGGCATGTTGTATGCACATTACAAACATATTCGCATAGAATCAAGCATAGCATTGGACTAAAAAAAATAGAAAACAGTTTGTTATTAACCAATTAGTTTAGAGTTTTGTTTCCTCACCTTAGCTTGCTATAGATACTTTTCCAAGCTTTAAAATCACTTTTATAATGTTATTATATTGCTAGAAGTCCTAATAAAGACGATAGAATTTAATTAGAATTTATTGGGATTTAAAAACCATTCTGTTAACTGAGGGTCGGAGGTAGGGTCGGAGTCCTGATTGACCCTGGGTGCGACACTCCCCAAATCTGAACTTCCCGAACACTGAGGGTCGATGGTCAGGATCACCTAGGGTCGGATGGTCATCGACCCTCGGTGCGACCCTCGGTGCACTTTGGTCCAATTCCCTCTTTTTAGTCCTTTCTTCATGTTTGGGATCCTATGGCTTGTTTCTACATTCCATATAACATTCATTCCATGGTCTAGAACCATGAATCATCCACCTAAATAGCTTTCATGCATTCCCCTATGGTTTTCCATAAAAACCTAACCATGGGTTGATAGTTTGGGTTTCTCCGAGATCACACTCTCATCAATATCTATCCTAGGGTCAGTAGAATCTCATAGAATTAGTATCCATACCTAAGAAGAATACTCTTTTCTCTGCAACTGTTCTCTTTTGGCTAAATTCTCTTCCTTGCTTCTCTTCTTCTTCTTTTCCTTCTTCTTCTTTTCCTTCTCTTCTCTTTCTCTCAATTCAATTAGGGTTGTGAAAGGAGTGAAAGAGGCTTAGGGACGTCCTTTAAATAGAGTATGAACATCCTAAAATAAGTCCCATTGAGATTAGGAATAAATCCCAATCGAAAATTAGGAAATTTCCTAATTTCTATTTCTTACGGTAACCGAGGGACGATGGGAGGGTCGATGATCCCGTCGACCCTAGGGTTCAAGATGTCCGACCCTCCCTTCAAAATTGAGGGTCTGACTTTCTGCTTTGGGAGGTCCGACCATGCTTAGCTGGGTATGCGACCCTCCCTTCAATTAAGTATTTTTGGGTCGGTTTGATACCTGGGATCTCGATCTCCTTCACGCCCTTGGTCCATTCGACTCGACCATGATGGGTAAACCTGGTTCAAGGTGGTAAGACCGGGTTAGATTGACACAGGTCTTACAACTCCCCCCTACTTATAAAAATTTCGTCCTCGAAATTGTACGTACCTTCTGAATCAAATAAGTGAGTGTATTGCTTTCGCATAGCATTTTCTTCTTCCCATGTAATTTCTTCCATATCTTTACTTTTCCATGTGACCTTAACATAATAGATATCTCGGTTGCGTAGACGTTGAACCTTTCGACTGGTGATTTCTATTGGTGTTACTTCAATTGTCAAATCATCAGCCAATTTTGGCAAATCTACTGTCAAAACGTGCGTTGGATCCTTGACATACTTCTTCAATAGGGAAATGTGAAATACGTCATGCACACTTGACATAAATGGTGGTAGTGCTAACTAATAAGCCACTTTTCCACGCTTAGCTAGAATTTCATATGGCCCGACATATCTTGGACTTAGTTTCCCTTTCTGCCCGAACCTTTTTAATCCTCGCATAAGCGATACCTTCAAAAATACTTTATCACCTACAACAAACTCCAGATCTCTGCGTCGAGTATCTGCATATTGCTTCTGACGGTTCTGAGCCATTCTTACTCTTTCCTTGATAATGTCGACCACTTGGCAAGTCTCTTCAACAAACTCCGGTCCAACAATACTACGTTCTCCAACTTCATTCCAAAACAAAGGAGTTCGACAGTTTCTGCCATACAGTGCTTCATAAGGTGACATCTATATAGTAGCCGGATAGCTATTGTTATAAGCGAACTCGATCAATGGTAACCTTTCATCCCATGATCCTTTGAAATCAATTACACATGCTCGTAGCATATCTTCTAGAATCTGAATTGTACGCTCTGACTGTCCGTCTGTCTGTGGGTGGAATGCAGTACTGAACTTCAATGTTGTACCCATAGCCTTTTGCAATCCTTCCCAAAACTTGGAAGTAAATCATGGATCTCTATCAGACACAATGCATTCTGGAACACCATCTAACCGAACAATATTATCCACATACAGCTTTGCTAACCTTTCCATTGTATACTGAGGTCGCATAGGTATGAAGCGAGTTGTTTTAGTCAGACGGTCCACAATCACCCAAACTGCATCAACTACTCGAGGAGTCAGTGGTAGTCCCGTGACGAAGTCCATATTGATGCAGTCCCATTTCCATGCTGGTTCCGGTAATGGCTGTAACAGTCCTGCGGGTCTTTGTCATTCAGCTTTTACTTTCTGACAATTTAGGCATTGAGACACGAACTTGGCTACGTCTGCTTTCGTTCTCCTCCACCAATATAGTTTCTTTAGATCATGATACATTTTTGTACTTCCAGGATGTATCTTATAGATGGTGGTATGCGCTTCCTTCATCAGTCGGTGTCTAATGTCCATACTTTCTGTTTTAGGTACACATATTCTTCCTTTGTATTTCAGTACCCTCTCTTCGTCCAAGGTGAACTCAGGATTAGTCTTACCTTTTTCGATATCTTCTTGTACTGTTCTCAGATAAGGATCTGATTTAATAGCTGTCTTCACTTCATCCATTATGTCTGGTATATTTTTCAAAGCGGCGAACATATTTGAAAACCGATGAATAAACCCTTGGTTGGCTGACTCATCCTTTGCGTCTATCACATATTGCTCATTGTCGTGATTGAATACCATTTCGATAGTACACATTGCTCTGCAGTTGTGCTAACCTCTCCTTGCAATTTTATCATTGTTTTTCTGCTTAACGCATCCGCTACTACGTTCGCTTTTCTCGGATGATACTGGATATCACAATCATAGTCTTTCAACAGTTCCAGCCATCTTCTTTGTCTCATATTCAACTCCTTCTGATTAAATAAATAAGTAAGACTTTTATGGTCCGACTTAATCTGAAATTTCTCTCTGTATAGATAATGTCTCCATATCTTGACAGCATGTACTACTGCCGCTAACTCCAAATCATGGGTGGGGTAATTTTTCTCATGTATTTTCAACTGTCTCGAGGCGTAAGCAATTACTTGCTCTCCTTGCATAAGCACACATCCTAGTCCCAGTCCTGATGCATCAGTGTATAAAGTAAATGTCTGTCCTGGAACGGGAATAGTCAAAATCAGAGTGGATATCAATATGGTCTTCAACGTTTGAAAACTCTTCTCACATTTATCGGTCCACACAAACTTTTCACCTTTCTTAATCAAACTGGTAAGAGGTACGGCAATCCGAGAATAGTCTTCTACGAATCTTCGATAATAACCAGCTAGACCCAGAAAACTTCTAATTTCTGAAACGCTCTTTGGTGCTTCCCACTTTACAATAGCCTCGATCTTGCTAGGGTCCACTTTGATTCCTTCAGCGGATACTACATGGCCTAAGAAGGCGACTTCACTTAGCCAAAACTCAAACTTCGAAAGTTTGGCATATAACTTCTCTTTTCTTAAACGCTGTAGGACTGCGTTTAGGTTCTTGATATGGGTTTCTTTGTCCTTGGAGTATACCAATATATCATCAATAAATACTATAACCGACGTATCCAGCATATCGTGGAAAACCTGGTTCATAAGTTCCATGAAGGTTTCCGGTGCGTTAGTTAAGCCGAAAGACATGACTATGAACTCATAATGTCCATATCTGGTCCTGAAAGCTGTCCTCGGAATATCACCTTCTTTAATCTTCAGCTGATGATAGCCTGATCGAAGATCAATCTTAGAAAACACTTTTTCTCCTTGTAACTGATCGAACAAGTCATCGATCTTGGGTAGTGGATATCGATTCTTGATTGTCAGTTTATTCAACTCCCGATAGTCAATACATAATCGAACGCTACCGTCCTTCTTCTTTACGAATAACACTGGTGCCCCCCATGGTGATATACTGGGTCGAATACCCTTTTCCATCAGTTCTTGTAGTTGCACTTTCAGTTCTTTCAGTTCCGTAGGAGCCATTCTATAAGGTGCTTTTGATACTGGTGCGGCTCCAGGTACAAGGTCAATCACAAACTCTGTGGCTCGGTCAGGTGGTAATCCAGGTAGTTCCTCCAGAAATACGTCGGGATAGTCCCGCATGACTTCAATATCTTCCATTTGTGGTGCTTCCTTGGTTAGGTCGACCACTGATACTAGATACCCGACTACCCCCTTTTCAAGGCACTTCTTAGCCTTTAGTGCTGAGAGTATGAGCTTGCGTCTACGGGGAACTTTGGTTCCCGAAAAACTAAATTCTGCTCCTTCTTTGTCTTTGAACGTTAGCTTCTTTTTGGCGCATAATAGGTTTGCAGAATGCCGAGCTAACTAGTCCATTCCCAAGATGACGTCAAAGTCTGTCATCTCAAGTTGTATCAAGGTTGCATCTAAGGTTTTCTCGCCAATGAGAACTGGACATGGTCCATAGCCTTTCTCTAATTCCACTTCTAACCCCATCGGTGACCGTACAAGTAATTTGTAGTCTAATGTTTTGATGGGTAAGTTTATCTTCTTTTCGAATGACACAGATATAAATGAATGAGTAGCTCCTGAATCAAAGAGTACTCTGGCGGGTACGCCATTTATAGGTACGATACTTGTGACCACATTGGGTGATGCAGCAGCATCCTCGGATGTAAAAGCATATACCCATCCCTGATGGAACTGTTTCTTGGGCTTAGGGCACTCCCTTGCCATATGTCCCAATTGGTTGCAGTTAAAACACTTCGGGCTTTCAGAATTCGACTTTGGCTGAGGTTGGGCTACTGGAGTAATCTTGGTTGCAGCAGTAAAATTCTGAGAGCGGAAAGGCTTATATGTCCTGTTATTGCCTCCGTTGTAAGAATTTCCAGCTCGCCTTTTGATACCCCTGTTCTGTGTGAAATAACTCTCCTTCTGGCTCGATTCAATAACTCGAGTGATTTGGACAGCTTCATTATAAATCTACTTTTCTAAGCCCAGAACGTGTTCTCTGATGCTTCCTCTCAGTCCCGTGACGAACCTACGGGTTTTGGTGTCTTCTTCCTGCATACTAAGTGGTGCAAAGAAAAACAGCTCCTCATAACACTGTTGATATGCATCCACTGACATCTGTCCCTGATATAAACTTAGGAACTCTTTCTCCATAGAATGTCTGAAGCTTCGTGGAAAATATTTCTCGAAGAAAGCTTCTTTATATATAGCCCAAGTCAGTGATGAGGAGAGGAACGAGATGGTATGCCCTCACACTCGCATTGAGATGGCTGACGCTGAGGCTGCTACTTCTGCTGCTAGAGCTCATGTGGATCCCGTCGACGATGACGACCGTATGTATATGGATGTCATCGCGATACCCCCGCCTTCACCTACGCATGCGGCTGGAGTTGGTACTTCTCCTACGGTGGATCCTGTACCTGAGACTGGTCCTTCTCATGCGGCTGGCCCTTCACGCCCACCTTCTGATATGATGGAGATGCTGCAGGAGATCAGGGAGGCTCAGCGCAGATCTGATCTGAGGATGGATGAGTTGCTAGCCGCCCAGCACGCATCAGACACGCGGATGGGAGAGCTCCTTGAGGTTCAGCATGCGACTGATAGGAGGGTAGCCGATCTTACTACTAGTCTACAGACGACCCAGACTCAGATAGCCTGGTTGACTAGAGTCTATGCCGAGGACTACGACAGAGACCGTGAGGCTCTGCCTCCTCCTTCGCCTCCAGCTTCTTGATTGTACTTTATTTTCTTTGTACTACGGAGTAACTGTCCGGGTTGTGGACTGTACTCTGCTTTAGTTATGTATATACAGTTTGTTTCTCTCTCATTGTATGTAACTTGTTTCCCCTTTAATAGATGCATTATTCTCTTTTTAAATTTGGTCTCAACCATCACTGTTGCTTATAGTGTGTTAATATTACTGTTTTTACTTTTATCCTATCTCAGTTCACATTTGTCTTGAATGTATGTTAGTTCAGCGGACAAGGCCTGAGATGCTCTGATACCAAGTTGTCACACCCAATTCCACACACTTCAAAATTATGTGATGAACCGCTAATAAACCAACGGTTCAACCAGGATCTCGAGTAGGCTATCCTCGCGTTATCTGAACCCCCATACATCCGTAATCACAATCAGAGTAAATACACAATAGCGGAAGTCTTATAATAAAATGAACTGAGAATATACTGTGATATTAATATTTAAATAGAAAATTATTCTATATCAACTGAGACATAAATAATTATCAAATACATGTCTTTATTAAAACCAAATAAAAAAATCTAGAAAATATCTAATCAAATACACATGAGTTGCACTCGCAAGAGGAGTCATGAGTATCCACTTCAGCTTCAGCTTCCATCGCTGCTACATTCTCGTACGCTGGAGCACTCATATAGTCTTCAACTGTGAAACCTGCATCATCAACTAAAATATTCGACGTCGAGGGGGTGAGCACACATCACGGCTCAGTGAGTAGACAAAACAATGCAATAGTACATATGCATGCAATCAATTCATGTCTTTGGTCTGGTTTAAAGTTTGCAATATGCAATAGAAAGGTTTAGGTAGTCAAAGCTCACGTTTATTGACCCCGCCTCTATACACAAGTGTGTGACGCTGCCCGAAGGTAACGTTTATCGTCGACTCACAAGCACTCAATCATGAACATTATATAACAAAGGTTAACGTTTATTGCTATATAGTGCCATACCAACACGTAAGCCCCTGTTGGCGAGGGCTACAAACTGGGCTCGCAACTAACCAATCCTAATGCCAAAAGTGTATCCAAGGCCTCACCCCAGCATCCCTCATAATGTCCATAGAGATAGAGCTAAGGCCCCCCGATAGAGTCAGAGACTACAAGGACCCAGACCACCTCCTTCGATACTCTACGACATAATAGTTCTACTAAAGTAATGGCGATACGACGATGTTAATGCACAAGACTTGAGTTAGAGATAGAGCTAAAGTGCTGAGACCCGCCAAAGGTTAATGTATATTGACGTCCTCATCACACCTCCCCTGATACTCACTCGCATCAAGTACACCAACCACACACATACAATCACATGCCTATTCCTATCATCAACATCATCATCATGTTATAAACAATTAAGTAAATATGCATGAACAAATAATAGAAATATTGGATGGCATGTTGTATGCACATTACAAACATATTCGCATAGAATCAAGCATAGCATTGGACTCAAAAAAATAGAAAACAGTTTGTTATTAACCAATTAGTTTAGAGTTGTGTTTCCTCACCTTAGCTTGCTAATAGATACTTTTTCAAGCTTTAAAATCACCTTTATAATGTTATTATATTGCTAGAAGACCTAACAAAGCCGATAGAATTTAATTAGAATTTATTGGGATTTAAAAACCATTCTGTTAACTGAGGGTCGGAGGTAAGGTCGGAGTCATGATCGACCCTGGGTGCGACCCTCCCCAAATCTGAACTTCCCGAACACTGAGGGTCGATGGTCAGGATCACCTAGGTTCGGATGGTCATCGACCCTCGGTGCGACCCTCGGTGCACTTTGGTCCAATTCCCTCTTTTTAGTCCATTCTTCGTGTTTGGGGTCCTATGGCTTGTTTCTACATTCCATTCAACATTCATTCCATGATCTAGAATCATGAATCATCCACCTAAATAGCTTTCATGCATTCCCTACGGTTTTCCATAAAAACCTAACCATGGGTTGATAGTTTGGGTTTCTCCGAGATCACACTCTCATCAATATCTATCCTAAGGTCTGTAGAAACTCATGGAATTAGTATCCATACCAGAGAAGAATACTCTTTTCTCTGCAACTGTTCTCTTTTGGCTAAATTCTCTTCCTTGCTTCTCTTCTTCTTCTTTTCCTTCTCTTCTCTTTCTCTCAATTCAATTAGTGTTGTGAAAGGAGTGAAAGAGGCTTAGGGACGTCCTTTAAATAGAGTAGGAACATCCTAAAATAAGTCCCATTGAGATTAGGAAATAATCCCAATCAAAAATTAGGAAATTTCCTAATTTCTATTTCTTACGGTAACCGAGGGTCGATGGGAGGGTCGATGATCCCGTCGACCCTAGGGTTCAAGATGTCCGACCCTCCCTTCAAAATTGAGGGTCTGACTTTCTGCTTTGGGAGGCCCGACCATGCTTAGCAGGGTATGCGACCCTCCCTTCAATTAAGTGTTTTTGGGTCGATTTGATACCTGGGATCTCGATCTCCTTCACGCCCGTGGTCCATTTGACTCGACCATGATGGGTAAACCTGGTTCAAGGTGGTAAGACCGGGTTAGATTGACACGGGCCTTACAGTGTTTGTCTTAGAAAGAGATAAATTGAAAAATAACAATTAGGGTAGAAAACCCTAAAAACGGAAAGAATAGCAATCAGGGTAGAAAACCCTAAAAATTGAAAAAATAGCAATTAGGGTAGAAAAAACCCTAAAAATGGAAATAATAGGAATGAGGGTAGAAAATCTTAAAAATTGAAAAAAAAATAGCAATTAGGGTTGAAAACCCTAAAAATGGAAGGAAAATGGTAATTAGGGTAGAAAACCTTAAAAATGGAAAGAAATTAGCAATTAGGGTAGAAAACCATAAAAATAGAATGAAAATAGCAATTAAGGTAGAAAACCCTAAAAATGGAAAGAAAATAACAATTAGGGTAGAAAACCTTAAAAATAGAAAGAACACAGCAAATAAGGTAGAAAATCCTAAAATGGAAGGAAAATAGCAATTAGGGTAGAAAATCCTAAAATGAAAGGAAAATAGCAATTAGGGTAGAAAACCCTAAAATGGAAAGAAAATATCAATTAGGATAAGAAAACCCTAAAAATGGAAAGAATACAGCAATTAGGGTAGAAAACCCTAAAAGATGGAAAGAAAATAGCAATTAGGGTAGAAAACCTTAAAAATGGAAAGAATGCAGCAATTAGGGTAGAAAACCCTAAAATGGAAAGAAAATAGCAATTAGGGTAGAAAACCCTAAAAATGGAAAGAAAATAGCAATTAGGGTCTTGCCATGCTTAGAAGATAGCATACTAGATCATGCCATATAGGCTCTTGCCTTATTTGCAATACATGCCATATTTGAAAGATATTTAACAATCTTACTGTATGTGAATTTCTTGCCATAAATATTTTATGTGCCATATTTAGATAGAATATTCTATTTTTGGCAATAACTTATTTTATGCAACACCCTAGTCGAACTGTCATATATGCACACTTCTAGAAGACAATCTAGGTGTGGGGACGTGCATTTAGGCACCCAGATTCTTGGGAAGGGCATAATGGAAATGATAAAAATATTAATAAAGAAAGAGAATGCTTTGTCAAACCTTCCAAAATTAGAATTCAGGATGAAAAGGGTAATTTAGGACGATTTTGCACCTCGGTAAACCCTAAACCTAGAACAGGTTCTAAACCCTAAACCTAGAATAGGTTCTCAATCCCAAACCTAGAATAGGTTCTAAACCCTAAACCTAGAATAGGTTCTCAATCATTTTAACCTAGAAAGGTTATCCAGTTCGAACTACGCGGATTCTGATTCCTAGGGAAAACCCTAGGATACGTAGGGTATTTGGGAGAATCCCAAATTCGGATCGACATTTTAGTCCACTCGGACTATCAATAGATCCACTAGGATATTTATCCAAACCTTAGTCCACTTGGACTATCCATAGATCCACTAGGATATTTACCCATATTTCGACCCAAATAGGGTTATCCATTTCGAACTACGCAGATTCTGATTCCTAGGGCAAACCCTATGATACGTAGGCCATTTGGGAGAATCCCAAATTCGGATCCAAACCTTAGTCCACTTGGACTATCCATAGATCCACTAGGATATTTACCCACATTCCAACCCAGAACGGGTTATCTACATTTTGACCCAAATAGGGTTATCCCCATTCCAACCCAAATAGGCTCATCCACATTTCAACCCATATAGGGTTATCCATATTTAAACCCAGATACGGTTATCCAAATTCTAACCCAAATAGGGTTATTCTTAGATCCACTAGGACTATCTATCAGTCCACATGGACTATCCAGATCCTAACCCATAGGATTTCTTAATCTTTCAAGCATAAACTTTAACTTGAACAAAGAACGTAATCATGCACAAGCATAAATCACAGTTATAAACTTTAATCACACCTGAACTACGATGGTGAACCTGATTTTCGAAATAATTCCGTAATACGTAGGCAATCTGATGGATACAGATTTGGTTCAATGATATCAAACCACTTAGTTTGGTTCGGTTTGACAAATAGAGTCTGGCATAGGAAAGGTATAGGAGACCGATTTCGATCGGGCGGTTTGGGTGCCTAACCCCTTCCCATAATCGTAACCTGATGCTTACCCAATCTCTGATGGACCAGAAATCCAATCTAAGGGTCATGAGTCAATCAAAGTCCTACCTTAGGGTGAGATTTCACATTTTCCAAGGTCCTAGACCTAAATCTAAGTGGCGACTTCTAAAGATTTCCATGTATGTCCTCACAGTGGCGACTCCACTGGGGATATAAATGTCAAACTCCTAAATGAAAACTTTCCTTGTGTGAATTGGATGCTAGATTTTAGGATACTATATTTATGCTTATATATTATAGCTTTGGAGGGAATGGGTTCTGTCACACATTCGTGCGAGTAGCCGAACCGGGTCCCATGCATATGGGGCAGCCTGCTAGACGAAACACACAGCCTTGGCCTATACTTTGTGAGACCATGACCGACGAGCAGCCTCTAACGAGCGTTTTTTGGGTCCGCCTGAAATGCGTTATGCTACTCCACGTCGCTTGGATCCTTGCAACATAGTATATAAAGGGATTGGGGGCCCATTATTCATCGAGCATTCGGTGATAGGTTACCCCATCCTCGTCAAGGTGGCCTTTTCTGTCCTAACCCAGATTGTAGCCCAATGTTTGTTATTTTTTGGTTCATCCCTGAACCGACCCGGTAAAATCCGCTTAACCATGACATCCATGTTTGAGACGTCGAAGTTCTGCCTGTTTTTGTCTTCGATTGGTCAACATGTTACAATCTACACGATGAGCATCTTGAACTCTCATCCATTGGGAGTATGAGGTATGTATACACCTGTTCTACATCATAGTAGACGATCACTATACACCCTCCATTATGTAAGCTCAATGTGTCGAATCTCACATCGTTAACACGTCGATTTCAAAAAACGAGCAGAAAATCCCTATCAAGACTTAGATACCCTGGTCAAGAAGAAATTTACTAGTTTGTTCATCTATGAACCGCTTTTGCTAACCATCCTTAATAAGGACAATGGATTAATATATCCATTTCAATTTCATCGAATTTGGTAATCCAATTGGCCAGACCTTGGTACCACTGATTATCCATTTTAGAATCATGAGGTCCCAAGACTGAACACATGGCTTAATCAAATTCAATCAAATTGACTTGGATAATGTTTACCCAATCGCCCTTATGAGGGATCTAACTCTTGTTTGGTTGAGTCATCCTTGATTGTGCATGTGAGTTCTACTCCTCTAGATGTCTAGAATCTTGATATTTCTCCATTGGGTTACAATGCCTTTGGAAAAGAAATCAATCTGCAACCATATCCACCCTTTTAGGGTAAGAGGCCCCTACAATTAGGGAATTGTCTTGATCTCCCACCTTGAGATCCATCCATATTATCTTTCTAAATGAATCAATGGAAGTCATGAATCTAGATCTTGATTAAACATCAAATTTTGTAAGAAAGAAGGAAAAATTCAGCCCCTAGGCAAATCCAATCATAGTTCTCAAGGTACCTTTGAATTAAGGAAAGATCCACCAGCCCCTAGGCAAATCCAATCATAGTTCCCGATTCATCTTTGAATTAAGGAAAGATTCAGTGCCTAGGCAAATCCAATCATAGTTCTCAATTTATCTCAGAATTAAGGAGAGATCCAGTCCCTAGGCAAATCCAATCAAAATTCTCGATTCATCTCTAAATTAAGGAAAGATTCAGCCCCTAGGCAAATCCAATCAATGTTCCATATTCACCTTTGAATTAAGGAAAGATTCAGTCCCTAGGCAAATCCAATCAATATTCCTTATTCACCTTTGAATTAAGGAAAGATTCAGCCCCTAGGCAAATCCAATCAATATTCCCTATTCACCTTTGAATTAAGGAAAGATTCAGTCCCTAGGCAGGTCCAATCATCATTTCGGTTCATCCAGAATTAAGGAAAGATTCAGCCCCTCGGCAGATTCAATCACATCTAGTTCATCTCAGAATCAAAAAAATATTCAGCCCCTGGGCAGGTCCAATCCTTATTTTGATTCATCCAGAATTAAGGAAAGATTTAGCCCCTAGGCAGATTCAATCACATCAAGTTCATCTCAGAATCAAAAAAAATATTCAGCCCCTAGGCAGGTCCAACCACCATTTCTGGTTCATCTCAGAACTGAAGGAAAGATTCAACCCCTAGGCAGGTCCAATCATCGTTTCGGTTCATCCAGAATTAAGGAAAGATTCAACCTCTAGGTAGATTCAATCACATCCAGTTCATCTCAGAATCAAAGAAATATTCAGCCCTAGATTCAACCACCATTTCTGGTTCAACTCAAAACTGAAGAAGGCACTACAACAATTCCTATTTTTAGCTACGGGTTTTAGCTACGGTAATATATTAGTCGTAGCTTAAAATAATTTATAGCTACGAACAATTGTCTACCGTAGGTAATAATACCGTAGGCAACCCAAGAAACCTCAATGAGCAACCCATAATATCTCAGTGGGGATAGGCGACCTGATGCAACCCTAAAGCATTGCCCTCATTGGCCCTACATAGAAAAATTCACTGGTTCATGTAGACAAGTGTCATACCCAATCTACCCTCCATAAGGAAAAGAACCCCTCTTGCTCTCCAGTGAATCATACTCAGAGGAGTTGAACAAACCATCGTTTGTTTGCCTTTTGGCCTCCATAGCATTGTCTTTCAACAGAATTCTATCTTCAAATCCTTTTGTCACGAGAGAAAATTCTCATGGCCTGGTTACGGATGTAGCCAAATTCATCAAATCATCAGTTCCCTCATTTTTCAAGATTCAAGAAGGGTTTATCTAAGAAATCACTTTCTGAAATGAATCTATCAATCTTCCCTTGACCTTGGAAGCATGGTCAAATTCTGGATGCAATCCAGATTCAACCTAGTTCTAACTCTGCTAGATTGCCTGTTTCCTTCTATCATGCCCTAGCACACTATAGTAGTGGTCTGTCACAACATGCAGACACTGGGGCATAGATATACCCTATATAGAGGAATTGAACTTGATAATGAGCATTACATCTAGGATCCATTGTCTAGTATGAAGTTACTGACTTTCCTAGTCAATAGAAGTAGGTCCGTCTAAGTTGGTTTTTGCCAATTTCTCAATTCTCCCAGTCCGGTTGATAAAAAAAAATCCAATGTGGTCACTCACCTGTTAGGATTTGGTCACCAAATTCTCTGAAGGAACACTTCGAATCCTTTGCTCCTTGTGCCTACTTTGTGGCCATGGTTCATTCATCTTTCAAAATTGGCACAACAATGTTGCAAAGCCTTGAGCATTTCATGAGCCTAGATCATGGGTCAAACCCATGTCACATTTCATTGCCGCTTGGCTATTCTACCAATTTGGTCTACCATAGTGCACAGTCAAAGAACTTAGTTGACCAGATGCCCCTCGACAGTTTAACACCAAGGTCAATCAATAAAATCACTTTTGTTAGAGACTGTCAAGCTCCCCTCATTCTTGTCCAAAATCCTCGCTAGAGTTTCTTTCAATCCAAAAATCCAACAACACCAATGTTGGCTGAAGAAAATCATCTCTTTCAAATTACATGGAACCCTTCCAAGGGAGCAACCAAGTCATTACTACCATGCTGAAATTGTGTCAAACTTTCAGTACCAGGTCATAAATGGTAAATTTCAAATCTAAGTATCATGCCAGCAAAGTCCATGACACCATTTACATTGATGCCATGTTTTGTGCCTTCACCAAAAAAAAAAACCTTGGAAAACTACCAAGGAATTCACCATCATTTCAAATATGTCCAGCACTCTATAGGTTCAAAGTCAAGAGACTTCCAAGATGGGTCAGATTTCAACCCTAAAGGTTCAAAGTCAACAAAGCCTTCCTGGATGGGTCACTTTCAAGCATCCTAAAGGTTCATAGCCATAGAGCTCCCAAGAAGGATATTCCTATTTTCAATCCTGAAGGTCCAAAGCTGGTAGAAATTGCCAAGATGAGTCATTCAGTATCACCCTATAAGTGACCTTCTGAGTTCTTGCTCATTTCAGAATCAATAGCAAATTCCTCACCCTAAAAGTGACCTTCTGAGTTCTTACTCATTTCAGAATCAAATGTGGAGCCCTAGCTCATCCAAAGTTCAAATCAATCTCAGTCTATAAATGAATCAAATGTAGAGCCCTAGCTCATCCAAATATCAAATCAATCTCAGATTACTAGTGAATCAAATGCAGAGCCCTAGCTCATCCAAATTTCAAATCAATCTCAGTCTATAGGTAAATCAAATGTAGAGCCCTAGCTCATCCAAAGATCAAATCAATCTCAGATTATTGGTGAATCAAATGCAGAGCCCTAGCTCATTCAAAGATCAAGACAATCTTAGCCTATAAGTGAATGCAGAGCCCTAGCTCATTCAAAGATCAAGTCAATCTTAGCCTATATATGAATCCAGAGCCCTAGCTCATTCAAAGATCAAGTCAATCTCAGCCTATTAGTGAAGCAAATATAGAGCCCTAGCTCATTCAAAGATCAAGTCAATCTCATCCTATAAGTGAATCAAATGCAGAGCCCTAGCTTATTCAGAAAAACAATCTCAGAATCTCAATCAAAAGAGCCTCAGTTCAATCAAAGAGAAGACATCAAGTCTTCCATCCAGACAAATCAAAGCCGAGCCCAAGCTCATGCAATCGGCCTTGTATTCACAGCCTACCTTCATACAATAAGAGGTTTATCAGCCTACAAATGGATAAAGCCAGGTCCAAGCCCGCACATACCTTGCATTGAGTTCCACCTCAGCAAGAAGAGGTTCCCAGGCAACAAATGAGCCTTGTACTCACAGCCTTGCTTCGTACAAGAAGAGGTTTATCATCCTACAAATGGATCAAGCCGGGTCCAAGCCTGCACATACATTGCATCATGAGTCACCTCAGCAAGAAGAGATTCCCAGCCTACAAATGAGCCTTGTATTCACAGCCTAGCTTCATACAAGAAGAGGTTTATCAACCTACAAATGGATCAAGCCGGGTCCAAGCCCGCACATACCTTGCATCAAGAGTTCCACCTCAGCAAAAAGAGGTTCCTAGCCTATAAATGAGCCTTGTATTCACAGCCTAGCTTCATACAAGAAGAGGTTTATCAGCCTATAAATGGATCAAGCCGGGTTCAAGCCCGCACGTACCTTACATCATGAGTCTCACCTCAGCAAGAAGAGGTTCCCAGCCTACAAATGAGCCTTGTATTCACAGCCTAGCTTCATACAAGAAGAACAATCATCAATTTTCCAAGAAGAGCAAACCTTCTTGCCAGTCAAACTACGTTCTGGGCTTGATTTTTAGGATACCCTTATAATAAGTAGGCAGTTTAGGATGAATTACCCTAAGTGCAGCCCGATAAGCAATCTCACTCATATCCCAAAAATGTGGTTCTTTTATCTTCGGCCTTCAATTGGTAACAATCTCGGCTAAAGAGGGGCATCTGTAAGCACCCCATTTTTGCCATTTCCAACTTAACAAGGTCCTACAAGTGTGTGGACAGCAAAGGAAGAAAGATAAGTGAAACTTTGGGTTTTGACTACAACCTCGAGGTAGCTTTTGGTGGGCCCCACAATAAGGTCACAGGCTGTAATCTGCATGGTTGCATAGGTTAGGGAATTATCATCGAAATGATACCAGAATTGCCCAATTATGATATCAAATGAAGAAGATATGGTCATTTTAGTCAGATGATGCGTACAAGGGACGTTTCTGAAATTATCATAAATAATCCCAGGGGCTTCATGCAAATTATCGTAAGTTGGATTGTTTGAATTTCAAATCATCATATCTTGATCATCCGACATCTGAATCATATGATTTAAGTACCATTATTTCTTATTTTTAGTCATCTTCAAAGTGGACGTAAAGGATTTCCGGTAGAAGTCACTAGTGGGCCCCATGCAAGCTTGCATGCAAACTCATCGTTAGAACTTCAAAGCTTCATATATTTTCCATTCTACGTTGGATTCAGATGATTCCAAGGCCATTATTCTTCATTTGTGATGTACTACAAAGTGGACATGGAAAATCTCGGGTAAAAGTCTCCGGAAGGTCCCAATGCAAAATTAAACATGGAAATGACCATTTAACCTTTGGAAATTCATATTTTGGTCATCTCATATCCAAATCAGGTGATTTTAGTTTCATTATGTTCAATTTTTAGTACTCTACAAAGTGGACATAAAGGATTTCTGGTAAAAGTCTCCAAAGGATCCCATGCAGAATGGTCAACCAAATTATCGATAATTGGCCTGCTTAAACTTCAAAAATTCATAAGTTGATCATTTTATTTCCAAATGAGGTGATTCAAGCTCCAACATTCCTCATTTTTAATGTTCTACAAAGTGAACGTAGAAAATTTGGAATAAAGGTCATCGAAAAATTCCATGCGGGATGACAGCAGAAATGACCCATGAAATGATAAGGAGAGAAAACCCCGTTAATTCCAGTCAATCCAGTCAACTCAGCTCAACCCAAGCCAGCCATGGCCCAACCCAGTTAATTCCAGTCAATCCAATCAACTCAGCTCAACCCAAGCCAGTCTTGGCCCAACCCAGTCAATCCTTGTCAATCCGGACCAATTCATGTCAGTGCTTATGCATGTAGTTCTTTTATATATTATTTATATGTTTGTATAATATATAATATATTATAATATATCATATAATATATACATATGTCTTATATGTATATTATATTATATATATATATTAATATATTAATATATTATATAATTATAAGTTTTATATAAAAAGGAAGTAGGATCCGAATAAAATCTAAAAAGGAAGGAAGAAGGAAAGATTGAGTCGAGAGAAGAATGAGAGTGATAGAGAGAATCTGGAGAATTTGAGGACTCAAATAGGAGAAGATCTAGGAGGAGAAATCCGAACCAAGAAGAAAAGGAAAGAAAGATTGGAAAATCTACGAGAGAGAGATGAGAGATCTGAAAAAAGGAGAGAGATATGGACGAGATCTAAAGAGGAGGAAGGCGAGATAAAAAAAAGAATAAAAAAAGAAAGTAGGGATTGCCAAACGGAGGAAAGAAAAAAATATAATAAAGGGAGAAAATCAGACCGAAAGAGGAAAGAGAGAGAGAATAGTGAGTGAAAAAAATATAAATAAATAATAAGGGAGGAACGAGAGGAGAAGATCGGGAGAGAGAGTAAGGGGGATAGAGAAGAATAAAAAAAAGAAAAAAAATAGGAGGAGAAGATCGAGAAGATTGGGGAGAGAAAGGAGAAGATCAGGAGAGAGAGTAAGAGGGGAGAAGATTGAGAAAAAAAATAATAAAAGGAAAGGAGGAGAGAATCGAGGGAGAATCGAGAAAGAGGGGAAGAGAGAGACGGGAAGAGGATAGAAAAATAAAGAAGAAAAAAGCCCGAAGAGAGAGGGGGGGATCCGGAAAGAAAAATCGGGGGGAAGAGAGAGAGAGCCAAGAAGATAAGGAGAGAGAGAGGCTGAAAAAGAAGGGAGAAAAAAACAAAAAAAATCTAAAAAGAGAGAATGGAGAAGAGGGGAAGAGAAGGGGAAGAATTGAGAAAAATAAAATAAAAAAAGAAGAGGGAGAATCGAGAAGGAGAGAGGAAGAAAAAAACAAAAGATGAAAAAAAATTAAAATAAGAGAGGAGAAGGAGAAGAGACGGCAGGGGCTGGAGGACCAAAAGAAGGGAGCAAGAAGGATGGAATGGGAGTGATCCACCTGCAACTCAGGTAAGTCGTCCCCTTCCAGTTTACTTTTTAGTTTTGTTTGTTTAATTTTATCTCCAACCGCTACTACATCCGGCCTGGCCTTCACACCCCACATCACCACCTGACCACACTACCCGCAAGCCACCTTCAATCCCCACCATAGTCCTGCTACCACCAAAAATAACCCACCTACCTAATCACTCAATTCTTGTAGCCATTAATCGCCACCTCCTGCTGCTCATCACCTAACAGCCTCTGCACAGCCATGCACAATCGAACCTTGCATTCCACCCCACCAACCTGTAAACCAGATTCAATACCAAACAACATTCAGCCAACTCTTCATTACACCTGTTACCTTAACATCACATGCATGACCATCCCCTTTAACCATCTCATTAATCAAGCCCGATCCTATTGCCTCATCTTCTTTGCAATCATTATCCCAACTTGCTACTCTATATCCATTGCAACCCCCCTTGATCTGTAAATTTTATCACCTAATCCTCTCTGCCATGAAATTGAGCTATTGGATGATTAATTTTGCTAGATCATGTGATGCCATGAAATTGAACCGTTGGATGATTAATTTTGTTTGATCATGTGATGCCATGAAATTAAGTCGTTGGATGATTAATTTTATTTGATCATGTGATGCCATGAAATTGAGCTATTGGATGATTAAAATTGTTTGATCATTTAATGCCATGAAATTGAGGCATTGATGTTAATCTGATAATGATGTGATGTTCAATTTAATTTGAGCCATTGATGTTAATCTAATAATGATGTGATGTTAAATTTAATTTGATCCATTGATATTGAATGAATTTTAATTTGATTAATTGTGAGCCATATGATTCGAAATTTTAAGGTGATTGATCTAGCCTTTGATTTAGATTTTCTTTAAGTGATTGATCATGGCCTCTGATTATGAATTTTTATGAGATAAAATTTGGCCATCGATCTTGGATGCTTTAATGATAAAATCAGGCCATCGATCTTGGATGTTTGAATGATCAAATCTGGACCATTGATTTTAGATATGTTGATGCTTGATCCAAACCATTGGATCTTCATTATGAGTGTCTTAAATGAATCTGAATCGTTGGATCTTCACTGTGAATGTTTTAAATGCATCTAAACCATTAGATTATCATCATGGTTGATTTCAATGCATCTGAACGGTTGGATTTTCATCTTGAATGATTTGAACCGTTGGATTATATTTGGGAATGTTTTCAATGAATCTGAACAGTTAGATTACCATCAATAGTGATTTATACCATTGAATTTTTCATCATGAGTGTTTTTAGATGCATTTCCATGTTTGGATGCTCATTGCCATAGTTGGATGCTTATTGCCATATTTGTCTGTCACATGCTTACTGTCATATTTAGATGCTTACTGCCATGTCTGGATGCATATTGCTATGTTTGGATTACTACCACTACTATAGTTGGAATGTTTTCATTCGCCATATTTGTCTTGGAAAGAGATAAATTGAAAAATAGCAATTAGGGTAGAAAACCCTAAAAATGGAAAGAATAGCAATCAGGATAGAAAACCCAAAAAATTGAAAAAATAGCAATTAGGGTAGAAAACCTTAAAAATGGAAAGAATAGCAATCAGGGTAGAAAACCCTAAAAATTGAAAAAATAACAATTAGGGTAGAAAACCCTAAAAATGGAAGGAAAATGGTAATTAGGGTAGAAAAACCTAAAAATGGAAAGAAAATAGCAATTAGGGTAGAAAACCCTAAAAATAGAAAGAAAATAGCAATTAGGGTAGAAAACCCTAAAAATGGAAACAAAATAACAATTAGGGTAGAAAACCTTAAAAATGGAAAGAATACAGTAAATAGGGTAGAAAACCCTAAAATAGAAGGAAAATAGCAATTAGGTTAGAAAACCCTAAAATGGAAGGAAAATAGCAATTAGGGTAGAAAACCCTAAAATGGAAAGAAAATATCAATTAGGGTAAGAAAACCCTAAAAATGAAAAAAATACAGCAATTAGGGTAGAAAACCCAAAAAAATGGAAAGAAAATAGCAATTAGGGTAGAAAACGTTAAAAATGGAAAGAATGCAGCAATTAGGGTAGAAAACCCTAAAATTGAAAGAAAATAGCAATTAGGGTAGAAAACCCTAAAAAATGGAAAAAAAATAGCAATTAGGATAGAAAACCTTAAAAATGGAAAGAATGCAGCAATTAGGGTAGAAAACCCTAAAATGGAAAGAAAATAACAATTAGGGTAGAAAACCCTAAAAATGGAAAGAAAATAGCAATTAGGGTCTTGCCATGCTTAGAAGATAGCATACTAGATCATGCCATATAGGCTCTTGCCTTATTTGCAATACATGTCATATTTGAAAGATTTTTAACAATCTTACTGTATGTGAATTTCTTGCCATAAATATTTTATGTGCCATATTTAGATAGAGTATTCTATTTTTGGCAATAACTTATTTTATGCCTAGTTGAACTGCCATATATGCACACTTCTAGAAGATAATCTAGGTGTGGGGACGTGCATTTAGGCACCCACATTCTTGGGAAGGGCATAATGGGAATGATAAAAATCTTAATAAAGAAAGAGAATGCTTTGCCAAACCTTCCAAAATTAGAATTCAGGATGAAAAGGGTAATTTAGGATGATTTTGCCCCTCGGTAAACCCTAAACCTAGAACAGG
Source organism: Protea cynaroides (assembly GCA_028583415.1). Classification (NCBI taxonomy): domain Eukaryota; kingdom Viridiplantae; phylum Streptophyta; class Magnoliopsida; order Proteales; family Proteaceae; genus Protea; species Protea cynaroides. The sequence continues at coordinate 6,396,508 of CM053267.1, read as the reverse complement.
TTATAAAACCCTAAACCTAGAATAGGTTCTCAATCCCAAACCTAGAATAGGTTCTAAACCCTAAACCTAGAATAGGTTCTCAATCATTCTAACCTAGAAAAGGTTACCCAGTTTGAACTACGCGGATTCTGATTCCTAGGGCAAACCCTAGGATACGTAGGCTATTTGGGAGAATCCCAAATTCGGATCCACATTTTAGTCCACTCGGACTATCAATAGATCCACTAGGATATTTATCCAAACCTTAGTCCACTTGGACTATCCATAGATCCACTAGGATATTTACCCATATTTCGACCCAAATAAGGTTATCCATTTCGAACAACGCGGATTCTAATTCCTAGGGTAAACCCTAGGATACGTAGGCCATTTGGGAGAATCCCAAATTCGGATCCAAACCTTAATCCACTTGGACTATCCATAGATCCACTAAGATATTTACCCACATTCCAACCTAGAACGGGTTATCTACATTTTGACCCAAATAGGGTTATCCCCATTCCAACCCAGATAGGGTCATCCACATTTCAACCCAGATAGGGTTATCTATATTTCAACCCAGATAGGGTTATCCACATTCCAACCCAAATAGGGTTATTCTTAGATCCACTAGGACTATCTATCAATCCACATGGACTATCCAGATCCTAACCCATAGGATTTCTCAACCTTTCAAGTATAAACTTCAACTTGAACAAAGAACTTAATCATGCACAAGCATAAATCACAGTCATAAACTTTAATCACACCTGAACTACGATGGTGAACCTGATTTTTGGAATAATTCCGTAATACGTAGGCAATCTGATGGATACAGATTCGGTTCAATGATATCAAACCACTTGGTTTGGTTCGGTTTGACAAATAGAGTCTAGCATAGGAAAGGTATAGGAGACCGATTTCGATCGGGCGGTTTGGGTGCCTAACCCCTTCCTATAATCGTAACCTGACGCTTACCCAATCTTTGATGGACTAGAAATCCAATCTAAGGGTCATGAGTCAATCGAAGTCTTACCTTAGGGTGAGATTTCACATTTTCCAAGGTCCTAAACCTAAATCTAGGTTGCGACTTCTAAAGATTTCCATCTTTGTCCTCATAGTGTGTGGGGTGTCAATTTTGCTTTTGAGATTTGGCTCCATTGTTCCAGAATAATCTCCCAGAGTGGTTCCGCTAAATGCGTAAAAGCTCACCTTCGATTCTGACTTAGGGGCTCGCGTGTGCGGGGTGTCAGTTTTGCTTTTGAGATTTAGTTTCGTTGTTGGGGAATAATCTCCCCGAGCGGTTCCACGAAATGCATGAAAGCTCGTCTTCAATTCTGACTTTGGGGCCCGCGTGTGTGAGGTGTCAGTTTTGCTTTTGAGATTTGGTTCCGTTGTTGCGGAATAATCTCCCCGAGCGGTTCCGCTAAATGCTTGAAAGCTCGCTTTCGATTCTGACTTTGGGGCTCGCGTGTGCGGGGTGTCAGTTTTACTTTTGAGATTTGGTTCCGTTGTTGCGGAATAATCTCCCCGAGCGGTACCGCTAAATGTGTGAAAGCTTACCTTCGATTCTGACTTAGGGGCTCGCGTGTGCGGGGTGTTAGTTTCGCTTTTGAGATTTGGTTCCGTTGTTGCAGAATAATCTCCCCGAGCGGTTCCGCTAAATGCGTGAAAGCTGGCCTTTGATTCTGACTCTGGGGCTCGCCTGTGCGAGGTGTCAATTTCACTTTTGAGATTTGATTCCTTTGTTGAGGAATAATCTCCCTGAGCGGTTTCGTGAAATGCGTGAAAACTCATCTTTTTTTTTTTGGGTTCGTTTTGAGAGTTCCAAGGTCGCCATGGCCACTACTCAAGAGAACCCGTGTTTTGTTTTACTCAGCATTCCAATAATGGTTGTGGCAAAACTGGCTTCAGCCTCAATTAGTATAATTTCAACTGAAGAGGGGTATTTGTCAGCGCCTCGATTTTTGTCACTGCGGGGATCCCCGCTCTAATTGGGGTATCATACGCAATGAGAGAGGTGTATCCTAAAAAATTTAAAAAAATAAAAAAAATAATAATAATATATAAAAAAAGGGCAACAACAGTCTAGATCCCTAAAAGAAGGGATCAAAGACCAAGAAGAAAAAAATTTAAAAAAAAAGAAGGGCAAAAGCAGAAATCGGGAAAGGGGAAGGAATGAGAGGAACAGAGAGATGGAGAGGCGATGAGGGAGAGATCTGCAGGGGAAGAGGGGAGGTCGACACCTCAACCCTCCTCCCCGAAATCTCTCCCCCAAAAGCCACCGAATGCTGCTTCTCCCCAGCCGGCTTCAACATCTTCATGCCCTCTCCCATCGACAATGCATGAGAGGTCCCTCATTTCCAGCAACCAGGGGAACCCCCATTTGGAGGGACCGGTGGACAAAAGAAGAAGAAGAAGAAATAAAATGGAGAAAGGGCAGACAAAAGAAGAGGGAAAAAGGAGGAAAAAAAATCAGAAGCAGTGGAGAGGAAGAAGAAGCCATAGAAGTGAGAAAAGAAGAGCAAAGGAGGATAGAGAGAGGGAGCAGAAGAAAGAAGAGAGGAGCAGAACAAAGTGAGAGGAGTAGAAGAAGAAGAAGAAGAAGGCAATGACAGCTGCCAGGGAAAGAATAGCGGAGAGGGAGAAGAAGAAAAATTAGAGGAGGGAGAAGTTGTAGCAGAAGAGGAGAGGAAAAATCAGAGGAGGGAGAAGCCGTAGCAGAAGAGGAGAGGAGAAAAAAAAAACCAGAAGAATGAGAAGCCGTAGCCGAAGGAAGAAGAAAAAAAAAGCAGAAGGGAAAGAAGAAAGAGAAGAAAGAGAAGAGGAGCAGAAGAAGAAAAAGAGGGCGGCGGCAGCAGCGAGAGGAGGAAGAAGAAGTAGCCGAGAGAAACCAGAAAAAAAAAATCAGGTATCATCATTTGTTCCTCTTTCATTTGTTTATTTTTCTTGTTTGCTTCATCTATTTAGTTTAAGTTTCTTTTAGATTTTTTTTTTTTTTTTTGTTAGTTCTGTTTTTTTTTTTTTTTTTTTTTTGATTGATCTTGTCGTCTCTCACCTTGACTATTTCTTTGTTTTATTATAATGTTTATTTCTATGTTCAGTATGTTTATGTTATCTCATTGCTTACTTTGTGTCTTTGATTTTATTCTCTGTTTCCTTTCCATCTTTTGTTTTGTTTGTTTCTTTCCATCTTTTGTTTTTGTTTGTTCATATGGCTGATTTCTCTCTCTCTCTCCCTGTTAAAGATGAGTTTTCGGCCAAGTGGTCTCTTGTGGTTTTCTTCTCATTTAGAAGTGCATCTTCATACTGGGTTTCGGTTACAGAGGGAGGTGGGGTACTACTGTTTTTTTTTTTATTAGTTCTCAGTAATGGTAGCTCAGAGATTTGGTTCAGGTTAGTTTAGGTTCAGGTTTATAGGGTCTGGTTTAGTCTAGTACTGTCCAGGTTTGTTTGGGTTTTGGTTCATGTCATGGTCTGGCCTAGCTGGGTTTAGTATCGGATTAAGGCTGGTCCAAGTTTCACATGTGGTCTGGTTTGGTCCGGTTTAAGCTTAGGCTTAAATTAGGCTTGGTTTGGTTCAGTTTAGTTTAGTCTAGGTCTTGGTTCATAGGGCCTGATTTAATTAGGTTCAGTTAGGTTTGGTTCTGGTCTAGTCTAGTATGGATTTAGGCTTAGGTTAATTAGTTCAAGTCCATGTAGATTCTTGTTTGGTTATAGTTTGGTTATGCTCAACCCAGATTCTGGTTTAAAGCATGGTTTAGTTAAGGTTATGATCTGTTCGGGCTTATGTGTAGATCTTGTAGATTTACTCTAGTTAGATTTAGGGTAGTTTATGTCTGGGTTTAGTTTATCCTGGTCTAACCCATTTCAGTTTAACACAAGCATACTTTGGACATTCATTTTAAATGCAAGATAATCTGACTTAGTGCTTAATGTTTACATTCTTCGTCACATATGTTTGTCACATGATTAAACTTTATTATCGCCAATGCTCCATTATAATAGATGCATGTTAGGATGCTATCTTCCCCCAATGTGATTGGCTAGGGGACTCCAAAGAGTCCGACCCCTTGTGGGCTCATTTAGAATGAGCCCACCCAACCCTAGGATTGGATCCAAGAGTGTGGGAAATCGTTGTATCAAAAATGTATATTAATGAAAAATGTGCAATTGGGTAGATGCATGCATAGGATTGGTGGTCCGACGGATGGTCCACCTGGGCATCCCAGATGTGGGATATGAGTGAGATATTAGTGTACCCCCGTGTATGGGGAGCTGAGGCATTTGGCCTTTCCTGAGTGTTACCACGCGTGTCTATGGCTCCTCAACCCATGGGAACTACGCTTGACCTGATTCTGGAGAAATAGAGGTCTCGAGGGATACGTAGGCTGCGGAGGAGTTTGGTCACTCCACGCTGCGTCAAATTAGTTCCATATATTATGGGATTACCTCAGCGAAGGGATTTCCATGTGGAAGGGAATACCTCTACACCGAGATGTGTTCCACCATTGTGGGAGCATCTCATCCTTTGGATGTGTTCCAATATTTTGGGAGCATCATTTTCACACACACTCAAATTGAGGTAAGTTCCATGTATTATGGGATTACCTCACCGAGGGGACTTCCTTGTGATAAGGAGTACCTCAACACTGAGATGGGTCCCACTGTTGTGGGGACATCTCTCACCATTGGATGTGTTCCATGATTATGGGAGCATCCATCGCATGGGATGCGTTCCAACATTTTGGGAGTGTCCCTTCTCTTGCACACACCTAGTACGTACACACCCGCCCGAACTACGTTTGGCCTGATTCCCGCCGCACAGGGATACGTAGGTGGCCTGGGATTTTCCCAGACCTCGGTCATATGTTATATATCATTTTTTTCCTTTCTTTGATGTATGATTAAGCTAATCTTTAAATTCTTTGATTAATTTTGTAATTATTTTTCTTGTTTAATTTGTTTAATTTTAGCTTATGCCATGCATTGTTTGCAAAGAATTAGAAATTAACTTAGGATTCCCCCTTCTACCTTGCAATGTATTTAGATAGCCCCAAGCATTCATAAACTGTAGGAAAGGATAGAATTTAGGGAGACCGGTTCAACCGGGCGAGTTAGGTGCCTAACACCTTCCCAACTCGTAATTTGGCACTTACCCGCCTTTGGTGAGACAAGATAGCCATTCCATTTGCGTGAGTCATTAGTGTCCCTCCATTGAGGAACATCATTTATAGGTCCTAGACCTTATCTAGGTGGCGACTCCAGTCTTCTTACCCTCCACTGGCATGAGTGGATGGGATCTGAAGGTGAGAACTTTTCAGATCCCAGTCTTAGTGTAATGAGGGTAGACAACTGTAACTACATGAAAACTCAAATATAAAAATGAGGATAAATTAAATTAAATTTTTAAATTTTTTTCGTTGTCCCCACAGGCCACATTTATAGTATTCACATGCTTTGCTTGATTCTGACATGCTTTGTTGATGCTCACATGTTATGATGCTCACATGCCATATTTGGATTATTCACTTGATGCTTATTGCCATGTTTGGGTGCACACTGCTATATTTGGAATACTATCACTGCTATAGTTGGAATGTTTTCACTTGTCATATTTGTCTTGGAAAGAGATAAGTTGGAAAAATAACAATTAGGGTAGGAAATCTTAAAAAATAGAAAGAACACAGCAATTAGGGTAGAAAACCCTAAAAAATGGGAAGAGCACAGCAATTAGGGTAGGAAACCCTTAAAATGGAAACAATACAGCAATTAGGGTAGGAAACCCTAGAATGGAAAGAATAATTAGGGCAAGATAAACCCTAGAATAAAGTAAACAATTAGGAAAGTGAAACCCTAAAAATGAAAATCACAATGAAAAGGGATAGGAAACCCTAGAAACCTAAAAATGGAAACAATAAAAATGGTAGGAATTTAGGTCTCATCCCTAGATCCTATTGACAAAAATGGAAACAATAAAAATGGTAGGAATTTAGGTTTCATCCCTAGATCCTATTGACAAAAATGGTAAGAATTTGATACACATTCCAAATCTAATTCTTACAAGCCTTTCGAACTATGTGGTGCCTGATTTCTAGGGCACACTCTAGAATACGTAGGCAATTTAAAAATCCCAAATACGGTATAAAGCCACCCATCAACCATCCATTCAGCGTAAACTTCAACTCGAACAAAGAATCTAATTGAAGCACATGCATAAATCACTTTCATAATCTTTAATCAAACTTTTTTCGAACTACGTTTTGGACTTGATTTCTAGGATTGGAATACATAGACAATTTGAGATGTCTTACACGTCTCAGATTCAGTCCAAGACTGAACCAACTTTGGTCCGGTTCACTGTATAGTATTGTACTCATTGCTTGTTTATTTTCTTTAAAACATGATTGGCTGAACCCTAGGTTAGAATAACTTATCAACTTGGTTTAGGACATCCCCCATTGAACCCTAGTCATCCAGTTGACCAAGCACAGTCAAAATTCAAGTTTAAGGAAAGTTTAGGAGGCCGATATTGGTCGGGCAGTTTGGGTGCCTAACACCTTCACATAACCGTACCTTGAATACTTACCTGATCTCTTGCAGACCAAAGAATTGATACATTGGGTCATGAATCAATAGAAGTCTTACCTTAGGGTGAGGCTACATTTTTAGAGGTCTTAGACCATAATCTAGGTGGTGACTCCAATAGAATAATTGATCTTCATGGATACAGATACACATTTATCCCGAGGAGGATCACGATTTCTCATTGTCCTCACAGTGGCGACTCTACGGGGGATCCCAAGAAGCAGTTACATCAAGGACGAGTATATGCTGTTACATCCGAGGATGCTACCGCAACACCCGATGTGGTCACAGGTATGACTGAAACCGTTTAAGTTGTATAACAAATATATGAGCATGTAGAGTAAGTAAAATAAATCACAGGTATCGTACCTATAAATGGCATACCCACTAGAGTACTCTTTTATTCAGGAGCTACTCATTCCTTTATATCTGTGTCATTTGGAAAGAAGCTGAATTTACCCATCAAAACATTGGACTACAAACTACTTATACGGTCACCGATGGGGTTAGAAGTGGAGTTAGAGAAAGGTTATGGGCCATGTCCAGTTCTCATTGGGGAGAAAACCTTAGATGCAACCTTGATCCAACTGGGGATGGCAGACTTTGACGTCATCTTGGGAATGGACTGGTTAGCTCGGCATTCTGTGAACCTACTATGTGTCGAAAAGAAGCTAACATTTAAAGACAAAGAAGGAGCAGAATTGAGTTTTGCGGGAACCAAACTTCCCCGTAAACGTAAGCTCATACTTTCAGCACTAAAGTCTAGGAAGTGCCTTGAGAAGGGGGCAGTCGGGTTCTAGTATCAGTGGTCGACCTCACCAAGGAAGCACCACGGATGGAAGATATTGATGTCGTGCGGGACTACCCCGAAGTATTTTCTTAAGTAACTACCAGGATTACCACCCGACCGAGCTACAGAGTTTGTAATAGATCTTATACCTGGAGCTGCACCAGTATCAAAAGCACCCTACCGAATGGCTCCAACAAAACTAAAGGAATTAAAAGTACAACTACAAGAACTACTAGACAAGGGTTATATTTGACCCAGTATATCACCATGGGGAGCGCCAGTATTGTTCGTAAAGAAGAAGGACGATAGCGTTCGATTATGTATCGACTATCGGGAGTTGAATAAACTGACAATCAAGAATCGATATCCACTACCTCGGATCGATGACTTGTTCGATCAGTTGCAAGGAGCAAAAGTATTTTCTAAGATCGATCTTCGATCAGGCTACCATCAGTTGAAGATTAAAGAGGGTGATATTCCTAAGACAGCTTTCAGGACCAGATATGGACATTATGAGTTCTTGGTCATGTCTTTTGGATTAACAAATGCACCAGTAACTTTCATGGAACTTATGAACCGGGTTTTCTATGATATGTTGGATACATCGGTTATTGTATTTATTGATGATATATTGGTATATTCCAAGGACAAGGAAACCCATATTAAGAATCTAAACGCCACTCTACAACATTTAAGGAAAGAGAAGCTATATGCCAAATTTACCAAATGTGAGTTTTGGCTAAGTGAAGTCGCCTTCCTAGGCCATGTAGTATCCGCTGAAGGAATCAAAGTGGATCACACCAAGATCGAGGCTATTGTAAAGTGGGAAGCACCAAAGAGCATTGTAGAAATTAGAAGTTTTCTGGGTCTCGCTGGTTATTATCGAAGATTTGTGGAAGACTATTCCTGGATTGCCGTACCTCTCACCAGTCTGACTAAAAAAGGTGAATGTGTGGACGGATAAATGCGAGAAGAGCTTCCAAACATTGAAGACCAGATTGATATCTGCCCCGATTTTGACCATTCCCGTTCCCGGACAGCCATTTACCCTGTACACTGATGCGTCAGGATTGGGATTAGGATGTGTGCTTATGCAAGGAGAACAAGTAGTTGCTTATGCCTCAAGACAGTTAAAGACACATGAGAAAAATTATCTCACTCATGATTTGGAGTTGGTGGCAATAGTACATGCTGTCAAGATATGGAGACATTACGTATACGGAGAGAAGTTCCAGATTAAATCGGATCATAAAAGTTTTACTTACTTATTTAATCAAAAGGAGTTGAATATGATACAAAGAAGATGGTTGGAACTATTGAAGGACTATGATTGTGATATCCAGTATCATCCGGGGAAAGCTAATGTAGTAGCGGATGCGTTGAGCAGAAAGGCAATGATAAAATCTCAAGGAGAGGTTAGCACAACTACAACAATGTGTACTACCAAAATGGTATTCAATCACGGCAATGAGCAGTATGTGATAGATACACCGGATGGATCGGCCAACCAAGGGTTTCTTCATCGGTTTTCAAATATATTTGCTGCATTGAAGATTATATCGGATATAATTGATGAAGTGAAGACAGCTATCAAATCAGACCCTTATCTGAGAATGGTACAAGAAGACATCGAAAAAGGTAGAACTAACCCTGAGTTCACCTTGGACGAAAAAAAGATATTGAAGTACAAGGGAAGAATATTTGTATCCGAAACAGAAAGTGTGGACATTAGACACCGACTGATGAAAGAAGCCCATACCACCATCTATTCGATACATCCTGGAAGTACAAAAATGTATCATGATCTAAAGAAACTATATTGGTGGAGAGGAATGAAAGCAGATATAGCTAAGTTTGTGTCTCAATGCCTAAATTGTCAGAAAGTAAAGGCTGAACGACAAAGACCTGCAGGACTGTTACAGTCGTTACCGGAACCAGCATGGAAATGAGCTGCATCACCATGGACTTCGTCACAGGGTTACCATTGACTCCTCGAGTAGTTAACGCAGTTTGGGTGATTGTAGACCGCTTGACAAAAATAGCTCGCTTTATACCGATACGACCTCAGTATACACTAGAGAGGTTAGCAAAGCTGTATGTGGATAATATTGTTCGATTACACGGTGTCCCAGAGAGCATTGTGTCCGATAGAGATCCACGATTTACTTCCAAGTTTTGGGAAGGATTGCAAAAGGCTATGGGTACAACATTGAAGTTTAGTACTGCATTCCATCCACAGACAGATGGACAGTCAGAGCGTACAATTCAGATTCTAGAAGCTATACTACGAGCATGTGTAATTGATTTTAAAGGATCGTGGGATGAAAAGCTACCACTGATCGAGTTCGCTTATAACAATAGCTATCAGGCTACTATACATATGTCACCCTATGAAGCACTGTATGGCAGGAAGTGTCGAACTCCTTTATTTTGGAATGAAGTTGGGGAACCTAGTCTCGTTGGACCAAAATTTGTTGAAGAGACTTGTCAAGTGGTCGACATTATCAAGGAAAGAGTGAGAACAGCCCAAAATCGTCAGAAGCAATATGCAGATACTCGACGCAGAGATCTTGAGTTCGTCGTGGGTGATAAAGTATTCTTGAAGGTATCGCCTATGCGAGGTCTGAAACGGTTCGGACAGAAAGGGAAACTAAGTCCAAGATATGTCGGGCCATATGAGATTCTAGCTAAGCATGGGAAAGTGGCTTACCAGTTAGCACTACCACCATCTATGTCAAGTGTGCATGACGTATTTCATATTTCCTTATTGAAGAAGTATGCCAAAGAACCAACGCACGTTCTGACAGTAGATCTACCTGATTTAACTGAAGATTTGACTTTTAAAGTAACACCAACTGAAATCACCAGCCGAAAGGTTCAACGACTACGCAACCAAGATATCTATTATGTCAAGGTCACTTGGAGAAGTAGAGACATGGTAGAAATTACATGGGAAGAAGAGAATGCTATGCGAAAGCAATACCCTCACTTATTCGACTCAGAAGGTATGAACAATTTTGGGGACGAAATTTTTATAAGAAGGGGGGAGTTGTAAGACCCGTATCAAACTAATCCGGTCTTACCACCTTGAACCAGGTCTACCATCACGGATGAGTCAAATGGACCAAGTACGTGAAGGAGATCACGATCCCAGGTATTAAACTGACCCAAAAATACTAAAATTAAGGGGAGGGTCGCATACCCAGCAAGGGAGGGTTGGACCCCCCCCCCCCAAGATAGAAGTCAGACCCCCAATTTTACATGGGGGGTCAAACACTTTAGGAACCAGGGGTCGACGGGATCTCCGATCCCCTTATCGACCCCCGGTACTCGGTAAATCTGAAAATTAGGAAAGTTTCCTAATTTCAATGGGATTCCTTCCAAATCTCAATGGGACTTATTTTAGGAGTTTCTACTCTATAAATAGGACGTCCCTAAGCCTCTTTTACTCCTTTTACAACCCTAATTGAATTGAGAGAAAGAGAAGAGAAGGGAGAGAAGGAAAGAAGAGAAGAAGGCCAAGGGAGAAGAGTTGCAGAGAAGGAATATTCTTCTCAGGTATGGATACTAATTCCATGAATTACTAAAGACCTTAAGATAGATAATGCAGAGAGTATGATCTCGGAGAAACGCAAACCATCAACCCATGGTTAGGTTTCCATGGAAAACCATGGGGGAAAATCATGAAAGCCATATAGGTGGTAGAATCATGGTTCTAGACCATAGAACATGTGTAGAATGGATTATAGGAGCAAGCCATAGGACCCCAAACACGAAGAATGGACTGAAGGAAGAAAATCGACCAAAACCCACAGGGGGTCGCATGGGGGTCGATGGCCAATCGACCATACCAGACCCTGAGCATCGACCCCCAGTGTTCGAAAAGTCCAAAATAGGGGTGGTCGCACCCAGGGTCGATCTTTACTCCGACCCTACCTCCGACCCCCAGTTAAAAACATTGTTTTAAAAATCAGAATTAATTCTAATTAAATTCTATTGACTTTGTTAGGTCTTCTAGCAATATAATAACAGTATAAAGGTGATTTTAAAGCTTGAAAGAGGATTATTAGCAAGCTAAGGTGAGGAAACAGAACTCTAAACTAATTGGTTAATAAAAAATTATTTTCTCTTTTCTTGAGTCCAATGCCATGCTTGATCCTATGCGAATATGTTTGTAATGTGCATACAACATGTCATCCAATATTTCTATTATTAGTTCATGCATATTTACCTTATTTTTTATAACATGATGATGATGATGATAGGAATAGGCATGTGAATGTATGTCTGTGGTTGGTGTACTTGATGCAAGCGAGTATCACGGGAGGTGTAATGGGAACATCAATAAACGTTAACCTTTGGCGGGTCTCAACACTTTAGCTCTATATCTAACTTAAGTTTTGTGCATTAGCATCGTCGTATCGCCATTACTTTAGCAGAACTATTACGTTGTAGAGTATCAGGGGAGGTGGTCTCGGTCCTTGTAGTCTCTGACTCTACCGGGGGGCCTTAGCTCTATCTCTATGGATGTTCTGAGGGATGCTGGGGTGAGGCCTTGGATACACTGTTTGGCATTAGGATTGGTTAGTTGCGAGCCCAGTTTGCAAGCCCTCTCCAGCAGGGGCTTACGTGTTGGTATGGCACTGTACAGCAATAAACGTTAACCTTTGTTGTACAATGTTATGGTAGGGTGGATGGAGACGACAATAAACGTTAACCTTTGGACGGACTTCCCCACCCTGTGTATAAGGGCGGGGTCAATAAACGTTAACCTTTGACCACCCATCCTTTCTATTGCGCATTTTAAACCAGACCAAAGATATGAATTGACTGCATGCATATGTATTGTTGCATTGTTTTGTTTGCTCACTGAGCCATGATGTGTGCTCACCCCCTCGACGTCGAATATTTTTAGTTGATGATGCAGGTACTACCGTCGAAGATTATGTCAATGCTCCAGTGTACGGGTACGTGGCGGCGATGGAAGTTGAAGATGAAGTGGATATACATGACTCCTCTTGCGAGTGCAACTCATGTGTATTCGATTAGATTTTTAGTTTTCTTTATTCGGATTTAATAAAGACATGTATTTGATATTTATTTATGTCTTAGTTGATACAGAATAATTTGCTATTTAAATATTAATACCACAGTAGATTTCTCAGTTCATTTTACTATAAGACTTCCGCTATTGTGTATTTACTCTGATTATGAATGTTGATATATGAGGTTTAGATAAAACGGATTCCACTTGTCCGAGATCCTGGTTGAACCGTTGGTTTGCTAGCTGTTCATCACACCATTCTGAAGTGTGCGGAATTGGGGTGTGACAGATATCCTAGTGGATCTATGGATAGTCTGAGGGGACTAAGTTTGGCATCCAAATTTGGGATTCTCCCAAATGGCTTACGTATCCTAGCGTTTGCCCTAGGAATCAGAATCCGCGTAGTTCAAAAATGACTTAAATAACCTGTTCTAGGTTAAGGATTTAAAACTTATTCTAGGTTTAGGATTTTGAACCTGTTCTAGGTTTAAGATTGAAAACCTATTCTATTTATAGGGTTTACTGAGGGGCAGAAATCGTCCTGAGCTATCCCTTTCATCTTAAACTCTAATTTTGGAAGGTTTGGCAAAGCATTCTCTTTCTTTGTTATGATTTTTATTATTTTCTATTATACCCTTCCCAAAAATGTGGGTGCCTAAATGCATGTCCCCACGCCTAGATTATCTTCTAGATGTATGCATATGTGACAGTTCAATTATGGTGTTGCATAAATTAAATTATTACTAAAAATAAATTATTCATCTAAATATGGCATATAATACATTTATGGCAAGAAATACACATATAGAAAGATTGTTAAAAATCTCTCAAATATGACATGTATTACAAATAAGGCAAGAACCTATATGGCAAGAAATAGTATGCTAATCTAAGCATGGTAAGACTTAATATGGCAAGAAATAAATATATGCATCTATATGTCAATATGGCAAGCACCAAACATAGAATGTAAATATGGCAAGAATCATCCAAAAAAGGTAAGATCTTATATGCTATTTTTTAAGCATGGTATGACTTAAAAATGGCAAGAAATTAATGTATGCATCTATTTATCAATATGGTAAACACCAAACATAGAATGCAAATATGGCATGAATCGTCCAAATAGGGTAAGATCTTATATGCTATTTTTAAGCATGGTAAGACTTAAAAATGGAAAGAAATTAATATATGCCTCTATATGTCAATATGGCAAGTACCAAACATAGAATGCAAATATGGCATGAATCATCCAGAAAAATGTGAGATCTTATATGCTATTTTCTAAGCATGGTAAGATCTAACATGGCAAGAAATTAATGTATGCATCTATATGTCAATATGGCAAGTACCAAACATAGAATTCAAATATGGCATGAATCATCAAAAAAAAAAAAAGATCTTATATGTTATTTTCTAAGTATGGTAAGATCTAACATGGTAAGAAATGTATGCATCTATATGTCAATATGGCAAACACCAAACATAGAATGCAAATATAACATGAATTATCCAAATAAGGTAATAACTTATATGCTATTTTCTAAGCATGGTAAGATCTAACATGATATTTTTATGCATGGAAAGGCTAAAAATAGCAAGATATCACAATGGCCATATAGCAAGCATCAATTATAGCATGTGTATATATGGTAAGAAATATCCATCATACCAAATATATGAACAACATATAAAAACGATAATGGCAAGTAATCTAGAGATTGTCATGCCAAATATTTCAAAAATATAGTGTTAGCATAACATGCATGACACGTTGAATGGAAAGAAATAGCAAAACACTCTCATGGACATTAACACCAATTCAATGTTAAAATCATTTTAATGTTATCATAAGGCCATTAAAATCCATGTTAAATTCAATGTTCATTAAAAATTAATCCATAACAATTTATATAATTTTTTTATGGCCTTCCTAGATTCAAATAAATCCAAACCTTTCAGGAGTTCTTTCTCACTCATAGATGAATCTAGGGTAAGATTTAGAAAGCCATTGGATTAATTTTAATATATTGAAACTGAAACCCTAATTCGAGTTCCAAATCTAGTGTTTCAAATCTGGTGTTTCACTCATGGATTTATTTAGCTAAGCAAACCTCCATGGATGGAGCTCAGTTCTGAACCAGAGGAGTCTCGTATCATGAGAATGAGGAAAAAATCATAGTCATAGCAAAATCATGACAAAATTGATCAAACATGTATCATCAATGTAAATCATACACATAGCCTATTCAATCATTCTTATTATCAAAAAAAAATTATTTAGACATGAGTTCAGGCTTCTTACCTTGTCCTAACGATGGATGAATCCTCGGTTGCAAACTTCTTAAAGAGGATGAATGGTGAGTGCTTCTTCCTTCTCTTTTCCTCTTTCTCCTCTTCTTTTCTCCTCTCTTCTTCTTCTCTTCTTCTCCTCTGCTTCTTTTCCTTCTTCTCTCTCTCTCCCACGGTTTCTCCTTCTTCTCTCTTCTCCCTCTCTCCCGGCTCTCCCGCTCTTTTCTATTTTTTTTCCAATCGAATCTTCCTGCCCCATTATATATAATATATATAAATATATTAATATAAAATATAATATACTTATAAGATATATGTATATATTATATGATATATAATAATATATTATACATTATATAAATATATATATAAATATATATATATATATATATATATATATATATATATATATATATATATATATATATATATATATATATATAATGCATGCATATGGGACGACGTGACTTGATCTAGACTGGTCTGAGTTGGGTCGAATTAAGTTGGACTAAGTTGGGTTGAGCTGGGTTTGGACCAAAGTTGACTACTTCTATCATTTCATAGTCTATTTCCACAGCCATTCCAGATGGAATTTTTCAATAGCCTCTACCCCAAATTTTCTACGTTCACTTTGTAGAACACTAAAAATGATGAATATTGAAACTTGAATCACCTCATTTGGAAATAAAATGGCCAACTTATGAATTTTTCAAATTCAAGCAGGCTAATTTACGATAATTTGGCTAACCATTCTGCATGGGATCCTTCGGAGACTTTTGCCTGAAATCCTTTACGTCCACTTTGTAGAGTACTAAAAATGAAACATATTAAAACTGAAATCACCTGATTTGGATGTGGGGTGACCAAAAGATGAATTTTCAAAGATTAAACGACCATTTCCATATGTAATTTTGCATGGGACCCTTCGGAGATTTTTGTACCAAATTTTTCACATCCACTTTGTAGAACACCACAAATGAAGAATAATGACTTTTCAATCATCTGAATCAGACGTAGAATGGCAAAGATATGAAGCATTGAAGTTCTATTGATAATTCTGCATGAAAGCTTGCATGGGGCCCACTGTGACCTCTACCCGAGATTTTTCACTTCCAGTTTGAAAAGGACTGAAAATAAGAAATATTGGTACTTGAATCATATGATTTCGATATCGGATGACCAAGATATGATGATTTGAAGTTCAAACAATAATACATGCATCATATGACAATTACGTAAATGCCCTTGCACTTTCAAACTGTGATACATTCCTTGTTTGATGTCAAAATTTAATGATTCCGGTCTCATTTTGAAGATGATTTCATGACCTATACATCCAAGTATGTAATAGCCCATGACTATGCTGTGGGCTCATTAAAGAATCACAAACCTTTGGGTTAAAAGTCAGAAACTTGTCATATAGATTCACTTATACTGGGGGATGGCAAAAATGGGGTGCTTACACTAGTCCTCCTTTTTTATTTCAAAATTGAAAATGTGATTAAATGATAGCTTATGATTTAATCTAATATGGTTGGATTTTGATTAATTGATATGCAATTAATTAAATTGGAAGATTGATTTTTGATCGTGTGACGAATTTGATCCCAACGATGCTTATTTTTGTATGAATTAGTCCCATCACATGTGGAAATTAAATAAAATTGATCCGATCATATTTATTTTGATGCAATTGAACCGATCATATGAATTTTGATGAAATTGAAATTGTTCCGATTATATGAATTTTGATGAAATTGAAATTGATCCGATTATGGCATATGTGATGAAATTGAAATTGATCCGATTATGATGTATGTGATGAAATTGAAATTGATCCGATTATGGCATGTGTGATGAATTTGAAATAGATCCAATTATGGCGTATTTAATGAAATTGAAATTGATCCCATCGTGTGAAAATTGATGAAATTGATCCGATTGTGGAATTTGAATGAAATTGATCTCATCGTGTGGAATTTGAATGAAATTGATCCCATCATGTGAAAATTGACGAAATTAATCCGATTGTAGAATTTGATGAAATTGATCTGATTGTTAATTGAATGAAATTGATCTGATTATGGAAATTGAAATTGATTGATTCCATATGTTTAGAATTTTGGTCAAATTGAAATTGATCCGATCGTATAGAATTTTGATATAAATAAAAATGGACCATTGATCTTTGAATTTGATGAGATTGGATTATGGCCATTGATCTAGATTTTAATGAGAATAAAATCTGGTCATTGATTTAGGATTTTTAATGTGAATGAAATCTAGACAATTGACGATTGAATTCAATGTGATTAAAGTATAGTCATGTGATGTTGAATTTTTACATGATTAAATCTTGGCCATTGATCTTTGAATTTGAATCAAGCCATTGATATAGAGTTTCTAGTATGATTAATTTTGAGCCATTGGAAGATTCATTTTTATTTGGATCATGAGAGAATATTAATTGTGAGCCATTGGATGTTTAATTTTGATTTGGATCTTATAATGAAATAAGTCTAGGCATTGATCATGAGTCATATGAAATATAGATCATTAGATCTTGATCATGGGCATCTTAAATGAATATGAACCATTGGATTAACATCAGGAGTGATATAAATGAATCTAGACCATCTAATTTTCTTGATGATTGATGTAAATGAATATGAACCATTGGTTCTTGATTATGAATATTTAGAGAAATTTGAATGGATAGATTACCATGTTGAGTGATTTGATCTGTTGGATTTTATTTTTGAGTGATTTAATTGAATTTGAATGGTTGGATTGACCTTATGAATGTTTTAAGTGAATCTGAACCATCGATCAAATACGATCTTGATCACATTGATGATGATCGATTACATCAAATCTGAGTAGTCAATCAAATATGATCTTAGTCACATTGTTGATGATTGATGCTTGATCAATGCTTTCACATGTTTGTTGCTATATTGATTCACATGCTTTATTGCTATACTTGAGATGATATTATTGTTACTTGCCATATTTGAATGATATTTATTGTTGGCAATAATTTAATTTCTGCAACACCCTAGTCGAACTGCATATTTGTACACCTAGAAGACATATTAGGTGTAGTGATGTGCATCTAGGTACCCATATTCACAGGAAAGGTAAGAATGAAAATGATAAATTTTAATCAAGAGACATGAAGCCTAGCCCAACACATGCCAAATTAGGGTTTTAGGTCAAGGGTTGCTTAGGACGATCCCTACCCCTCAGCTCATTTTCCTCTAGGATACAGAGAACTAGATAGGTGTGACGTGAATCGAACCATAGAGCATTTAGGTTCCATACTTTAATATTAAAAAGAGTACATGAATGAATTGAATCCGCATTTCGAACTATGCGGATCCTGATTCTTAGGGCAGCATCCTAAGAAACGTAGGCAGTTTGGTGAGATTTCCAAACACTGTTCCACACCATGATCTTTAAAGAATATACAGATCAATGAATGAATCCGCTTCTGAACTACGCGGATCCTGATTCATAGGACAGAACCCTAAAATACGTAGGCAGTTTGGTGAGATTTCCAAACACGGTTCCACACCATGATCTCGAAAGAATATACACATGAATGAATTAAATCCGTATTTCAAACTATGCGGATCCTGATTCTTAGGGCGGCACCCTAAGATACGTAGGCAGTTTGGACAGATTCCCAAACACAGACTTAAACCCTTGCTCCCCGATAGTAGAAAGAGACATATTGCTCCCCGAGAGTAAAGAGAGACAGATTCCTCCCTGAGAGTAGAAAGAGATGGATTAGTCCCTGAGAGTAGAACGAGACAGATTGCTCCCTAAGAGTAGAGAGATAAACAGATTGCTCTCCAAGAGTAGAGAGAGATAGCTTGCTCCCCGAGAGTATCAATCCAAAAACAACGAATTACGTTGTACCTGATTTTTAGGACCTCTGAAATACGTAGCCAACTTGGACGACCTCTCCAAGTACGGTACCACATCTTAGTATCCTTAGGTCCCCCATATCCATATCTATACCCATATTCATATCCATATTCACTTCGATCCAAATAGGCTATCTCTAGATTTAATCTCAATCATCATCAAGCATAAACTTCAACTTGAACAATTGAATCTATGAAAGCTTAAGCATAAACCACATCCATGAACCTTAATCACATTTTGTTTGAACTACGTTATGGAATTGATTTCTAAGATTGGATTACGTAGGCAATTTGAGATGTCTTGGACATCTCAGATTCAGTCCATCACCGAACCATTTTCGGTTTGGTTCATTGTATATTATTTTCTTCTTTATTTATTTTTGAGAACATGTTTGGTTGAACCTAGGTTAGAAGAACATAACAACTTGTCATAAGATCCCCCATGAGTCCTAGTCCTCATCCATTGACCATGAACAGTCAAAACAATAGAATCAAATTGTACCTTGAACGCTTACCCGTTCTCTGATAGATCAAAGCCAATATATTGGGTCCAATGAATCAATAGAAGTCTTTTCTTATGATGAGACTACATTTTATAGGTCCTAGACCTTAATCTAGGTGGCGACTTCAAATCATTTTTTTTCGTCAATTAGAGATGGGTGGAAGAGACCCCCTTTGTCCAGAGTGTACTTCCTTCATCTACCACGCAAGATATACTTTCAGCACCTGCACCTCCCAATGGATCTCAGCCATGCGCTTACTTCATCTATACCATAGATCATGTTTCACCTAGTAAGCCTCAGAGCAAACATATTAGTGATTCTGTCCTTAGGTTTTGCTTATCTTTCTGTTGACATGCTATGTATATAGGGTAACTGTCCGAGATGTGGACCGTACCCTACTCCTTTTTTTGTTTCTTACGTGTACCTTGTTTCCTTCTTATTCTCTCATTTGGATCAGAAAATTGATCATGGAATAACTGCCCAAGTTGTTGGCCGCATCCCAACTTTGTACTTAAAATTGGATACATATATATACATACAGGGTTTTTCCTTTGTTCTTAATTCATACTATGTTTTATGCTCTTTCATGAGTTATTGTAATTTGGTGTAACCTAATTACTATTTTCCTCACTTACTACTTGTTGGTTCATAAAAACTTCTAATTATCCTAGGAATATGTTCTAACATATGAAAACGTAAGTGCAGGGGAAGTCTCTAGGTAGTGTCAGAGTGGTTATGCTCTGATACCAGCATTACTACAGCCCATTCTGGGGAATAGGACGTGATATCTGAGTCATCCAAGAGACAACCCGAATCTTCCAGTGACCAACAATCAAAATGATCTACCAACAAACCCCAAGTGTACACAAACAATATCTATAATAAATAATAATAATTAATAATCATTGTAGCAGAATAATAAGAGTTACAACAAAATCATAATAGAGAACAGATGCTTCTAATGATATCATTACATCATAAGTCTATTATGTCTTACAAACCATTTTACAAGTAATATTCATATTATATATATATTTGGTACTAAATAACTAGAGTAAATATGAAATAGCATACTATAGATAGACAAACCACATCTATCTACAGATATCAAAATGAAGGCGAGGCACTGACTTAGGTCCCGTAAACACAGTCTTTATAGGTAGAACCCTCGACATGACCCCTCAGTAGCCCATCGCAAAGAGAGGTGCCTTCAACACCAACAAGATTCATGGCAGCAGATGCGGTAGAGGTACCTACAATAAAAGCTAAAAAGAATACGATATCGAGGGGTGAGCTCACATCCCAGCTCAGCAAGAAGAATCAGATACTCATGCAAATCCCTAAGTAACAATATTATGAATGCAGTACAGAAGCAAATAAATAAGCAATTGTGAGTATCATACAATGTGTATGCAAGTCATGTTCGACCTGTACCCTAGCAAGGATTTGTCTGTACCACACCACCCCTAGACAATGCTCGTATCCCACTGCCTAGGCATATACTCATACCCCACCATCTGAGTACCCCGTACCCCATTGCCTAAGTTATGTTCCCTTATTAAAGCATAAATCAGTTGACCAAGTTAATGCATGAGCATGTTATTATAATTGTTAGACTTTAGCAGAGGCACCGACTACTACTCCTGTAAGACCCGCAGTCCACTAACTTGGTCTAACCATGTTGAGCCAGGTCTTTCCATTATTGCTGGACCAAGTGGACCAACCGTGTAAAGATGGATCCAAAACCAGGTATGAATCGTGTTAAAATGCTCAAAAGTATGTGTATGGTCGAATACCTGAGTAGGTACAACCATAAGGTAGCAAACAAAGGTCACTGATCCAGGACCCTACGGTCTATGTTTTTGAACCTATGGTCGACGGATTCTGCCACCGAAGGCCATCGACCGTGAGACCCCAGATCAGACTCTAAGTTAGAAACTTTCCTAATTCAAGGGAGGATTTCTTTCCTAATGTTAGAGAACCCTATATGGAGAATTTTTCTCTATATAAAGTACATCCCTCAACCTTTTTCACTCTTTTAGAATGTTAGTAAACCCTAAAGGAAGAGAAAGAAAAGGAAAGAGAAGGAAGAGAAGGAGAAAAAGAGAAAACTAAGGAGAAGGTTTTGCTGAGAAGAGTTTAGCTCTCTACCATAGGAAAAGGTATGAACCTAATCACTGAAGATATAAATTCTATGGAATAAGGCTTCTATGGGCGATTGGAGATGTCAACTTATTATGATCCATGTGATTCCTTGAGTAAATCCCAAGGCTAATCATGAGGGGTGAGTTTGGTGATAATGGTTGATGAGAAACTACTAATGATGACCATAGGATAACCTTAGTATGAACCTAAGAAAAAAGTCGAGGAGTTGATCCAAGAAAAACTCGAATTGAATGTAGTTTATGACCATAAATCTTAAGGTCACAGCTACGATTGACCAAAGCATGGCCTGCATGATCAAAGTATCGACCATAGGCATTCGAAAAGAATTCATAAACCATATGGTTGTAGGTACAGTCGCATATGGTGCGACCGTAAGGTATCGATCGTAGGCAGTAAGGTCGACACAGTATGAGACCATAGGACCAATCAAACACCTATTAGTCTATGTTTCAATTTTTGACTACTGTAACATGTTACATATGAACCCTAACTTAAATTCATATAATTTTTAGGTTATTAAATTAATTCAAAGAGAATTACAAGGCTTGGAAGGAGATCGAGTTTTGTTAATAGATAAGGGAATAAGACCTAAACTAATTGACTAATAACAAGCTATTTTACTTATTGAGTCCAATGCCATGATTGATTCTATGCTTGTATGCTAGTATTGTGCATCTCACATCATCTAATATTTCTGTTATTACTGCTCACGCATATTTATTTATGTCTATTATAATATGATGATAATGATGACGCTAGGAATAGGCATGTGATTATGTGTGTATGGTTAGTGTGCTTGATGCGACTGGAGCATTAGGGGGAGGACATGGCATGGTGGTCTTTGACCTGGTCACCAGACTCTAGCTCTATCTCTACTCAAGTCTTGTCCATTAACATCGTCGTATCGCCATTTCCTTAGTAGAATTATTACGTCGTAGGGCATCAGGGGAGGTGGTCTCGGACCGTGTAGTCTCTGACTCTGTCGGGGGGCCTTAGCTTTATCTCTATGGACGTATTGATGGATGCTGGGGTGAGGCCTTTGATATACTAGACATTTAGGATTGGTTAGTTGCGAGCCCAGTTTGCAAGCCCTCACCAATAGGAGCTTACGTATTGGTTTGGGTAGGGCATCAGGGAAAATGTTGGCGGTGTTTGATCTGGACACTAAAGCTCTATCTCTATTCCATGGTGGGTGCATGAGGGATGGCAATGGTATTTGATCCATTGGGCGGATTCATACACTTGTGTATAGAGGTGCGGGGGCCACCAAACCTTTCTATAGCATATTACAAACTTAAAAATCGGACCAAAGATATGAATTGAATGCATGTATATGTTTGTTGCATTGTTTTGTTTGCTCATTGAACCATGATGTATGCTTATCCTTTTGACGTAGAATATTTTAGTTGATGATGCAGGTCCTACTGTTGAAGATTATGTGAATGCGCCGATGTACGGACACATTGCGACCATGGATGTAGAAGCTGTAGAAGATACGCATGATCCTTCATGCGAGTGCAACCAGTACATTTTTGATAGTTTAGTTATATTTGATTATTGAAACATGTAATGGGTTAATTACTTTTATGTCTTGAGCTTTGGAGATAATTGGGTTAATTATTTATCATGGTTAAATGCTCAGTTCATTATTTATAAAGACTTTAACTTATTTGTTTACTATCTCTGATTATTACTGTGGAATGTATGTGTGGTTGATATGGTGGGTACTACCTAACGAAGATCCTAGTTGAACCGTTGGTTTAATGACGGTTCATCACACCATTTCGATTAGTTCAGAACTAGGGTGTGACAACTTGGTCTCAGAGCTCTCCCAGATTCTACCCATTGACCTAACTACTTCCACATGAGTTATGAACTGAGTTAGGATCAATTAAAAACTATAATAAGAACACACCATAAGCACCTGTGATGTTTGAGACATAAACAAAGGGAATAATGCACCTATGTAAAGGAGAAAACAATATATATATATATATATATATATATATATATATATATATATATATATATATATATATATATATATATATATATATATATATATATATATATATGTCGAATAAAAATAAGAAAAATATACATCCGAATCAGAGTACAGTCTACAAGCCGAACAGTTACTCTATAATATAAATGGCATCATGGAGCTGGGGGTCCTGGAAGAGGAGGTGCCTCACGGTTTATATCATAGTCTTCAACATACACTCTCATAAGCCAGGCTACCTGAGTCTGGGTCGCTCGGAGACTAGCCGCCAAATCTACTACCCACTGGTCTGTAGATAGCTGAGCCTCTCTAATCTCAAGTAGTAGCACCATCATGTCATATGATGGTGGGCGTGAAGGGCCAGCTGAGTGAGAAGTTCGAAAGGACTGGCTCCAGTAGAATGGTATGGTGATGGAGGAGGTATGGCATCCACATCCATGTACATCCTATCATCATCCTCCTCATCATCACTCTCGTGTGCCTCTGCTGCTGCTACTACTGCCCCCTCTGCATCTACTATAGCTACCCGAGTGAGAGGACGTCTCATAGCATTCCTCTCGTCATCACTGAACTGTATCTCTCTCATGCCCATCCTACTAATGGCCTCCCAATCAAGGTCAGCTGAGAAGGTGTCCTCAAAAATCCTCTCATCTTTTAGGTTCACCCGTAGACGTACGAGCAAGGTGGAGATCAGCCATCCATAGGGTAAGTTACCTCTCGAGTCAGACAACGTAGCGATGTATATAGTCCGGAGGATAATGTATGGGAGACAGACAGGCTGCCTAGTACAGATACAGTACAACAGGTACTGAGTCAGCTGAGAGACCATCTCGTAGTAACCACCCTAAGGAATCAGACTATGCTGGATAATCTTACAGTAGACCCATGGCTCTGGACGCAGGTTAACCGCCTTCATTTCCCAGCAGTCGTCCCAAAGAATCTGATTGTCTATCTCTGCATGCACCTGTGTAGATAGGAACTAGGGCTCCCTTGGTGCACAGTAGACCAATTGTCCATCATTGGAAATGCCCAGGAAATCAGCCAACTCCTAACAGTTGAAAGAGATAGGAACCCCTTTCACCCAACTGGTGATCCGAAGCTCTTTACCCCTATCCACATCCTCTAGGTCACCCTCTACTTGAAAGTGATTGTAGAACTGCTTTACTAAATCTGGGCGAGTATAAGCCTCGTACAAGATCACTATAAGCCAGCCCATATCACCAAATGCCCTCTCCACATCAAACTGGACTAAGTGGGCTAAGTTCACACATCGACCCCCTTCCACTTTCTTCCAATCAAACCATGGATATTGTACCTCAGCTTCGACGGAGCAGAAGCGACCCGGGTCATGGACTCGAGGAACCTTGGTGCAAACCATGATATCTGCAAGAGAAGAAAATAAGAAAAATAAGTTAAAAATTTTATATTTGGGCAGCATAACGACATAAATTGGGGAAAAGCCTCACTTTTCATCCAAACATTGGGCAGGAGGACTTACATAGGTCCCAAATCATCCTGGAAGGCTCTTACAATGGAAAATTTTAACTAGGTAGATTTGAATTTGAATAAATTTTTAACATTTGGGAAAAACCCCAAATTTAGATCAAAACTAGGAATTTTTAAATTTATACCAAACCAACCAATGAAACTCAAATTTTCTTGAGGACTTTTATCCGTTGGGTAGCCAATAGCAATCCCAATAAAAATCAAATTTTTACGGTCTAGTTGATGTTAATTTGAAGAAAGCCCTATATATGGTGAAAACCTATGTATGAAAACTTAAAAAGGAAGGAAGAATAGATAATATACCTTCAGGAATGGAATGAAGATCGTTGATCAATGGAGAAATCACCAAGTTGTACGATTGACACTGTAGCAACCTAGTGGTGGTGAGCTGAGTTGAGACCGTAGGAAGAAGAAAAGGAAATGAGAGGGAAATCTCGAAAAACGGGTTAAAAAACCTGATTTGAATCTTACGGTAACACAATTCGACTAAAACATGCGACCGTATGATCGACCATAGGGTCCTAGGAAGTTTCCAGGGTTTTGATGGTTGAACCTATGGTCGCACAACATGCGACAGTATGACTGACTGTTGCCTGCTTTTTGATTCTACTCGAACTTTTACCTGTTGATTTTATTTCTTCTCTCGCTTTCCATTGTGAAACTAACCTAATACTACCATTCTATTTTGTCTCACATGTACAGCCTTTCCAAGTACCATTTATCCAAGAATTTAAATGGTTGGGCGTAGAGTTAGCCAAAGAATAAATAATGCAAACCCACCTCCACCACCTATGGAGACCAATGACAACGAAGGTCAGTAAGGACAAGAAGGAAATGTTGAGAATCAAGGTACTATGCCTTAGGATGTTCACCCCCAAGCCAACCCAACCAACTTACCCACACCACCTATGGATTTGGCTGATGTGGTGATGAATTTGGCACAGCAAGTGCAACAGAAACAGCAAATGCAAGCCAACATGTAAGCTGCTATGGGAATTGCTTCTCTAGTTACAAAAGCAACACCTCCATAACCAGGGTAACTATCAGTACCAACCACCTATCTATGGAGCATATGCTCAGTATCAACTTGATCACTCTAGATTGATCGAACGTTTTCTGAAGATGAAGCCTAAGGAATTCAATGGCAAGCCATCAGATCCATTGTGGCCAGCTTATTGGATCGACGAGATGGAAAGAAATTTTATGATGATGATTGTAAATGAAGAGGATAAGGTGTTATGTGCCACTTTTATGCTAAAAGGTGATGTACACCATTGGTGGAAATCTACTCGAAGTAATCTATTAACAAAGCACACCCAACTGACCTAGGCTATTTACGAGAAAGCTTTCTTCGAGAAGTATTTTCCCAAAAGTTTTAGAGACCAGATGGAAAAAGAATTTTTGAGTCTATATCAAGGACAAATGTCTATAGATGCTTATCAGCAACGTTATGGAGAACTATTTTTCTTTGCTCCCTCTAGCATGCAGGAGGAAAATACCAAAACCCGAAGGTTCGACATGGGACTTAGGGGAAGCATCCGTTAGCATGTATTGGGACTAAAAAAGAAGATTTATAATGAAGTGATATAAATTGCTCGAGTACTAGAATAGAGCTAGAGGGAGAGTTATTTTGCTCAAAACAAATGTATAAAGAGATCGAATGAGAATACGTTCAATGGTGGGGACTCAAGAACATTAAAACCCTTCCGTACTCAAAGCTTTAATGCTACAGCCAAGACTACCCCAACAGCCCAACCTCAACAAAAGCAACGTATTGAGGAATGCTGTGGTGAGGCCTTGGATACACTGGATGAGATTTAGGATTGGTTAGTTGTGAGCCCAGTTTGCAAGCCCTTGCTAATAAGGGTTTATGTGTTGGTATGGATAGGGCATCAGGGGAAGTGTTGGCGGTGTTTGATCCAGACACTTTAACTCTATCTCTATTCTATGGTGGGTGCATATGGGACAGCAATGGTGTTTGATCCATTGGACGGATTCACACACTTGTGTATAGAGGTGTGGGGGCCTCCAAACCTTTCTATAGTATATTGCAAACTTAAAAATCAGACCAAAGATATGAATTGAATGCATGCATATGTTTGTTGCATTGTTTTATTTACTCATTGAGCCGTGATGTGTGCTCACCCTTTCGACATCGAATATTTTAGTGGATGATGCAGGTCCTACTGTTGAAGATTATGTGAATGCACAGATGTGCTGACAAGTTGTAGTCATGGATGTAGAAGTTGTAGAAGATACGCATGATCCTTCATGCAAGTGCAACTAGTGCATTTTTTATTAGTTTAGTTATATTTGATTATTGGAACATGTAATGGGTTAATTACTTTTATGTCTTGAATTTTGAAGATAATTAGATTAATTATTTATCATGGTTAAATGCTCAGTTCATTATTTATAAAGACTTCTACTTATTTATTATCTCTGATTATTACTGTGGAATGTGTGTGTGGTTGATATGGTGGGTACTACCTAACATAGATCCTGGTTGAACCATTAGTTTATCGATGGTTCATCACACCATTCTGGTAAGTTCAGAATTGAGGTGTGACAACTCCAATAGCTCACCTTGCCTTTCACTGAAGGCTAACATGAAGCACATGAAATTACAATGTACTCCCATACGTAGTAGGTTCATAAACTCCTCCAACACAGACACAATACCACTACAATCACTCAGCAGGCATGTGCATGCAGTAAATAAATCTACACTTTAGTAGGAATCTCCATCCTACTCCAATAGGTTGACCGTGCCCCCACTAGACTATAGCTTACCAACATGGCACATGCTTCGTACACCTCCACTCCGTACGCCCATCATATATGCACTTAACAAGGTTGGGTCCCAACAGAGACCATGACTCCCTACTCCCTTAATTCGTCGTGCTCTACTAAGGACAAGCCAAATCCCAATGTTAATTCATAAGTTGCTCGTTACATGAACCACCATACATGGGTTTCACCTCAATGGCGAGCCTCGGGTTACTACTACCATAGATCACCTTATCTCTACTAGGATACAAGAAAATCAACGTAGCATATATGCTTGTATTCTCATACGCCACCCGACTACCAATCATGATGATGCACACAACAATCGTACATTTCTCATCCTACATCTCGTGGATCGTGTATTGTACTCCCATACTCCACATGTCCACCATTCATCATTTCCAACAGACATTGTTATTGATATATAATGCAAATGCATGAACAGTTAATATAGTTTATTGGATGACATGTTATGAAAATGAAAATAACATTCATCACCAAACACTCACATGCTCAAACACTACGAGCAACCAATTCCACTCACCTGTAGACACCAAAGGTGCTGAAAACATTGAAGTCAACAAAAGACTTCACCCACTACTCATGGTGTTTTACCTATTATTATTAGAAAGTTTTAATTAGTTGGTAAATATCTTTTTAAACCATTGTTAATAGGTCCTAAGGTCCATACACGAGTCCCAATGCAGGCTGGGAACCAAAGGGATAACATTCCCAAGGTCAAACTAGGCTTACAGGCTAAACTAGCTGAATCGACAGATGGAACAAGTAAAACGGTCCGCCAATTTGGTCTACCGCTCAACACTTAGGGAAATTTAATTAAAGGTAACTGGTATAACGGGTGGTTAATCGTTCATCCGGTTGGTCATCCGATTTTAACACATTGTTATAACAGTGGAGTTCCAAAAGGTTTTTTGGAGGTTCTACCTACCAGTAGGGATCTATCGGTTACATAAGACCGGTTGGTGTGGTTGACCAGTTCGAGCAGTTGACTAGTTACGAGACAACTGTTACGAGTTGGCCAGTTTACCTCCACTTGATGAATAGTTGCACCGGTACAATCGATTGATCGTGAAAGGCAACTGGTTGATCGATCCATCGATTGAAAAGTTTGGTTGAGGAATCTTTTGGTTTTATCTAACCGCTCTAGGGTAAGGTTTGACTAGTTGATCGATCATCCGGTTGTAGTTCAGAATCAGGGTACGAACCAAAGATGAACTCCAATCTTTGGGGGAAATTTTCCCATCATGGTTCCTTCCATTCTATGTAGGGGAAAATATTCTTCCATTATTTTTACATAAAAAGGGGGTTGTTTAGACCCCATTAATGTCTCTATTCATGGAGGAGATGATAACCTAGGTTTTCTAGGTCAAGCTTGATCTCCATTAATGGAGGTTTGGTTTCCACCTCGTGATATCCATCTTAGTTGGTGGGAAACTTATTCCCACCATCAATGTAACCAAAAGGAACTATCAAAGCTTCATTTAGCTCCATCAATGGAGTAAGGGAAACAAACCTAAGTTTTCTAGGTTGTAAATGGTTCTCAACCACCATGGTTAAGTTCATAATGTTGGCTTCCAGTGGTATTCCACCTAGATTTGGCCATGGATCATCAAACCTAGGTCATGGACATGGCCATGGAAATTCTTCTTTTGTAGATTCCTTACGGGATTCTACTTTTGCAGATTCTTTGTGGGTTTCATCTTTTTCTGTCTCGGATCAGAATCTGGTTCTTATATAATTATCTTCGAACTCAGGAGATGTTTTTGCAGATGCTATAGGTGAGCGGATTATTAATTTATCTATCTTACCTGATGTACCTAGGTCATGTTTTGTTATCTCAATGCTAGTTTTGGATCAAGTTGTCAATAGTGTACAAGGAAATCAAGTTCCTACAGTATCGGGTAATCATGTTTCTTCTTCTTTACCCGTTTCTGCCATAAAAGCCAGAACCCTGCATCTACTCATCTAAACCCAGTCCGCCAAAAACCATCTCGTCTAAACCCAGTCTGCCATAACCCTAATCCTGCCCAAGGCCCCAGTCCAATCAACCTCAACCTCAACCTAGAAACCTGAACCCAGTCTGCCAAAATCTTAATACTATCCGATCACCGTAAGCCTTGACCTGTCGTCCCAGAAGCCATCCTCCTGCAAACCCTAACCTGCTAAATCCTATCAATCCATCTGTAAACCCTTCCACTTCGTCTTCCTTCATCCCTGTGCCAAACCCAACCCATCAGAACCTGATCTTGCCACCTTCAAACACTAACCAGCAGAACCCTAACTTTCTTTCAACCTCTGCGCCAAACTAAACCCAACTGAACCCTTCACATCTGATAGTAATGAACCCTACCAATCCATCTGCTTCTTTGCCTTACCAAACCTAAACCTTCTGAACGTTAACCATGTTCCGTAGAACACTGTCACTGAAAACCAACCATCTACTCCTGGTTTGTAGAACATTGTCACTGAAAACCATGTCTCTGGTATTGTTTTTGGAACTACATATGTCATCACATCTGAGATTGCCTCTCAAGTGGCTATTCCATGTTTAGGGCCATTGTCAAATGTTCCAATGAACTACATCCCAAATCAGTAGGTTAATCCATGGAGATCTTACTCATCTATTGCTCAAGTAACATTACTGTTATTGATAATAGTCATGCAAATCTTGCTAGTAATGACTATCTTTACCTGATGTTGACAAACTCCCTGAACCTATCATAATTGGTGGGGTACCTCAGATCACAATACCTCAGGATGCCTATGAGCGTCAAGTGCTAAGTCATAGGTTTGCTCTCATAGGTAGGCTTCATTACTAGAGGTCTTACTTTACAAGAGATTATTAAATTTATTCAGCATCTTTAGAGGAGTATTACTTTCAAGATGGTATCCCTTGGCAAAGGTTTTTTGTTATTCTGGTTTTTCTCGGAATCTGACATGTTACATGTATGGACCAAAAGTCCATGGAGAATTAAGGGTCAGCCAATGTGTTTTCAATGATGGACAAGCAGACTATTTCTCACCACTTGTAGTGGGTCCGATTTCTTGATTTATCTCAAGAATATTGGGATGAATCAATTATCTTGTCAATGGCAAAGATTATTGGAAGACCAATTCAAATTGATCGTCGTACAAGAGAGGGAGCTCTTGGACATTTTGTGAGTCAGAATTGAAATTGAGACCTCAAAGCCAATGATAACAGAGATTATGATTAATAGATCAGAATTTGCTTCAGATTCAAGATTTTTTTTTTTGCACAAAGGGTAATCTATAAAGATCCACCAACCAAGTGTGGAAAATGCTTTAAATTTGGACATGCTATAGGAAACTGTCCATTATGGTTTGCCAATGAATAGGAAACATAGGATCCCACAAGAAATATATGTGATCCTACAAATAATGAAAACAATCCATCTCAAAGACAACAACAATAGTTGCCAAATGTGGAGTCAATTGCAAATCAGGTTGGAAATAATGGACAGATTTAGTGGTGACTGCTGCCACTTTTGAAGACAATACATCTAGTGCTATTCCTATTGTTATACCAGTTACACAAAACATACATAGTAATAGATGGGCTGATTTTGCTGAGGAAGAGGAAAATGATCATGTGACTAATGACGACGTTGATAAACAATTGTCTAATGTAATAGATCCAAACAAGCCTACTTCTGTTTCTCATATGACTGTTAATACAGAAACGGGGGTGATAGGAGTAAAGGATCAAGCAGATTTGGCTGATGATGAAGATATTGAGACTCGATAAGCTAATGTGCAAGTTAAAACTGAGACTAGTAGTAACTCTTCAAATAATCAAGCCTTAAAGGAGACTCTACCTTGGCCCATTGGCAGAGGTAAGACATATTGAGAAAGAAATTCAATCCATGGTAGTTGATTCATCTTTATCAAAATCTAGAAAAAACCAAAGAAGAAACGTGGGAGACCTCGTAAAGGGGCTCAAAGTGAGGACTATGATGATGATTCCTCACGAAGGTTTTCTCTGGAACATAAGGGGTATCTCATCCCCCTATTTGAGATATGTTCTTTGGAACTTTCTTATTGAACACCAATAGGATGTGGTGTGCATTGTAGAACCACTAGTTGCACCAGCTAAATATCCTTTGAGTTTTTCCATAATCTAGGACATTGCTCTAGTTTTGTAGATAATACTAGCAAAGTAAGTGATAGTGTGTGGAATGCACCAATTTAATTAAATATTTATTTACTGACTTGATTAATAAACTGTAAATAGGATAAGCAAAGGTCGATCCCACAGAGAATGAATTGATTAAAATTTATATTCTAGTCAAACTAAATATACTAATTAATGCTAGGTAAACACAATAAGGAAGGAGAGTTTGGTTGTTTGAATCAAATTGAAAGTAAACAGACAAAATTTAAATAGAAAGATAATTATATGAGAAAATCAGTCCTTGGTTCAATATCCACCCACACATGCAATGAGTAAAATTAATTGCAACATTAATCTCTTCATTCCAATCAGAATTAAAGACCCTAGATAACAATAAGCTCTGTTACCCTAGTTTTCCCTTAAATACCTCAACTGAAACAAGATCTTTAGAGAGATCTAACCATTGATCAATACTGAATAAGCTCTCAATGTTTAATTCAATGGTAGCATTAAGAGGGTGAAAAATAGATCAATCTAAGAAACAATCATACATAAGCGGAGATTATTTAACTTAGGTTATATTATTCACAATGATGAGACAAAAACTTAGACATAATCATCTACCACTGTTTGCTACTTGTAATTAGAATCAGGACGATTACGTATCACAGATTCTAGATCTAGCAATTAATGTTCATCTAACCAATTCAGCAGGCCATTATTGAATTATTCAGATAAATATCATAATTAAAGAGAAAAGAATAACATAAGCAATTCCAATGAAAGAGAGAAGAAAAATAACGTTACTGAATAGGATTACACCATTGACATGAGTTTATGCTTCAAAATCTCCTTGAACTGAATGAGAAAATTAGCTAGACATTACAATCCTTTAAGAGATAGAAAAATTTCTAGCAAAAGAGAGAGAGAGAGAGAGAGAGAGAGAGAGAGAGAGAGAGATTTTATCTTAATATTAATGCTCTATATATAAAACATGACAATCCTTTGTGACTTATAACTCCTTTATGTAGGATTCCTTCTTCATGTAGGAATTCTTCTCTATTTAGAATTCTAAAATTATTGAGTCTTCTTTTCTTTTGGAGTCTTCTATTGTAGGTTTAGATTTTCTAACTTGATTAGGAGACTCTTTATAGAATTTACATCTACGGTTGAATGCTTTAATCAGATCAGAGGCCTACTCCAATTGATTCGGTTAGATTCTCATGTCCAATTTTGAAGCCACCTTTGGAGAGCCAAACAAACTCATATTTTTCTTCATAATATCATTCCGAAAAGGTTGAGACGTCCTCTACAACTTTACTGAAGATAACTTTTCAATTTTGAAATTCTTTTCATGTCAAAAACCTGCATGAAACTCAGAACGTCAATATTGAGGATGCTGAAATTTTCCTATCTTTTAACAATTAATTCACAATGCCTATAAAATATGTCAAATTAATAAAATTCAACTTATTCATTTCAATATGACATAAAACATATTAAAAAGCATAGTACAAAGGGAATAAAAATATAAAAATCACACACTCATTAGTAAGCATCCTAACTTATGGATTATGGAAAAACCATCTCTCTAATCCATCAATACTACTAATGTCTGATAAAAAAAATATCTATATCTATTAATTACCAGCCTTTGGACTTAGCTATGACATTTGTACATGTAATTTCTTTAGATCTGCTCGGCAAGAACCATGGAAGGATGTGTATTTATTAATTAGAATGGTCCTTGGATGGTCAAGGGAGACTTTAATGCCTATTTATATAGTCATGAAAAGAAAGGTCCTGGAGTTTTCAATCTACGATCAGCTGCTAAATTCTCAGCTATGATTGACTTTATTCCACTCATTTCTATGCCAAATAAAGGTCCAAAGTTTACATGGACAAATAATAGAATCTTAGGTAATGTTAGGGCAGTACAGGGTAGAAGTTTTTGGAAATGATTTATGGATGTCTATCTTTGAAGGTTATCAGAGAACACTTCTTAGAGTTGGTTCGGATCATTCTCTTATATTAGTTGGTGAGGACATAGTTAAAAGGCCTATAAACATTCCATTTCATTTACAAAGATTTTGGTCTGAACATATTGACTTTTTATTTGTTGTGCATAGTTCATGGCAAGAGCCTATTTCTGGTTTTCCCTTTTATAGGTTGACACAAAAGCTAAAAAGGTTAAAAAATGTTCTTAAGTCCTGGGCAAGGAATGCTTTTCCACGTATCGATATGGAAGTGAAGAAAAAGTGAAATGCGCTTAAAAATATCCATGCTGAATTGGACTTGAATGGGTTCCAAGATTCTTTATTCGCATTGGAAAAGGAAGCACAAGCAGATTATCAAAAAGCATTACTGTTGTAGAAAAAACTTTGGGCTGAAAAGGCGAGAATTCAATAGCTCCACAAGGGTGATCAGAATAATAAATTCTTCCACACATATGCAAAAGCTAGAAGAGCAAAGAGTGAAATCAGAATTCTTATCACTGAGGATGGTCGAGTTCTCAATGATCATGCACAAATAAGTGACTATATCACTACTTACTTTTCAGATTTCCACAAGAAAGGTACCTTTACATCCATTCAGCATATTATTGAAGTTATTCCTTCATTACTTATTAGTGCTGAAAATGATATATTGGATGCCCTACCATCTCATGATGAAATCAGAATGTAGTCTTTGCACTTAACCCTTATAGTGCCCTTAGACCTAATGGCTTCCCAAGTCATTTCTTCCAACAGTGTGTTGGAAAAGATGTTTGTATGCAGTTATCAAGTTTTTTTGACACAGGTGTTATGCCACGGGGAGTTAACAATAATTTCATAACTCTAATACCAAAGAGAGGGTGCTATGAAGCTCTCTCAATTGAGGCCTATCTACGTTACAAATTTTATTTTCAAGATAATTCCAAAGATTCTAGCATCCAAATTAATATCATTCATGGGGAATCTTATATCAAAAGATCAAGGAGCTTTTGTGAAAGGCCGACTTATTACCAACAACATTAGTATGGCTTCAGAATTAGCTACTCTATTGGGAAGGAAAGTTAGAGGGGGTAGCATTGCATTAAAACTTGACATTCAAAAAGCATTTGATACTATTGAGTGGCCCTTTTTGTTTGTAGTGTTGAAACAATTTGGGTTTTCTGACATTTTTACAACGAGGGTTTCTGCTATCCTTAAATCAGCTAGACTATCAATCCTTGTAATTGGTGGTCCAATTGATTTTTTTGGTGTAGAAAGAGGCCTAAGACAGGGGGATCCACTATCACCATTGCTATTTATATTAGCGGAAGAATTTCTATGTTGGCGCCTACACAAATTACGTGATACTAGAATCCTACAGCCATTAAGAAGCTCAAAACATGTCAAAGTTCCTTCACATCTCATGTTTGCAGATGGTATCTTCATTTTTATGAATGCAGATATTAGAGGTGTTTAAAAGCTCAAAAGATTGATAGATGATTACCAAGCTTCCTTAGGTCAGTTTCTAAATTTAGCAGAAAGTAAAGTTTTCTTTGGGGCTGTATGTCTATCAAAAAAGAATAGGCTACTATCAACTTTGGGATTTACTGAAGGAATTCTTCCAACTAAATACTTTGGGGGTAGAAATCTCCAAAGGATGAGTTAAAAAAGCTCACCTAATGCTTATGGTTGTTTGTGCTCGATATGTTTAAAAAGAAATTTGTAGTGTGGAAAGGGAGATTACTCTCTTTGGCAGGAAGACTGGAATTGGTTAAATCTGTTCTATCAAGTATTCTTGTTCATAACTTTTCAGTTTACAAATGGCCTAAGACAATCATAAAATGATTGAAGGTTGGATGAGGAACTTCATCTGGTGTGGGAATCCAGATAAAAGGAAGTCAATTATTGTTCGTTGGAATCAGGTTTGTCTACCTAAATCTGAAGGGGGTCTTGGTGTTAAGCACTTGACTGACATTAACAATGCAATGTTAGCAAAGCAAGTGTGGCATATCAAAATATCCAATACAGCCATGGCAAAGTACATCTGAGGAAAGTACCTTAATGATAATGGAACATTCAAATCTGATTTACCTGAATCTACGGTATGGCTAAGCATCAAAAAGTCATGGAATTGGGTTTTAAATCACAATAGATGCGTAATTGGCAATGGTCAAAATATTAATTTCTGGACAGACAGATGGTTAGATGATTATTCCTTGATTAAAAAATCAGGTTTAAATGAATTTTCTTTTAATAACCATAAGGCAAAAGTTTCAAATTTTATTGTTAATTGAAAGTGGGTATTTCCAAGAGTTACCAATTCGGTAATAAATGATTGGTTTGCTAAGGCCAAAGAAATCCCTATCACAGTAGGTACAGATGATAAATTGTTATGGGAAGGGTCTACCACAGGGATTTTTACTGTTAAATCAGCATGGAATCTCTACAGACAGAAAGGGGTTAAACCTACATTGTACAACTCGATATGGGTGAAAAGCCTAAGACCAAGACTCAGCACCTTTGGCTGGAGGCTCATACATGAGAAGCTTCCAACAGATGAGTTAGTAATATCCAAAAACATCTCAATGGCTTCCAGATGCCATTTCTGCCACAAAAACGTGAAAACAATGGTACATAACTTTTTTTAATGTGAATTTTCTTTGGCGATTTGGATACCCATTCTAGGATGCTTTCATTAAACATGGTCAGATATAACCTCTATTCCATTACTCTTTGAAAGGTGGAAAAGAAAGCGGAAAATGATCAGTATGTCAAAAATTTGGGATGCTACTATGATCATAGTATGTTGGAATATTTGGCAAGGCCGAAACAAAGAATTCCATAATAACTTGAAAGTTTGTTACTCAAAGGTAATTACATTGATTCATAGAGACATTGTAGAATATTCAGTGTTACAACCTTGTAAAATCAAATCAAGTTATGACATCTCTACAGCTCCAGCACTTCACTTGTCTACAAAGCCATGCCGAAATCATGTAATAACAAAATTAAAGTGGAGAAAACCAAAGGAGACCTGGATTAAATTAAACATTGATGGATGCTCTATGGGAATCTAGGATCATCAGGAGCTGCTGGAGTGTTTCATGACAATACTGGTAAAGTTATCTTGGCTTTTACAAAAATTTTGGGAGTTTCTACTAATCATCAGGTTGAATTACATGCATTTTTAGTTGGGTTGCAATTGGCATCCAAAAAAGGCTACAACAAAATATGGATTGAAGGCGATTCAAATTCTGTAATGGAAGCTATCCAAAATGCAAAATACCATGGCAATACAATAACAATGGCAATTTCTACATCCCTACATAGGCTGCACCACATGGAGATTCACTCATTGTTTTAGAGAAATTAATACATTAGCAGATTCATTATATAAGGACGATGTTAAAAATCTATCATCATGTATTTGGGTTTTTTGTCCCTCTTCTGTAGCTAGGGAAATTGTGTGGGATGCCTCGGAGCACCAAGATATAGATTCAATTAATGTTTTTGCTTCTATTCATAGTTGTTTTCTTTCTGTTGATGGCTATGCCGAAGGTGGAACTAGAAACAACTAGAAGGTCCATGATTTCTACTAGACCTTACTAATGGCAATGCCGAAGGTGGGGTTGTACCAGTAGATGATTTGTATTTACTTTATTTTCATTTTTACTTTAATCATAATCAAACTTATTGACTTTTAACAAAAAAAAAAAAAAAAAATGGGTGAACTTACATTCAATGGATGAGGCTAGGGCTTGGAGCTTCAAGTTCTAAGCTTCTCTTCTTCTTCTCCTCTTCTTCCCATTCTCTTACTCTCCCATGGTTTCAATAAAAGGAAATGAGGAATAAGACCTCCTTTTATAGAATCCTGTAGAGAGAGAAAGCCTAGTTATGCGTTCAACCGGTTGATTGGTTGGGTTGTATGATCTACTGGTTGAGCCAAATCGTGGGTTTGGGCTTGGTTTGATGGGCCCATGCCATTGCAAGCACTTTCTAGGTCTATTGAGCTTTGTTACTCATACTCATCCAACATTAATCCCTCAAGGGTTTGACCCAACATCAGAGTAAGGGTCAAGATATCCAGGTGCCAAGGTTTGGTACCGTGAAACCCGATACAAAGGATCTAAATCCTTGAGGACTCTAGGTATGGGTCTCACACCCTCTCTTTCTTTCCTTCTTTTCTTTCTCTAATTATCTTCTATTCGAAAAATTATCATTAACGAGGTTTTCACCAAAATGCCGCAAAAATCATGACTTATTTTAAACGTCGTAAATGTTTTATTTTTTTTCTTTCTTCCTTCCTTTTCATTCTTTTCTTATTTTATTTCTTTCTTTTTCTTTTTTTACGAAAAATTCTTTTTAATGAAGTTTCAACCCAAACGCCACAAAAAAAAAAAGACTTACTACAGCATTTACTTTAAAACAACGTAAATGTTCTATTTTCATTTTTCGTTCCATTCTTCTTCTTCTTTCTCTTTCTTTCTTTCCTTTTCTTTCTCTAGTTATCTTCTTTTCAAAAAATTGGCATTTAGTGACATTTTAACCAAAACACAGCAAAAAACATGACTTATAAGGCCTTAAATTTAAAACGCCACAAATGTTTTATCTTCTTCTATCTTTTTTTTTTCTTTTTCTTTCTTTCTTTATTTTGTTTCTTTCTTTAATTTCTTTTCAAAAAAATTACATTTAATAGTGTTTCAACCAAGACGGAAAAAAAATGACTTATTTTAAACGTCATAAATATTATATATTTTTCTTTCCTTATTTTGTTTCCTACTTTATTTTCATTTTGAAAAATTAACTTTTAACGGTTTTTTATCATGGGCACTGCAAAAAACCATGAATTTTTACGGCGTATTTAAAATGGCACAAAT
Organism: Protea cynaroides; assembly: GCA_028583415.1. Classification (NCBI taxonomy): domain Eukaryota; kingdom Viridiplantae; phylum Streptophyta; class Magnoliopsida; order Proteales; family Proteaceae; genus Protea; species Protea cynaroides. The sequence continues at coordinate 6,357,913 of CM053267.1, read as the reverse complement.
GTTTTATCTTCTTCTTTCTTTCCTTTATTTTTCTTCCCTACTTTTTTTCTTTCCTTCATTATTTTCATTTCAAAATTTGACATTTAACAGTGTTTCATGCAAAACACAAAAAAAAAAAAAAAAAAAAAAAAAAAAAAAAATATATATATATATATATATATATATATATATATATATATATTACGGTCTTTATTTTGAAACATTGTAAATGATCTATCTTTTTCTACTTTCCTTTCCTATCTTTTCCTATTTTGTTTCTTTTTTTTTTTTTTTTTACTATCCTTTCAAAATATTGATATTTAATGATGTTTATAAAAAACACTGTAGAAAACATTACTTTTTACGAAGATTAATTTAAAACGCCGTAAAGGTTTTATCTTTTGCTCTCATTCCTTTCCTTTGCTTCCTTCCTTTACTTTCTTCTTTATTTTTTTTAAAAAATTGACTTTTAACGGTGTTTAAACACAAACGATGTAAAACAATGACTTATTGTGGCATTCATTTTAAAACGTCAGAAATATTCTATTTTCTTCTTTTTTCTTACATTTTCTTCCTATTTTTTCTTTTCTTCGTTACTTTATTTCTCTCTATGTATTATCTTTTCAAAAAATTGACATTTGGCATCATTTCCACCAAACGCCGCAACAAACATGAGTTATTGCTGTGAATCTTATAGATGCCGCAAATGTTCTGTCTTGTTCTTTTTTTCCTTCGTTTTATTATTTTCTTTCCAAATATTGACATTTAACAGCGTTTCATCCATAATGCCGCAAAAAAGGTCTTATTGCGGTGTTAATTTAAGAACGCCGCAAATGATCAATCTTTTTCTTTCTTTCTTTTTTTTTTAACTTTTTTTTTCTTCTCTTTTCCTTATTTTTCTTCTTTCTTTACTATCTTTTCGAAATATTGACATTTAAAGGTGTTTCAATCAAAACATCTAGAAAAACATTGAATTATTGCAATAATTATTTTGAAATATCGTAAATGTTTTATCTTCTTATTTCTTTCCTTTCATTTTCTTTCATCTTCTAATTTATTTTCTTTTCTTTAAATTTACTTTTGATAGCGTTCCAACCAAAACACCAAAAAAAAAAAAAAATGACTTACTATAGCATTTATTTTAAACACTGCAAATGTTCTATCTTCTTTTGTCTTTCATTTCTTTTTCTTCCTTCTTTTCTTTCTCTCCTTCTCTTTTTTTTCAAAAATTAACAATATTTAACGACGTTTCTACCAAAATGCCACAAAAATCATGACTTATTTTAAACACCATAAATGTTTTATTTTTCATTGTTCCATTCATTTTCTTCCTACCTTTTTTTTCTTTCTTTATTTTATTTCTATCTTTATTTTAATTTCATAAATTGATTTTTAACGATGTTTAAACCCAAATGATGTAAAAACATGACTTACTGCAATATTGTTTTTTAAACCACAGTAAATGTTCTATATTTTTTTTTCTTTCCTTTCTCTTTTTAATTTGTCCTTCTTTCTTTTTTTTTCTTTTCTTTCCCTCTTTATCTTCTTTTCAAAAAATTAACATTTCACTACATTTTAGTCAAAAGGCCGCAAAAAACATGACTTACACGTCCTTAAATTCAAAACACCGTAAATGTTCTATCTTCTTCTTTCTTTCCTTTCTTTTTCTTCCATCCTTTTATTTATTTTCTTTTTGAAAAATTTACTTTTGACGACGTTTCAACCAAAATGCCATAAAAACATTACTTACTCCAGCGTTTATTTAAAATGCTGCAAATGTTCTATCTTCTTTTATCTTCCCTTTTTCTCTTTCTTTCTTTCTTTTCTTTCTCTGATTATCATCTTTTCGGAAAAATTATCATTAACGACATTTCTACCAAAATGTCGTAAAAATCATGACTTATTTTAAACACCACAAATGTTTTATATTTTTACATTCCATTCATTTACTTCTTTCCCTTTCTTTCTTTTGTTTTTTTATTGCTTTCTTTATTTTTTTTACGTCAAAATCTTTTTTAACTAAGTTTTAACCCAAACGCCACAAAAAAAAAAAAGACTTACTACAGCATTTATTCTAAAACATCGTAAATATTCTATTTTTATTTTTCTTTCCTTTCTTCTTCCTCATTGTTTTTCTTTCTTTCCTTTCTTTCTCTAGTTATCTTCTTTTCAAAAAATTGACATTTAATGACGTTTTAACCAAAACACTGCTAAAAATGACTTATACGGCCTTAAATCTACAATGCCACAAATGTTTTATCTTCTTCTTTCTTTCTTTTCTTTTCCTTTCTTTCTTTGTTTTGTTTCTTTCTTTATTTTCTTTTCAAAAAAATTACATTTAATAGTGTTTTAACCAAGCAAAAAAAATGACTTATTCTAAACGTCGTAGATATTTTATATTTTTCTTACCTTGTTTTCTTTCCTACTTTATTTTCGTTTCAAATATTAACTTTTAATGGTCTTTCATCATAGACGCTGTAAAAAACCATGACTTTTTACGACGTATTTAAAACGATACAATTGTATTATCATCTTCTTTCATTCCTTTATTTTTCTTCCTTACTTTTTTTATTTCCTTCTTTTCTTTCTTTCATTATTTTCATTTCAAAAATTTACATTTAACAACATTTCAAGCAAAAGGCCACAAGAAAAAGAATTTTTATGGCCTTTATTTTGAAACGTCGTAAATGTCTATCTTTTTCTACCTTACTTTCCTTTCTTTTCTTATTTTGTTTCTTTTTTTTATCATCTTTTCAAAATATTGATATTTAAGGACGTTTATAAAAAAGATATTGTAGAAAACATGACTTCTTGTGATGTTTAAATTAAAATGCCGTAAACATTTTATCTTTTTCTCTCATTCCTTTCCTTTTCTTACTTCTTTTTCTTTCTTCTTTATTTTCTTAATTTCTTATTGGAAAATTAACTTTTAAAAGCATTTAAACACAAACACTGTAAAAAAAAAAATATGACTTCTTGTGGCATTCATTTAAAAATGTCACAAATATTATATTTTCTTTTTTCTCCTTTCATTTTCTTCCTATTTTTTTCCTTTCATCGTTACTTCATTTACCACTTTGTGTATTATCTTTTCGGAAAATTGACATTTGATGTCATTTCCACCAAAATGCCACAAGAAACATGAGTTATCGCTATGAATTATATACACGACACAAATGTTCTGTCTTTTTTTTTTCCTTTATTTTATTATTTTCTTTTCAAATATTGACATATAATAGCATTTCATCCATAACGATGCAAAAAGTTTTATTGTCGAATTAATTTAAAAACGTCACAAATAATCAATCTTTTTCTTTCTTTCTTATCTTTTTTTAACTTGTTTTTTTTTTCTTTTTTTTCCTTATTTTTCTTCTTTCTTTACTATCTATTCGAAATATTGACATTTAAAGGTGATTTAATCAAAACATCTCAAAAAAATTGAATTATTACGGTATTAATTTTGAAATATCATAAATGTTTTATCTTCTCATTTCTTTCCTTTCATTTTCTTCTACCATCTAATTTATTTTATATTCTTAAAATTTACTTTTTACAGCGTTCCAACCAAAATGTCACAAAAAAATGACTTACTGCAGCACTAATTTAAAACATCATAAATGTTCTGTCTTCTTTTGTCTTTTATCTCTTTTTCTTCCTTCCTTTTTTAACTTTCTTTCTTTTCTTTCTCTCCTTATCTTTTTTTTTTTTTTTTGAAAAATTAACAATATTTAACGACATTTCTACCAAAATATCACAAAAATCATGACTTATTTTAAACACCCCAAATGTTTTATTTTTCTTCATTCTATTTATTTTCTTCCTACCTTTTTTTCTTTTTTAATTATTTCTATCTTAATTTTAATTTCGTAAAATTGATTTTTAATGGCGCTTAAACCCAAACGTCGTAAAAAACATGAGTTACTATAACATTTATTTTGAAATACCGTAAATATTTTATATTCTTTTTTCTTTCTTTTATTTTTCTTCTTTCTCCATCTTTTTTTCTTTTTTTTTTCCCACGTTATCTTTTGTAAAAAAATTAGCATTTAACTATGTTTTAATCCAAAGGCCTCAAAAAACATGGCTAACATGTCCTTAAATTTAAAACACCATAAATGTTCCATCTTCTTCTTTCTTTCCTTTCTTTTTCTTTCATCCTTTTATTTATTTTCTTTTAGTAAAATTTACTTTTGATGGCGTTTCAACCAAAAAGCCATAAAAAACATTACTTACTATAGCGTTTATTTAAAATGCTGTAAATGTTCTATCTTTTTTTATCTTTCCTTTCTTTTTCTTTTCTTCTTCTCTTTCTTTCCTTCTTTTCTTTCTTTGATTAGAAAAAAGGACTTACTACTGCCTTTATTTTAAAACACCATAAATGTTTCATTTTCATTTTTCTTTCCTTTCTTCTTCTTTTTTCTCTTTCTTCTTTTTATTTTTTTTTCCAGTTATCTTCTTTTAGAAAAATTGACACTAAACTACGTTTTAACCAAAACGTCGTAAAAAAATAACTTATGTGACCTAAAATTTAAAAGGTCATAAATGTTTTATCTTCTTTTTTCTTTCCTTTCCTTTTTTCTTACTTTATTTTGTTTATTTCTTTATCTCTTAAAAATTACATTTTATAATGTTTCAACCAAGACGGCAAAAAAAACATGACTTATTTTAAACGTCATAAATATTTTATATTTTTTCTTTCCAACTTTGTTTTCATTTCAAAAAAACATTACGTATTTACAACAATATAAATTTTTTATCTTCTTCTTTCTTTTTTTTATTTTTCTTCTCTACTTTTTTTCTTTCTTTCATTATTTTCATTTCAAAAATTAAAATTTAACAGCATTTCAAGCAAAATGTTTTTAAAAAAAAGACTTACTGCGACCTTTATTTTGAAATGTCTAAAATTTCAATTTTTTTTTTTTACTTTCGTTTCTTTTCTTTCCTTATTTTATTTCTTTTTAATTATCCTTTCAAAATATTATATTCAACAACGTTTATAAAAAAATACTATAGAAAATATGACTTCTTGCAACGTTTAATTTAAAACACCAATAACATTTTATATTTTTCTCTCATTCATTTCCTTTTCTTCCTTCCTTTATTTTCTTCTTTATTTCTTTTTGGAAAATTAACTTTTATCAGCGTTTAAACAAAAATTTCGTAAAAAAATGACTTATTGCTGCATTCAATTTATAACGTCGTAAATATTATACCTTCTTCTTTTTCCTTTCATTTTTTTTCCTATTTTTTCTTTCCTTCGTTCTTTTATTTCTCTTTCTGTGTATTATCTTTTTTGAAAAATTGACATTTGATGTCATTTCCCCCAAAACATCGTCTGTGATTATTTTAGACGCCATGTTCTGCCTTGTTCTTTCTTTCCTTCTTTTTATTATTTTCTTTTTAAAAATTTGTTTTTAACAACAATTTAACCATAACACTGCAAAAAAAAGTCTTATTGTGGCATTAATATAAAAACATCGTAAATGATCAATCTTTTTCTTTCTTTCCTATCTTTTTTTAACTTTCTTTTTTTCTTTTTTCCTTATTTTTCTTTTTTCTTTACTATCTTTTTAAAATATTAACATTTAAAGGCGTTTCAATCAAAATGTCTAAAAAAAATTGAATTATTATGGTATTTATTTTTAATTACCGTAAATGTTTTATCCTTTTATTTCTCTCCTTTCTTTATCTTCGGTCCTTTATTTAATTTTCTTTTCTTAAAATTTTCTTTTGACAGCATTCCAACTAAAACGCTATAAAAGAAAATGACATACTGCAACATTTATTTGAAACACTATAAATGTTCTATCTTCTCTTATCTTCCATTTCTTTTTTTTCCTTCCTTTTCTAACTATCCTTATTTTCTCTCTCCTTAAAAAATTAACATTTAATGACGTTTCTACCAAAATGCCACAAAAATCACGACTTACTTTAAACGCCACAAATTTTTTATTTTTTTTCATTCCATTCATTTTCTTCTCACCTTTTTTTTTCTTTCTTTATTTTATTTATATCTTTATTTTATTTTCATAAAATTGATTTTTAACTGCGTTTAAACCCAAACGCCACAAAAAACATGACTTACTACAACAATTATTTTAGAATACTGTAAATGTTCTATATTATTTTTTCTTTCATTTTTTTCCTTCTTTATCCTTCTTTCTTTCTTTCTTTTCTTTTCCTTATTATCTTTTTTTTGAAAAATTAACATTTATTTATGTTTTAGTCAAAAGGTAGCAAAAAACATAACTTATGCATCCTTAAATTTAAAAGATCGTAAATGTTTATCCTCTTCTTTATTTCCTTTCTTTTTTATACATTTTTTTATTTATTTGCTTTTCATAAAATTTACTTTTAATGACGTTTCAACCAAAACGCTATAAAAAACATTGCTTACTACAATTTTTATGTTTATTTATAATGCCATAAATATTTTATGTTCTATTATCTTTCCTTTCTTTTTCTTCTATCCTGCTCTTTCTTTCCTTCTTTTCTTTCTTTTATTATCCTTTTTTTCAAAAAATTATCACTAACAATGTTTCCACCAAAACGCAACAAAAATCATAACTTATTTTTTTTTGCTAAAGACCCAAAGAATTTATTAATAAAAAATAATGTAAAAAAATACAAATATCACTTTAAGAAAGGGATACCCCACCTTAGAGATTGCCATCAGCGGGGCCATTTCAAAGGCTCATTTACACTTTACAAATCTATATCGTGGTCTCCTTGATGCATCCCATACAGCATCACAGGCCACAAAATATGGACATGTCCTCCATTATTGTGTAGACTTAGACTAAGCTGCCTTCTTTGGGAGAGAATCAATATTGGATTCTCTAAAACCATGAGTAATTCTTAAATCCACCACATCAAGATTTTTCATGATGGCACACCATCGTTGCAAGTAGACCTATGGTATTTTCCTAGATAGCAAGCAGTGGACCACTCCTTCACATTCCATTTTCAACCAGATATGAGTGCACCCATTGTTAATCCCATCCTATATTCCTATTACCGCAGCTAATATCTCAACATTGAAATTAGTTTGAATGCCAAGTTACACTGAGGCTGCAAACATTACTTCACCATTTTCCTTCCTTAAAACCACACCTACACCAGCTTTTCTCAGATTTCTTTCCATTCATTTTCTTCCTTTATTTTCAATCTTTCTTTATTTTATTTATTTCTTAATTTTTTTTGGGAAAAAATCATTTTTAATGAGGTTTTAGCCCAAACACCAAAAAAAAAAAAATTAAAAAAAATAAAGAGACTTACTACAACGTTTATTTTTAAACACCATATATGTTCTATTTTCATTTTTCATTTTTTTCGTCTTCTTCTTTCTCTTTCTTTCTTTCCTTTTCTTTCTCTCATTATCTTCTTTTCAAAAAATTGGCATTTAATGATGTTTTAACCAAAACACCACGAAAACATGACTTATGCTGTTACACCCCAATTCTGCACCATTTAGAACAGTGTGATGAATCTCTAATAAACCAACGGTTCAACCAAGATCTCTAATAGGCTATGTGCATTAAAAATAAAACCATACACATCCACAACCATAATCAGAATAAATACACAATAGGAGAAGTTTTATAGAAAATGGACTAGAAATCTAACTGTAATAATCATAATTAAAATATTAAGTTATTGTTGTAACAACTGAGACATAAATAAATAGAATATCAATTACATCCCCATATAAATTAAAATAAAATTCTAATAGAATACGCATGAGTTGTACTCGCATGAGGGGTCATGCGTATCCACTAAGTCTTCGGCACCATTGCAGTAACACGCATGTACACCGGAGCACTCATGTAATCTTCGACCGTAGTACCTGCATCATCAACTAAAAACATTCGACGTCGAAAGGGTGAGCACACATCATGGCTCACTGAGCAAATAAAATAATACAACAAACATATGCATGCAGTCAATTCATATCTTTGGTCTGGTAAATAAGTTTGCAATGTGCTATAGAAAGGATAGGTGGCCCAAGATTACGTTTATTGACGCCGCACCTCTATACACGAGTGTGTGAAGCCGCCCAAAGGTAACGTTAATTATCGTCCCACATGCACCCACCATAGACAATGTACATGCAAAGGTTACGTTTATTGCTGTACCCGTTGCCCATACCAATACGTAAGCCCCTGCTGGCAAGGGCTCGCAAATTGGGCTCACAACTAACCAATCCTAATGCCAATCAGTGTATCCAAGGCCTCACCCCAGCATCCCTCAATATGTCCATAGAGATAGGACTAAGGCCCCCCGGCAGAGTCAGAGACTACACGGTCCGAGACCACCTCCCCTCATACCCTACGACGTAATAGTTCCGTTAAGGTAATGGCAATACGACGATGTCAGTGGACAAGACTTGAGTTAGAGATAGTGCTAGAGTGCTGAGGCCCGTCCTATGACACCCCCTGATACTCGCCCGCATCAAGCACACCAGCCACACACATACATTCGCATACCTATTCCTATCATCATCATCATCATCATGTTATAAACAATAATTTAAATATGCAAGAACAGTAATAATAGAAATATTGGATGACATGTTGAATGCACATGCAAGCATACATGCATAGAATCAATCATAGCATTGGACTCAAAAATAAAATAATTTATTATTAACCAATTAGTTTAGGTCTTGTTCCCTCACCTTTGCTTGATCGTAGATCCTCATTCAAGCTTTAAGAATCAACTAAATATCAATATTATATCACTAGAAGACCTAATCAAGTCGATAGAATTTAGTTAGAATTAATTATGATTTTAAAAAGCATGCTGTTAATTGGGGGTCGATGCCAGGGTCGGAGGTTCCATCGACCCCGGGTGCTACCACCCAGATTCTGGACTTCCTGAACACTGGGAGTCGATTGTTAGGGTCTGGTAGGGTCGATTGGCCATCGACCCCCCGTGCGACCCCCCGTGGGTTTAGTCAATTTTTCATCCTACAGTCCCTTCCTTCGTGTTTGGGTTCTATGGCTTGCTTCTACAATCCATTACATACATGTTCTATGGCTTAGAACCATAGTTTATTCCCCTACATGATTTTTATGGTCTCCCCCATGGTTTTCCATGAAAACCTAACCATAGATGGATGATTTGGGTTTCTCCTAGATCATTCCCTCTTCACTATCTATTCTAAGGTCTGTAGAACTACATGGAGATAGTATCCATACCTGAGAATTAGGCTTGTTTCTCTAAAGCCTTCTCTTTGATCTTCATCTCCACTTTCCTTCTCTTCTCTTTCTCTTCTCTTTCTCATCTCTTTCTCTCAATCCAATTAGGGTTATAAAAGGAGTGAAAGAGGCTTAGGGACGTCCTATTTATAGAGTAGAAACTCCCAAAATAAGTCCCATTGAGATTAGGAAAGAATCCCATTAAAATTTAGAAAGTTCCTAATTCAAAGTTTCTATCGGTAGACTGGGGGTCGATGAGGGGGTCGGAGATCCCGTCGACCCCTGGTGCTAAAATGTCCGACCCCCGATTAAAAACTCAGGGTCTGACTTTTATACTAGGGGGGTCCGACCCTGCCTTGCTGGGTATGCGACCCTCCCCCTTATTTTAGTGTTTTTGGGTCAGTTTAATACCTGGGATCGTGATCTCCCTCACGCACTTGATCCATTTGGCTCAACCATGATGGGTAGACCTGGTTCAAGATGGTAAGACCGGGTTAGTTCGATATGGGTCTACAACTCCCCCCCTAATTATAAAAATTTCATCCTTTAAATTGTACATACCTTCTGAGTCAAATAAATGAGGATATTTCTTTCGCATAGCATTCTCTTCTTCCCAAGTGATTTCTTCCATATCTCTACTTCTCCAGGTGAACTTAACATAATAGATATCATGGTTGCGTAGTCGTTGAACCTTTCGACTAGTGATTTCAGTTGGTGCTACTTCAAATGTCAAATCTTCAGTCAAATCAGGTAAGTCTATTTTCAAAACGTGCGTCGGATCCTTGACATACTTCTTCAATAAGGAAATGTGAAATACGTCATGCACACTTGACATAGATGGTGGTAGTGCTAACTGGTAAGCCACTTTCCCACGCTTAGCTAGAATCTCATATGGCCCGACATATCTTGGACTTAGTTTCCCTTTCTGTCTGAACCGTTTCAATCCTCGCATAGGCGATACTTTTAAGAATACTTTATCACCCACGACAAACTCAAGGTCTCGGCGTCGGGTATCGACATATTACTTCTGACGATTCTGAGCTGTTCTCACTCTTTCTTTGATAATGTCGACCACTTAACAAGTCTCTTTAATAAATTCCGGTCCAACAATACTACGTTCTCCAACTTCATTCCAAAACAAAGGAGTTCGACACTTTCTGCCATACAGTGCTTCATAGGGTGACATCTGTATAGTAGCCTGATAGCTATTATTATAAGCAAACTCAATCAGTGGTAACTTTTCAACCCGTGATCCTTTAAAATCAATTACACATGCTCGAAGCATATCTTCTAGAATCTGAATTGTACGCTCTGACTGTCCATCTGTCTGTGGGTGGAATGTAGTACTAAATTTCAATGTTGTACCCATAGCCTTTTGCAATCTTTTCCAAAACTTTGAAGTAAATCATGGATCTCTATCGGACACAATGCTTTCTGGTACACCGTGTAATCGCACAATGTTATCCACATACAGCTTAGCTAACCTCTCCAGTGTATACTGAGGTCGTATAGGTATAAAGCGAGCTATTTTAGTCAGGCGGTCTACAATCACCCAAACTGCGTCAACTACTCGAGGAGTCAATGGTAATCCCATGACGAAGTCTATAGTGATGCAGTCTCATTTCCATGCTGGTTCCGGTAACGGCTGTAATAGTCCTACTGGTCTTTGTCTTTCAGCCTTTACTTTCTGACAATTTAGGCATTGAGACACGAACTTAGGTACATCTGCTTTCATTCCTCTCCACCAATATAATTTCTTTAGATCATGATACATTTTTGTACTTCCAGGATGTATCGAATAGATGGTGGTATGGGCTTCTTTCATCAATCGATGTCTAATGTCCAAGCTTTCTGTTTCGGGTACACATATTCTTCCTTTGTACTTCAGTACCTTTTCTTTGTCTAAGGTGAACTCAGGGTTAGTTCTACCTTTTTCGATGTCCTCTTGTACCATTCTTAGGTCAGGGTTTGATTTGATAGCTGTCTTCACTTCATCAACTATATCCGATATAATCTTCAATGCGGCGAACATATTTGAAAACTGATGAATAAACCCTTGGTTGGCTGATCCATCTGGTGCATCTATCACAAACTGCTCATTACCGTGCTTGAATACCTTTTTGGTAGTACACATTGCGGCGGTTGTGCTAACCTCTACTTGAGATTTTATCATTGCCTTTCTACTCTACACATCGGCTACTACATTAGCTTTCCCCAGATGATACTAGATATCACAATCATAGTCTTTCAATAGTTCCAGCCATCTTCTTTGTCTCATATTCAGCTCCTTCTGATTAAATAGATAAGTAAGACTTTTATGGTCTGATTTAATCTGAAACTTCTCTCCGTATAGATAATGTCTCAATATTTTGACAACATGTACTACTACCGCTAGTTCCAAATCATGTGTAGGATAGATCTTCTCATGTATCTTCAGTTGTCTTGAGGCATAAGCAATTACTTGTTCTCCTTGCATAAGTACACATCCTAATCCCAGTCCTGACGCATCGGTGTACAAGATAAATGGTTGTCCTGGAATCGGGATGGTCAAGATTGGAGTTGATATCAATCTAGCCTTCAAGGTTTGGAAACTTTTCTTGCATTTGTCTGTCCAAACAAACTTCTCGCCCTTCTTAGTTAAACTGGTAAGAGGTACAGAAATTCGGGAATAGTCTTCCACAAATTATCGATAATACCCAGCTAGACCCAGAAAACTTTTAATTTCTACAATGCTCTTCGGTGCTTCCCACTTTACAATAGCCTCGATCTTGCTGGGATCCACTTTAATTCCTTCGGCAGATACTACATGGCCTAGAAATGCAACTTCCTTTAGCCAATACTCACACTTTGTAAATTTGGCATAGAGCTTTTCCGTCCGTAGTCGCTGCAGAGCGGCGTTTAGATTCTTGACATGAGTTTCCTCGTCTTTGGAGTAGACTAATATATCATCAATGAATACAATAACCGACGTATCCAACATATCGTGGAAAACCCGGTTCATAAGTTCCATAAAGGTTGCTGATACGTTTGTCAATCCAAAAGACATGACCAAAAATTCATAATGTCCATATCTGGTCCTGAATGCTGTCTTGGGAATATCACCATCTTTAATCTTCAACTGATGGTAGCCTGATCGAAGATCGATCTTTGAGAATACTTTGGCACCTTGAAACTGATTGAATAGGTCATCGATCCGAGGCAATGGATACCGATTCTTGATTGTCAGTTTATTCAGTTCTCGGTAGTCTATACACAAGCGAACGCTACCGTCCTTCTTCTTCACGAATAATATTGGCGCTCCCCATGGTGATATGCTAGGGCGAATGTAACCCTTGTCCAACAGTTCTTGTAGTTGTACTTTCAATTCCTTCAGTTCAGTAGGAGCCATTTGATAAGGTGCTTTCGATACTGGTGCGGCTCCAGGTATAAGATCTATAACAAACTCTGTAGCTCGGTCGGGTGGTAATCCTGATAATTCTTCAGGAAATACGTCTGGATAGTCCCGCACGACATCAATATCTTCCATTCGTGGTGCTTCCTTGGTAAGGTCGACCACAGATACTAAATACCCAACTGCTCCTTTCTCAAGGCACTTCTTAGCCTTTAGCGCTGAGAGTATGAGCTTTCGTTTACGGGGAAGTTTGGTTCTCGAAAAATTGAACTCTACTCCTTCCTTGTCTTTAAATGTCAGCTTCTTTTTGGCACACAATAGGTTTGCAGAATGCTAAACTAACCAGTCCATTCCCAAGATGACGTTAAAGTCTACCATCTCAAGTTGGATCAAGGTTGCATCCAAGGTCCTTTCATCAATAAGAAATGGATATGGTTCATAACCTTTTTTTAACTCCACTTCTAATACCATAGGTGATCGTACAAGTAGTTTGTAGTCTAAGGATTTAAGGGGTAGATTTAACTTCTTTCCAAATGTCACAGATATAAAGGAATGAGTAACTCCTGAATCAAAGAGTACTCTGGCGGGAATGCCATTAATAGGTACGATACCTGTAATTTGTTTTGGTTTAGTCTACATGCTCATACCATGTAATACAACTAACTAAAAAAATGTAAGTCATACCTGTGACCACATCAGGCGATGCGGCAGCATCCTCCGATGTATCCGCGTAAACTCATCCTTGATGTAGCTGCTTCTTGGGCTTAGGACATTCCCTTGCTATATGTCCCACTTGGTTGCAGTTAAAATATTTTATCCCTTCAGTAATTGGCTTGTGTTGCTGTTGAACTACGGGAGTAGTCTTGGTTGCAGCGGTAAAGCCTTGAGCACGGAAGGGTTTGAATGTCTTGTTATTCCCTCCATTATAAGAATTTCCAGCTGGCCTTTTTATACCTCTGTTTTGCATGAAATAACTCTCCTTCTAGTTCGATTCTATAACTCGAGCAATTTGTGCCGCTTCATTATAGATTTTCTTTTCATGTCCCAGAACGTGCTCGGGGATGCTTCCCCTAAGTCCCATGACGAACCTTCAGGTCTTTGTGTTTTCCTCTTGCATACCGATGGGTGCAAAGAAGAACAGCTCTTCATAACGCTGTTGATACGCATCCACGGTCTTCTGCCCCTGATATAAACTCAGGAACTCTCTTTCCATAGAATCTCTGAAACTTCTCGGAAAGTACTTCTCAAAGAACGCCTCTTTATAAATATCCCAAGTCAATTGGGCGTGCCTTGTAAGTAAATACATGCTGGTAGACCTCCATCAATGGTGTGCATCTCCTTTCAGCATAAAGGTGGCACACAACATTTTTTCTTCTTCATTTAATGTCATCATCATAAAGTTTCTTTCCATTTCGTCAACCCAGTGTGCCGGCCATAAAGGATCTGCTGGCTTGCCATTAAACTCTCTGGGCTTCAGTTTCAGAAAATGCTCCACCAGTCTGGAGTGGTCTAGTGGCTGCGGGATATACGCTCCATACATAGGTGGTTGGTATTGATATCCACCTTGAGCTATCTCAGGATTTTGTACTTGAGCCTGCATGATAGGAGTCTGAGGTGCGTGGGGTACTGTGTTACTCCCCCCTGGTGCTGTGCTTCCCTGTCCAGCTGGCATTGGAGGTGTTTGTGCAGCTGGAAGAGTTTGCCTATGGCAGCTTGTATAGTAGCTTGTGCCTGTTGCATTTGCTGCAGCTGTTGGGCCAAGTTCATTATGACTGTGGCCAAGTCTGTAGGTAGAGCTGGTAGATTTGTAGGATTTATCTGCCCATTTATGACAGATGGTGCCATGTTCATGTTCTCCTGTGTTCACGGTTGTGTCTAGTTATCTTCCCCCACAGATGGTAGTGGTGGAATAGAGTTACGGCTCTATCTGGTTACTCTGCGTCCCGCCATTAATTAATCTGATAGTGGGATTGCTTGAAATCATTGAACATGAGAGACAATCATTAAATACTTCATTCTCATATTTTAAAACCACTAACAATTGCAAATTTCAAAATTTTTAGATCATTCTGTCGAAAATATTGTATTTTCACTGCAGGGTCGATGGTGGGGGTCGATGGATGTCCGACCCTCAGTCTGCGACCCTGGGAAATCACCCATTCTTCCCGAGAGTCGGGGGTCGATGGGGGGGTCGGAGGATGTCTGACCCAGGGTGCGAACCCTGGTTCTCTGTCAGATTCCAGAGAGCCGAGGGTCGATGCGGGGGTCGATGGGTGGGTCGATTGTTTTAATCGAATTTTTCGACCCCCGGGCTAAAAATCAGATTTTGAAGTTCCGATTCAAAGTCCATTTCCCATTCTTTCTTCTCCGCTTCGACTCGTCTCGTCCCTCTCAGTTGCTACAGTGACAACTCCGATCCGTTGGTGGTTTGCACTCCTTGTTTTATCGTCTACACCTCCGCTACAAGTATGTCTTCTACCTTTTCATGTTTTTAGGTTTCTTAACCTAGGTTTTTACTCGTTTATCTTGTATTTTTCAAATTAAACTTTTTTCCAACTGTAAAACTTTGATTTTTATTGGGGGCTATTGTTGTTGGTGACTCGAGGAATGAAAGCCCTCAAAAATATTTGAGTTTCAACGATTGGTTATCGAGAAACTCAAAATTTACTCTTTTTGCCCTAATTTTGTCGAGATTTTGAATTTCTTGAAATTTCTTCCAATTCAATCTCGTTAGTTGAAATTTTCGACAGTATGAGTCTCACAGGGTAGTATAGGATCTATGTAAGTCCTCTTGCCCACGTGTATGGGTGAAAGTGAGGCTTTTGACCAATTTACGTCGTTATTATGTCGAACATTCGGGTTTTTCCTCTCTACTAAGCCATTATTTGGTTTTCTTTCTTATTTGCAGATACTATGGATCGTACCAAGGTACCTAGTGTTTGTGACCGTCTTTGCTTCAGTTCCACTGAAGCCAAGACTCAGTATGCCCGCTACGCTCGCAAGAAGGTAGAGGGAGGCCGCAAAGTGGACTTGGCTAGCTTGGCATTGTTCAATGTGGAGGGGGCCTTTGGTGATATGGGATGGCTTCCTGTCATCATCTATGATGCCTATAGCTGTCCTGACTTGGTATGCCAGTTCTACTGTAATCTCCAAGTGGTGGGTGATTTCAACGATGTTGAGAGAGGTGGTGAGCTTCGGATTACCAGCTACGTCAAGGGGGTTGATGTTTTATTCGATTATCGGCAGCTAGCCGACTTGTTGGGCATTTCCTATGTTGGCCCCTTGGTGTTCTGTGCTCCTGGAGAGCCCCAGTTCTTTTCTTTACAGATGAGGGCTGAGATAGACTGTCAGCTCATCAGAGAGGATCGCTGGGAGATGAAAGCAAGTTATCTGCATTCAGATCCACGGGTGTACTGCAAGATCATCTTGCATAATCTGATACCACAGAGTGGACATTACGAGAGGGTCTCCCAGTTGACCCAGTATCTACTGTACTACATATGCACTAGGCAGCCCGTCTGCCTTCCCTATATCATCATGCGGACGATGATCAGTGCCACATTGCCCAGTCACACTGGCAACCTTCCTTATGGACGCATGATCACTATCTTGCTTACCCGCCTGGGGGTTGATTTATTGGATGAGAAGATTCAGGAGAAATCATTCTCATCGCCTCTGGATTGGGAGGCTATTTGCAAGATGGGCATGCGGGATGCCCAGGTCAGTGATGAGGAGAGGAACACGATGGTGCGCCCTCGCACTCGAGTGGAGATGGCTGACGCTGAGGTAGCAGCACCAGCCGCTGGAGCAGGGGTTCATGGGGATGATGACGATCGTCTATACATGGATGCGGATGCCATACCTCCTCTATCACCTACTCATACTACAGGAGCTAGTCCGTCTTCTTCAGTTGATCCTTCACATGCAACTGGTCCTTCATATGCTCCTTCTGGTGACATGATGGGGATATTACACGAGATACGAGAGGCTCAGCGTATGTCTGACTTGAGGATGGGAGAGCTTCTAGAGGCTCAGCGCTTGTCCGATCAGCGGGTGGGAGAGCTTCTGGCCGCTCAGCGCATGTCGGATCAACGGGTGGGAGAGTTTTGGGATGCTCAGCGCGTGACTGACCAGTGGGTGGCTGGTCTCACAGCTAGTCTCTAGATGACACAGACGCAGATAGCTTGGTTGACTAGAGTCTACGCTGAGGACTATGATAGAGACTGTGAGGCACCGCCTCCCCCATCACCTCCAACGTCTTGATGTATTTCTTTTATCTTTCTTTTGTACTTCAGAGTAACTGTCCGGATTGTGGACTGGACTCTGCTTAAATCATATATATATAAATATTTGTCCTTTCTTTTGGTTCTATATAAATTTATTTCTCATTTAATAGATGCATTATTCTCTTTCAGTTTAGTCTCAAACAACACAGATGCTTATGGTGTGTTATTATTACATCTTTTAAATTTTTATCCTATCTCAATTCACGACCTTTTGTGAAAGTATACGGTTTCACAGACAAGGCCTGAGATGCTCTGATACCAAGTTGTCACACCCCAATTCTGCACCATTCAGAACAGTGTGATGAACCGCTTATAAACCAATGGTTCAACCAAGATCTCTAACAGACTATGTCCATTAAAAACAAAACCATGCACATCCACAACCGTAATCAGAATAAATACACAATAGTGGAAGTCTTATAGAAAATGAACAGAGAAATCTAACTGTAATAATCATAATTAAGATATTAATTTATTGTTGTATCAATTGAGACATAAATAAATAGAATATCAATTACATCCCCTTATAAATTTAAATAAAATTCTAATAGAATACGCATGAGTTGCACTCACATGAGAGGTCATGCGTATCTACTAAGTCTTTGGCTTCCATTGCAGCAACACGTGCATACACCAGAGCACTCATATAATCTTCGACCGTAGTACCTGCATCATCAACTAAAAACATTCGACGTCGAATGGGTGAGCACACATCATGGCTCATTGAGCAAACAAAACAATACAACAAACATATGCATGCAGTCAATTCATATCTTTGGTCAAGTAAATAAGTTTGCAATGTGCTATAGAAAGGATAGGTGGCCAAAGGTTACGTTTATTGACGCTGCACCTCTATACACGAGTGTGTGAAGCTGCCCAAAGGTAACGTTTATTGTCGTCCCACATGCACCCACCATGGACAATGTACACGCAAAGGTTACGTTTATTGCTGTACCCGTTGCCCATACCAACACGTAAGCCCCTGCAGGCGAGGGCTCGTAAACTGGGCTCGCAACTAACCAATCCTAATGCCAATCAGTGTATCCAAGGCCTCACCCCAGCATCCCTCAATACGTCCATAGAGATAGGGCTAAGGCCCCCCGGAAGAGTCAGAGACTACACGGTCCGAGACCACCTCCCCTCATACCCTACAACATAATAGTTCCGCTAAGGTAATGGCGATACGACGATGTCAGTGGACAAGACTTGAGTTAGAGATATAGCTAGAGTGCTGAGGCTCGGCCTATGACACCCCCCCTGATACTCGCTCGCATCAAGCACACCAACCACACACATACATTCACATGCCTATTCCTATCATCATCATCATCATCATCATGTTATAAACAATAATTTAAATATGCATGAACAGTAATAATAGAAATATTGGATGACATGTTGAATGCACATGCAAGCATACACACATAGAATCAATCATGGCATTGGAATAAAAAATAAAACAGTTTATTATTAACTAATTAGTTTAGGTCTTGTTCCCTCACCTTTGCTTGATCGTAGATCCTCTTTCAAGCTTTAAGAATCAACTAAATATCAATATTATATCACTAGAAGACCTAATCAAGTCGATATAATTTAATTAGAATTAATTTTGATTTTAAAAAGCAAGCTATTAACTGGGGGTCGATGCCAGGGTCGGAGGTTCCATCGACCCTAGGTGCTACCACCCAGATTCTGGACTTCCCGAACACTGGGGGTCGATTGTTAGGGTCTGGTAGGGTCAATTGGCCATCGACCCCCGTGGATTTAGTCAATTTTTCATCCTACAGTCCCTTCCTTCGTGTTTGGGTCCTATGGTTTGCTTCTACAATCCATTACATACATGTTCTATGGCTTAGAACCATAGTTTATTCCCCTACATGGTTTTTATGATCTCCCCCATGGTTTTTCATGAAAACCTAACCATGGATGGATGATTTGGGTTTCTCCTAGATCATTCCATCTTCACTATCTATTCTAAGGTCTATAGAACTACTTGGAGATAGTATCCATACCTGAGAATTGGGCTTGTTTCTCTGAAGCCTTCTCTTTGATCTTCTTCTCCACTTTCCTTCTCTTCTCTTTCTCTTTTCCTTCTTTTCTCTTTCTCTCAATCCAATTAGGGTTCTAAAAGGAGTGAAAGAGGCTTAGGGACGTCCTATTTATAGAGTAGAAACTCCTAAAATAAGTCTCATTGAGATTAGGAAAGAATCCCATTGAAATTTGGAAAGTTCCTAATTTACGATTTCTGTCGGCAGACTGGGGGTCGATGAGGGGGTCGGAGATCCCGTCGACCCCTGGTTCTAAAATGTCTGACCCCTGGTTAAAAACTCAGGGTCTGACTTTTATACTGGGGGGTCCGACCCTGCCTTGCTCGGTATGTAACCCTCCCCCTTATTTTAGTGTTTTTGGGTCAGTTTAATACCTGGGATCTTGATCTCCCTCACACACTTGATCCATTTGGCTCGACCATGATGGGTAGTTTAAGACCCGTGTCAATCTAACCCGGTCTTACCACCTTGTACCAGGTCTACCCATCATGGTCGAGCCAAATGGACCAAGTGCGTGAAGGAGATCGTGATCCCAGTTATTAAACTGACCCAAAAACACTCAAAAAGGGGCGAGGGTCGCACATCCAGTGAGGTGGGGTCGGACCCCCCCAGTACAAAAAGTCAGACCCTCAGTTTTTAATCGAGGGTCGGACATTTTAAAACCAGGGGTCGACGGGATCATCGACCCCCACATCGACCCCCAGTTGCTGCCATAAACAGAAATTTGGAAACTTTCCTAATTTCGGTTGGGCTCTTTCCTAATCTCAATTGGACTTATTTTGGGAGTTTCTACTCTATAAATAGGACGTCCCTAAGCCTCTTTCACTCCTTTTAGAACCCTAATTGAATTGAGATAAAGAGAAGAAAAGGAAGAGAAGAAGAAGAGAAGGAAAGTAGAGAAGAAGGCAAAAGCAAAAGAGTTTCAGAGAAGGAGTACTCTTCTCAGGTAAGAATACTAATTCTATGTATTTTGTGAGACTTAGAATAATTAATGAGAAAAGTATGATGTAAGAGAAACCCCAAACAATCAATCCATGATTAAGTTTCAATGGAAACCATGGAGGAGATCAACTAAACCATATGATATGTAAAGAGTAGTTCTAAACCATAGGAAGTGTATGGAATGGACTATGGAAGGAAGCCATAGGATTCAAACAAGAGAGAATGGACCAAAAGGTGATTTATCGACCAAACCCACGGGGGGTCGCACCTAGGGTCGATGGACCCATCGACCCTGGCATCGACCCTACTATAGGGGGTCGCAGTATACTGCTACCCTAGCATTGACCCGTCCTGCTACCACCAGTTAATAGCAAGTAGGAAAAATTAGAATAAAATCTAACTAAATACTATCGACTTTGTTAGGTCTTCTAGCAATATAATATCAATATAAAGGTGATTCTTAAAGCTTGAAAGAGGATCTACTAGCAAGCTAAGGTGAGGAAACAAGACCTAAACTATTTGGTTAATAACAAACTATTTTTATTTCTTGAGTCCAATGCTATGCTTGATTCTATGCGAACATGCTTGTAATGTGCATTCAACATGTCATCCAATATTTTTATTTATTATTCATGCATATTTACTTTATTGTTTATAACATTATAATGACCATGATGATAGGAATAGGCATGTGAATGTATGTGTGTGGTTGGTGTACTTGATGCAAGCGAGTATCAGGGGGAGTGTCATAAGCCGGGCCTCAGCACTCTAGCTCTATCTCTAACTCAAGTCTTGTGCATTAGCATCGTCGTATCTCCATTACTTTAGCAGAACTATTACGTCGTAGAGTATCAGGGGAGGTGGTCTCGGTCCTTGTAGTCTCTGACTCTACCGGGGGGTCTTAGCTCTATCTCTATGGGCATTCTGAGGGATGCTGGGGTGAGGCCTTGGATACACTATTTAGCATTAGGATTGATTAGTTGCGAGCCCAGTTTGCAAGTCCTCGCCAGCAGGGACTTACGTGTTGGTATGGCACTGTACAGCAATAAACGTTAACCTTTGTTGTACAATGTTCATGGTAGGGTGGATGGGGACGACAATAAACGTTAACCTTAGGGCGGGCTTCCACACCCTGTATATAGAGGAGGGGTCAATAAACGTTAACCTTTGACCTCCAACCCTTTCTATTGTATATTGCAAACTTTAAACCAGACCACATATATGAATTGAATGCATGCATATGTATTGTTGCATTGTTTTGTTTGCTCACTGAGCCATGATGTGTGCTCACCCTCTCGACGTCGAATATTTTTAGTTGATGATGCAGGTACTACCATCGAAGATTATGTCAACGCTCCAGTGTACGGGCACATGGCGGTGATGGAAGTTGAAGACGAAGTGGATACGCATGACTCCTCTTGCGAGTGCAACTCATGCGTATTCGATTAGATTTTATTTTAATTATTTGGATTTAGTAAAGACATGTAATTGATATTTTATTTATGTCTCTGTTGAAACAGCATAATTGTATATTTTAATATGATTATCATATTTAGATTTCTCAGTTCATTTTATTATAAAACTTCCGCTATTGTGTATTTACTCTAATTATGAATGTGGATATATGAGGTTTAGATAAAACGGATACAGCCTACTCGAGATCCTGGTTGAACCGTTGGTTTGTTGACGGTTCATCACACCATTCTGAATAGTGTAAAATTGGGGTATGACAGGTAGACCTGGTTCAAGGTGGTAAGACCGGGTTAGTTCGATACGGGTCTTACATATGCAGCTTTAAATTTAAAACACCGTAAATGTTTTATGTTCTTTTTTCTTTCTTTATTTTGCTTCTTTCTTTATTTTCTATTCAAAAAAATTACATTTAACAGTTTTTCAACCAAGATGGCAAAAAAAAATGACTTGTTCTAAACACCATAAATATTTTATATTTTTTTCTTTCCTTGTTTTCATTCTTACTTTATTTTCATTTCAAAAAATTAACTTTTAACTATCTTTTCTCATAGACGCTGCAAAAAAGCATGACTTTTTAGAGTGTATTTAAAATGACACAAATGTTTTATCTTCTTCTTTTTTTTCTTTTTTTCTTTCCTTCATTATTTTCATTTAAAAAATTGATATTTAATAGCTTTTCAAGCAAAACGCCACAAAAAAAATGACTTATTGCGGCCTTTATTTTAAAACATTGTAAATGATTAATCTTTTTCTATCTTACTTTTCTTTCTTTTCTTATTTTGTTTCTTTTTTTACTGTCCTTTCAAAAAAATTGATATTTAATGACGTTTATAAAAAAAACAGTTGATCACATGACTTTTGTGACATTTATTCAAAACATCATAGATGTTATTTCTTTTTCTCCCATTCCTTTCCTTTTCTTCCTTCCTTTACTTTTTTGTTTATTTTCTTTATTTTTTTTTGGAAAATTAACTTTTAACTACATTTCAACTCAAACACCATACAAAAATGACTTATTGCGGCATTCATTTTAAAACGTCACAAATATTATATCTTCTTCTTTTTCCTTTCATTTTCTTCTTTTATTTTTTGCAAAAGATCCAAAAAAATTTATTAAAAAAGGCAAGAAAACATTACAACCGTTATGGTAAAGGAAGATGAACCCTACCTTCGGAATTGCCATCAGCAAGGCTCTTCCTAGGGTCAATTACATTTTGCAAATTTGAATCTCGGTCTCCCTGATGTATCCCAGATCACCTCACGGGCCACAAAATCTGGACATTTATACCAATGCACTGATAGTTTAGACTGGGATGCCTTCTTAGCGAGAAAATTAGCTACCATGTTGGCTTCTCTGAAGCTATGAGTTATTCTCAACTCCACAGTTGCAAGGCTTTCTGAAATCACACTCCATCATTGCATACAAAACCATGGTATCTTCTTTGATAACAAGCTCTGAACCACTCCTTCTGATTCCATCTCTAACCATATGTGTATGTGAGAACAGCCAAGCTTAATTCCCTCCTGTATTCCCATCATTGCAGCTAGGATTTTGGCATTGAAGTTATTTTGGACACCAAGAAACTCTGATGCCGCAAAGATTACTTCTCCCGATTCTTTTTTAATCACCATGCCAACCCCAGCTTTGCTCGGATTCCCTGAGGAGTATCCATCAATATTAAGCTTACACCAAGGCTCCTTAGGATCGGTCCAACACACTTTTATTGGTGTACGTAGTCTTGCAGTCTTAGTGGCTAATCCAAATAAATGCACAATTTTTAAATCTTTAGACTTGTGATTGAGCATGGTTTATGAATGGACAGATCATGACATCCACATTTCAATAAAGCTATAGCCTACTATATAGTCGTCATCCTTCCATTAAATCAGCTTACATTGCGGCTCGTCCAGATAACTTGCAAAACCACATAAAAAAAAGACATCCACAGCTTGCTTATTGGCATAACCCTTTTCTTTCTTCGCCACCACGAATGCAACCTTTCTGTATCTAGAAAACCACCATAGTGAAGACCAGAAAAGATTAATACCGCCCTCCATATCTCCTTCGCAAAATCACAATGAAGAAAAATATGCTCAAAATTTTCCTCATGATCATGACATAAGTAATACCGAGATGCCAAAGGTACATGCCGTTTCCTTATATTGTCATCTGTTGGAAGCTTTTTTAAACACCCGAACATAAAAGTTCTTGGATGAAGCTCCTTTCTCCATACATCCCTAGATCATGCTAGTTCCTATCCACCACCCCTTAAGCATTTCGAAGCAAAAGAGATATTGAATTCACCATTTTGCATTTCAGTCCAAACCAACCTATCCATTCTAGAGGTAATGGAATCTGTTTTGCTATTTCCCATATGTTGTTCAGCTGAGTAGACGCCACATGTGGTAATCTCCATGCACTTTCCCTTATAACTTCTCCCAATAATAACTGCTTTGAGAAAAATTAGGTTTCATCCAAGCCAAGCACATCTTTTAGCCGTACATTTCCCACCCAAATATCTGACCACATCCTTATACTCTTAGCGTCACCAACAATCCATTTTGTATGGGCAGCAGTCCAATCCCAAATTTTTTTTAATGCTACTCCATACAGTCGCAATTGTAACTCTAGATCTCAAAGCTCCATCAACACCAATATATTTGTTTTGCGTCAATTTCACAAAGAGAGACATACCTGACATCATATGCCATGCAAGCTTGGCAAGAAGAACTTTATTGATATTAGACAGTCTTCTTATCCCCAGTCCACCCTCTTTTTTTGGTCTACATACATCATTCCATTTAACAGTAACTCCTTTCTGCTTTATAAGGTCCCCGCTCCATATGAAGTTTCTGATCCATGTTTCTACTTGATTTATCAATGATGTAGGTCAATAATACACCAAGAATGAATGTAATAGAGAGCTGGTCAACACTGATTTAACTAATTCCACATGGCCAGCCATAGATAATAACCTTCCATACCATATCGTGAATTTTTTCAACCTATCCATTAAAGGTAGAAGATGGGACTTCGTTACCTTACATTTCAAAATATCTACCCCCAAATATTTAGTTGGGAATACGCTCTCGGTAAACCCAAGCGCTGATAGTATACGACCTTTACTTCTTGGTTTAGTATTGCTAAAGAAGATTTTGCTTTTTCCTTCATTGATACGTTGACCAGCGTAACCTTGGTAAGTAGAATCAAAGTCTTCAGAGTTATTGCACTTTTGGATTTAACCTTCATAAATACCAAAATGTCATTAGCAAACAAGAGCTAATATGGAACATCCACCCCAATCCGAACCTTCAGTGGCTCTAGTACACCCGAGTTTACCAATTTTTTAATAGAACAGCACAGAACTTCTTCAGCCATTACAAACAATATCAGGGATAATGAATCCCCTTGCCTCAAACCCCTTGTAGCATTGAAATACCCACTGGACTGCCATTTAGCATTACAAAAAGCCTAGACGATTTTAGCAATGCCATGACTCTATTCTTAAAATAGATCAAAAGCCAAATTTCTGAAGAACCACCCCAAAAAACACCACTCTATAGTATCTTATGCTTTTCGAATATCCAACTTAATAGCCATGGATCCTACATTGTTCTTTTGTCCCATCAATGTTGCAAGTTCAGATGCCACACCAATGTTATGATGAATAAGACGCCCCTTAATGAAAGCTCCCTACTCCTGTGATATCATTTTCCCAACAAAAATTTATAAGTGTAGTCGATAGGATTTTGGGGATTATTTTGTATACAAAATTACCAACACAAATTCGCCTGAAGTCCACTAATTTTATAGCCCCCTATACCTTCGGGATTAGTGAGATGAAGTTATTGTTTACATCATTTGGCAGGCATTCTTCAGAGAAGAAATATTTTATTGCTCTACATACATCTCTTTCTACTATGCTCCAACAAATTTTAAAAAATCGTCCTGGGAACCCATCTGGACCCGGGGCACTATTCTCATTCATCTGAAAAATAGCATTTTTTATTTCTTTCTCTGTTGGTGTAGCATCCAGCATAGAGGAATCTTCACCTGAAATGAGTTGAGGTATCACCTCCAAAATCTCGTCATTTAATGTGTATCCCAAACTAGCATGGAGACCCTAGTAGAATGTCGCTATATATGCTTTCACTTGATCCTGGTCTTTAAGCAAGGCTCCATTTTCTGTCTCCATTTCCTTTTTATTTTTTCTTTTCTTCTTTCCTTCATTTCTTCCTTTATGTATTATCTTTTCAAAAAAAATAGACATTTGACGTCGTTTCCAAAAAAATGCCGCAATAAAATTGAGTTATTGCTACGATTATTTTAGACCTTATAACTTTTCTGTCTTATTTTTTTCTTTCCTTTGTTCTTTTATTTTCTTGTCAAAAATTGACATTTAACAGCATTTCAACCATAACACGACACAAAAAAAAAAAAAAGTCTTATTGCTGTGTTAATTTAAAAAAGCCAAAGATGATCAATCTTTTTATTTTTTTTCCTATCTTTTTTAACTTTCTTTTTTTTTTTTCCTTATTTTTCTTCTTTCTTTGCTAACTTATCAAAATATTGACATTTAAAGGTGTTTCAATCAAACTTCTCGAAAAACATTAAATTATTGTAGTATTTATTTTGAAATACCGTAAATGTTTTATCTTATTATTTAATTTCTTTTTTTTTCTTCCATCCTTTAATTAATTTCTTTTCTTAAAATTTACATTTGACAGCGTTCCAACTAAAATGCCACAAAAAAAATGACATATGTAGTGTTTATTTAAAATACCGTAAATATTCTATGTTCTTTTATCTTTTATTTCTTTTTCTTCCATCCTTTACGAACTTTCCTTTTTTTCTCTCTCTTTATCTTCTTTCCAAAAAATTAACTTTTAACGACGTTTGCAACAAAATGCCACAAAAATTATAACTTATTTTAAACGCCACAAATCTTTTATTTTTTTTCGTTTCATTCATTTTCTTCCTACCTTTTTTATTTTCTTTTTTATTTTCATAAAATTGATTTTTAACAATGTTTAAACCCAAACGCCCCAAAAATCAAGACTTACTACAACATTTATTTTAAAACACCGTAATGTTTTGTATTCATTTTTTTCCTTTCTTTTTCTTCTTTCTTTTTCTTTCTTTGTTTCTTTTCTTTTCCTCATTGTCTCTTTTTCAAAAAACTAACATTTAACTACGTTTTAGTCAAAAGGCCACAAAAAACTTGACTAATGCATCCTTAAATTTAAAACACCATAAATGTTCTATCTTCTTCTTTCTTTCCTTTTTTTTCTTCAATCCTTTTATTTATTTTCTTTTCCTAAAATTTACTTTTAACAGCGTTTCAACCAAAATGTCATAACAAAATTACTAACTACAATTTTTAATTAAAATGTCGTAAATGTTCTATTTTTTTTCTCTTTCCTTTATTTCTCTTTTGTCCTTCTCTTTCTTTCCTTCTTTTCTTTCTCTAATCATCTTCTTTTTGAAAAATTATCATTAAGACGTTTTCACCAAAACGCCACAAAAATCATGACTTGTTTTAAATGCCGTAATATTCTATTATTTTATTTTTATTCATTTACTTCATTCCTTTCCTTTCTTTCTTTACTTTATTTTTTCTTTATTTTTTTTACAAAAAATTCATTTTTAACTACGTTTCAAGCAAACGCCACAAAAAAAAGACTTATTGTAGCGTTTATTTTAAAACACCGTAAATGTTGTATTTTTATTTTTCTTTCCTTTCTTCTTCTTCTTTCTCTTTCTTTATCTCTTATCTTTTTTTTCAAAAAATTGACATTTAACGACATTTTAACCAAAAAGTCACAAAAAAACATGACTTATTCGAAAGAGATAGAGATTGAGAGGGAGAAGTAGATAGACGGAGAGAGAAAGAGGGAGATCAAAAGAGATGCAGAAAGTGATAGAGAGAGAGAAGTAGAAAGAAAGAGAGAGAGATAGGGGGAGAGAGAAGTAGAGAGAGAGGTAAAGGGTGAGAAAGAGAGAAGTAGAGATAGAGACAGAGAGGGTAAGAGAAAGAGGGAGATATAGAAAGACGGAGAGAGAGAGAGAGAGATAGATAAGTAGTAGCGGGGTAGAGAGAGATAGAGGGAGATAGGGATGTAGAAGAAGAGGGAGAGAGTGAAAAAAAGAGGGAGAAGAGAGAGAGAGAGATGGAAAGAGAGAGAAAGAGATAAAAAAGGGAGTGAGAGGAAAGTAGAAGTTAAGAGAGAGAGAGATAGAGGGGTAGAAAGAGAGAGACAGAAAAGTATGAGATAGAGAGAGAAGTAGAGATAGAAGTAGAAAGAGAGAGAGAGAGAGAGAGAGAGAGAGAGGTAAGTAGGAGTTAAGAGAGTGTGAGAGGGAAAAGGGAGAAAGAGAGAAAATACAGAGAGGGAGAGAGAGAGAAGTAGAGACCGAAGTATAAAGAGAGAAAGTGAGAGAGAAGTGGGAAGAGTGAGAGAGAAGTGGAATGAAAAGGAGAGAGAAGTAGAAAGAGAGAGAGAGAGAGAGAAAAGTAGAGAGAGGGAGAAATAGAAAGAGAGAGAAAGAGAGTAGGAAAGAAATAGGGTGAGAGAAGAGAAGGAGAGAGAGTGAGAGAGAGAGGGAGATAAGGAGAGAAAATGAGAGGAAAGTATAAGGAAAAAAAGAGAGAGACAGAAGTAGAGAGAGAGAAGTAGAAAGAGAGAGAGGGAGAGAAAAAAAAGTAGAAAAAGAGAGAGAGAGAGAGAGAGAGAGAGAGAGAGAGAGAGAGAGAGAGAAGTGGAAAGAGAGAAAGAGGTAGAAAGAGAGACAGAGAGAGAGAGAGGAGTAAAAGAAATAGGAAGAGAGAGTGAGTAGTAGAAAGAGAGAGCGATAGAGAGAAAGAGAGAGAAAAAGAAGAGAGAGAGAGAGAGAGAGAGAGAGAGAGAGACAAAGATAAGTAAAGAGAGAGAAAGAGTAGAAAGAGAGATAAAGAGAG
Source organism: Protea cynaroides (assembly GCA_028583415.1). Taxonomy (NCBI): domain Eukaryota; kingdom Viridiplantae; phylum Streptophyta; class Magnoliopsida; order Proteales; family Proteaceae; genus Protea; species Protea cynaroides. The sequence goes on along the minus strand of CM053267.1, from coordinate 6,329,635 downwards.
GGAAGAGTGGAAAGAGAAAGAGAAAGAGAGAAGTATAAAAAAGAAAGAGAGAGAAAGAGAGGTATAGAGAAAGAAGTTGAAAGAGAGAGAGAGATGTAGAGAGAAAAGTAGAAAGAGGGAAAAGTAAAAAGAAAGAGAGGGAGATAGAGATAAAGAGAGAGAGAGAAAGAGAGACGCAAAAAGAGAGAGTGAGAAGTAGAAAGAAGGAGATAGAGAGAGGGACGAGTAGAAAGAGAAAGAGATAGAGAGAGAAATGTAGAAAAAGAGAGAAAAGAGAGATAGAGAGAGAAGTAGAAAGAGAGCGAGAAAGAGAGAGAAGTAGAGAGAAATGTAGAAAGAGAGAGAAGTAGAAAGAAAGAGTGAGAGAGAGAGACAGAGAGAGAAGTAGAAAGAGAGAGAGGGCGAGAAGTAGAAAGAGAGAGAGGCATATTGAGAGAAAGAGAGAGAAGTAGAAAGAGAGAAAGAGAGAGGGGGAGAGTGAGATAAGTAGAATGAGAGAGAGAGAGAGAGAGTTAGAAGTAGAAAGAGTGAAAGAGATAAAGAGAGAGTGAGAGAGGGGAGAGAGAAAAGTAGAGATAGAGGAGAAAGAGAAAAAAAGAGAGAGAGAGAGAGAGAGAGTAAGAGAAAGAAAGAGTGAGAAAATAAAAAGAGAAAAGAGAGAGAGAGAAGAGAGAAGAGAGAAGAGAGAGAGGAAAAAAAGAGAGAGAGAGAAAAGTAGGGAGAGAGAAGTAGAAAGAGAGGGAGAGAGAAGTAGTGTGAGAGACAATGAGGGAGAGAGTAGATCAAGAGAGAGATATATATCGATAGAGAGAATGAGAGAGAAAAAGAGAGAGAGAGGGAGAGAGTGAGAGAGTGAGAGAGTGAGAGAGAGAGAGAGAGTGAGAGAGTGAGAGAGAGAGAGAAAGAGAGACAGAGGTAGAAAAAGAAAGTTAGAGACAGAAAGAGAGAGAGAGAGAAGTAGAAAAAGATGGAGAAAGAGAGAGAGAGAGAGAGAGGGGGAAGAAGAAGGAGAGAGAGAGAGAGAGAGAGAAGTATAATGAGAGAGTGAGTGAGAGAAGTAGGGAGAGAGTAGCAGAATGAGAGAAAATGAAGTGGGGAGATAGAGAGAGAGACAAGGAGAGAAAGAAAAAGAGAGAGAGTGGGAGAGAGTAAAATAGGCAAAAATTGAGAGAGAAAGAGTGAGAGAGAGAGAGGGGGGAAGAGAGAGATAGAAGTAAGAAAAGAAATAGAATGAGAGAGAGAAAGAAAGAGCGAGAGAAAGAGAGAGAGAGAGGGAGAGAGAAGGAAAAAGAGAGAGGGTGAGTGCGAAGTAGAAAGAGAATGAGATAGAGAGAGACAGAAGTAGAGAGGGAGAAAGAGAGTGAGAGAGAGTGTGAGAGAGAGAGAGGGAGAGAGAGAGAGAAGTAGAAAGAGATAGAGTGAGAAGAAGAAAGAGAGAAGTAGAAGGAGAGAGAGCTAAATAGAGATAGAGAGAAGTAGAGAGAGAGAGAGAGAGAGAAGTATAGAGAAAGAAGGAGAAAGAGAGGGGGAGAAGTAGAAAAAGAGAGAGGGAGAAGTAAAAAGAGAGAAGAGAGTGAGAGAGAGTGGAAGAGAAGTAGAAAGAGAGAATGGGAGATAGATAGTGAGAAGTAAAAAGAGAGAGAGAAATAAAGTGTGAGAGAAGTAGAGAGCGACAATGAGTAGAGAGAGTGAGAGAAAGAGAAAAAGTAGAAAGAAAAAGAGAGATAGCGGGAGTGAGAGAGAGAGAGAGAGAGAGAAGTAGAATGAGAGAGGGGGAGAAGTAAAAAGAAAAGGGGAGAGATAGAGAAAAAGAGAGAGATAGAGAGAGAGAAGTAAGAAGAAATAGAAGGAGAGAGAAAAAGGGAAATAGAGGGGGAGCAGTAGGGAGAGAAGGAGAGAGAGTAGTAGAGAGAGAAAGAAGTAGAAAGAAAGAGAGAGAAGTAGAAAGTGAGATAGCGAGAAGGAGAGACACACACAAAGAAAGAGAAAGAGAGAGAGAGAGAGAGAGAGAGAGAAGTAGAAAAAGAGAGAGAGAGAGAGAGAAGTAGAAAAAGAGAGAGATGAAGTGTCACACCCCAATTCCGCACTATTCAGAATGGTGTGATGAACCGCTAGCAAACCAACGGTTCAACTAGGATCTCGAGTAGTGCAGAATTGGGGTGTGACAACTTGGTATCAGAGCCTCTCAGGCCTTGTCCGTTGAACTAACATACATTCGAGAAAATTGTGAACTGAGATAGGATAAAAGTAAAAACTGTAATATTAACACACTATAAGCACCAGTGATGGTTGAGACCAAATTTAAAAAGAGAATAATGCATCTATTAAAGGGGAAACAAGTTACATACAATCAGAGAGAGAAGCAAAATGTATATACATAACTAAAGCAGAGTACAGTCCACAACCCGGACAGTTACTCTGTAGTACAAGGAAAATAAAGTACAATCAAGAAGCGAGAGGTGAAGGAGGAGGCGGGGCCTCACGATCTCTGTCATAGTCCTTAGCATAGACTCTAGTCAACTAGGCTATCTGAGTCTGGGTCGTCTGTAGACTAGCTGTGAGATCGGCTACCCTCCGATCAGTCGCACGTTGAACCTCTATGAGCTCTCCCACCCGTGTGTCTGATATGTGATGGGCGGCTAATAGCTCATCCACTCTCACACGCTAAGCGTCTAACAACTCCTCATCCTCAGATCAGATCTGCGCTGAGTCTCCCTGATCTCCTACAACATCTCCATCAGGTCAGGAGGTGGGCGTGAAGGACCAGTCTCAGGTATCGGATCCGCCGCAGAAGAAGTACCAACTCCAGCCGCATGCGTAGGTGAAGGCGGTGGTATCGAGTCGACATCCATATACATACGGTCGTCATCATCGACAGGATCCACATGAGCTCTAGCAGCGGCAGCAGCAGCCTCAGCGTCAGCCATCTCAATACGAGTGTGAGGGTGTACCATCTCGTTCCTCTCCTCGTCACTAACTTGGGCATCCCGCATACCCATCTTGCAGATAGTCTCCCAATCTTGAGGCGACGAGAAGGTCTTCTCCTGAATCTTCTCATCCACTAAGTCAACCCCCAGGCGGGTCAGTAGAACGGTAATCATACATCCATAGGGTAAATTACCCCTATGACCGGACAATGTAGCACTAATCATGGTCCGCATGATGATGAAGGGAAGACAGACTGGCTGTCTAGTGTAGATACTATATATCAGAAACTGGGTCAGCTGAGAAACCCTCTCATAGTGCCCACTCTGTGGAATCAGATTATGCTGGATAATCTTGCAGAAGACCCGTGGTGCTGGACGCATGTAACAAGCTCTCATCTACCAGCGATCAAGTCGTAGCAGCTGATTGTTGATCTCTGCCCTCATCTCCATGGAAACAAACTGGGGCTCTCCAGGTGTACAGTAAACCATGGGCCATCATAAGGAATGCCCAGCAGATCGGTCAGTTGCCGATAGTCAAATGAATGTGAACCCCTTTAAGATAGCTGGTGATGCGCAACTCTTGACCACGCTCAACGTCATTGTAATTCCCCACCACCTGGAGATTACAATAGAACTGGCGCACCAAATCCGGACATGTGCACGCGTCGTAAGTGATGACAGGGAGCCACCCCATGTCACCGAATGCTCTCTCTACGTTGAACAAGGCTAGCTCAGCCAAGTTTACCATACGACCACCCTCCACTTTCTTACGAGCATAGTCGGCATACTATGCCTCGGCTTCATTGGAGCGGAAGCGAAGCAGATCACGAACTCTGGGTACCATGGTACGAGCCATGGTATCTGTAGATAAGAAAGAAAAAGGGGGACAAGGAGTTAATAGGATAAAAATCCAAAATTTGACATTATAACGACGTAAATTGGCCAAAAGCCTCACTTTTCACCCGTACACGTGGGCAGGAGGACTTATGTAGGTTCCAACATATCCTACAACTCACACAGTAGGAATTTGGAACTAATGAAGTCCAATTTGAAGGAATTTCAAGAAATCAAAAAAAATTTGACAAATTAGGGCAAACGAGTAAAAATCCAAGTTTCTCGATAACCAACCGATGAAACTCAAAAATTTTTGAGGGCTTTCGTTCCTTGAGACACCAATAACAAAAGCCCCCAATAAATATCGAATTTTTATGGTTGGAAAAAGTTTAATTTGAAGAATACCAGTTAAATGAGCAAAAACCTAGAAATGGAAACCTAAAAACAGGTAAAAATGAGAAAACATACCTATAGGGATGATGTGGACGTTGAAACCCGGACTCAAACTGACCAAAACTAGTAAAGTGGCACTGTAGCAGCTCAGAAGGGAGAGATGAGTCGAAATGGGAGGGAAATAATAAAAAATGACCCAAAATTGGATCTTAAAAATCTGATTTTTGGTCTGAGGGTCGGACAATTCGACCAGAACCATCGACCCTCGGATCGACCCTCCCATCGACCCTCGGCTCTCGGGAATCTGACAGAAAACTAAGGGTCGAAACTGAGGGTCGGACACCCATCGACCCTCACATCGACCCTCAGCTCTCGGGAAGAACAGGTCATTCCCAGGGTCGGATACTAAGGGTCGGACATACCATCGACCCTGCATAGAAAAGACAGTATTTTTTTCATAAAATGAATTGAAATTTGAAAGTTTACATCGGTTAACGTGCCTACATGGAGTATAAATGATTTTCTCACTTATTTTGATGATTTTCAGGCACCACCCATCTCAGAAGGAAAATATGTCTGGAAGAAGAGTAACCAGAGAGAGCCGAAATGCAGTTCCACCACCACCACCTGTGGAGGAAACTAGCCAGGAGAATGTATATGTCCCAGGAAATCCAGATAAGGCAAATCCTACAAATTTGCCACCTCCACCACCGGAACTAGCAACCGTAGTTATGAACCTAGCTCAGCAGCTGCAACAGATGCAACACGCACAGGCTCAGATGCAGGTTGCAATGGGAATCATGTTCCAGGCTGCTCATGCTACACCCATGCAGACGGGACAATCCAGTGCAGCACCGGTGGTAACCACCCAGCACCTCAGACACCTCAACAACCTACTGCCCAAATTCCAGTACCCGGTCCGGAAGTAGCTCAGGTTAATTATCAGTATCCACAACCTATGTTTGGGGCATATCCCCAAAATCAGATGGATCACTCTCGACTGGTTGAGAGATTTTTGAAGATGAAGCCCAGGGAATTTAACGGCAAACCATCTGATCCGTTATGGCCAGCACACTGGATAGACGAGATGGAGAGAAATTTCCTCATGATGACTATTACAGAGGAAGAAAAAGTATTATGTGCCACCTTCATGCTAAAGGGTGACGCACATCATTGGTGGAAATCGGCTAGGGCTTACTTATTGACCAAGCACGCCCTACTGACTTGGGCTGTTTATAAAGAAGCTTTCTTTGAGAAATATTTTCCACGAAGCTTCAGAGATTCTATGGAGAAGGAGTTCCTGAGTCTATATCAGGGACAGATGTCAGTGGATGCATATCAACAGCGTTATGAAGAGCTGTTTTTCTTCGCACCACTTAGTATGCAGGAAGAAGACACCAAAACTCGTAGGTTCGTCACGGGACTGAGAGGAAGCATCAGAGAGCACGTTCTGGGCTTAGAAAAGAAGATTTATAATGAAGCTGTCCAAATCGCTCGAGTTATTGAATCGAGCCAGAAGGAGAGTTATTTCACACAGAACCGGGGTATCAAAAGGCCAGCTGGAAATTCTTACAACAGAGGCAATAACAGGACATACAAGCCTTTCCGCCCTCAGAATTTTACTGCTGCAACCAAGACTACTCCAGTAACTCAACCTCAGCCAAAGCCAAATTCTGAAAGCCCGTAGTGTTATAACTGCAACCAACCGGGACATATGGCAAGGGAGTGCCCTAAGCCCAAGAAGCAGTTACATCAGGGACGGGTATATGTTGTTACATCCGAGGATGCTGCCGCATCACCCGATGTGGTCACAGCTATGACTGAAACTTTTTAAAGTTGTAATTACATTGTATGAGCATGTAGACTAAGTAAAATAAATCACAGGTATCGTACCTATAAATGGCGTACCCGCCAGAGTACTCTTTGATTCAGGAGCTACTCATTCATTTATATCTGTGTCATTTGAAAAGAAGATAAACTTACCCACCAAAACATTAGACTACAAATTACTTGTACGGTCACCGATGGGGTTAGAAGTGGAATTAGAGAAAGGTTATGGACCATGTCCAGTTCTCATTGGCGAGAAAACCTTAGATGCAACCTTGATACAACTTGAGATGGCAGACTTTGACGTCATCTTGGGAATGGACTGGTTAGTTCGACATTCTGCAAATCTATTATGCGCCGAAAAGAAGCTAACATTTAAAGACAAAGAATGAGCAGAATTTAGTTTTTTGGGAACCAAACTTCCCCATAGACGCAAGCTCATACTCTCAGCACTAAAGGCTAAGAAGTGCCTTGAGAAGGGGGCAGTCGGGTATCTAGTATCAGTGGTCGACCTAACCAAGGAAGCACCACAAATGGAAGATATTGAAGTCGTGCGGGACTAACCCGATGTATTTTCGGAGGAACTACCAGGATTACCACCCGACCGAGCCACAGAGTTTGTGATAGATCTTGTACCTGGAGCCGCACCCGTATCAAAAGCACCTTATAGAATGGCTCCTACTGAACTGAAGGAACTGAAAGTGCAACTACAGGAACTGCTGGACAAGGGTTATATTCGACCCAGTATATCACCATGGGGAGCACCGGTGTTATTCGTGAAGAAGAAGGACGGTAGCGTTCGATTATGCATCGACTATCGAGAGCTGAATAAACTGACAATCAAGAATCGATATCCACTACCTCGGATCGATGACTTATTCGATCAGTTGCAAGGAGCAAAGGTATTTTCTAAGATCGATCTTCGATCGGGCTATCATCAATTGAAGATTAAAGAGGGTGACATTCCTAAGACAGCTTTCAAGACCAGATACGGACATTATGAGTTCTTGGTCATGTCTTTTGGATTAACAAACGCGCCAGCAACTTTTATGGAGCTTATGAACCGGGTCTTCCATGATATGTTGGATACGTCGGTTATAGTATTTATTGATGATATATTGGTATACTCCAAGGACGAAGAAACTCATATCAAGAACCTAAACGCCGCCCTACAGCGTTTAAGGAGAGATAAGCTATATGCCAAATTTTTAAAGTGTGAGTTTTGGCTAAGTGAAGTCGCCGTCTGAGGCCATGTAGTATCCGCTGAAGGAATCAAAGTGGACCCCAGCAAGATCGAGGCTATTGTAAAGTGGGAAGCACCAAAGAGCGTTTCAGAAATTAGAAGTTTTCTAGGTCTAGCTGGTTATTATCGGAGATTCGTAGAAGACTATTCCCGAATTGCCGTACCTCTCACCAGTTTGACTAAGAAAGGTGAAAAGTTCGTGTAGATCGATAAATGTGAGAAGAGTTTCCAAACGTTGAAGACCAGATTGATATTCGCTCCGATTTTGACTATTCCCGTTCCAGGACAGACATTTACTTTATACACTGATGCGTCGGGACTGGGATTAGGATGTGTGCTTATGCAAGGAGAGCAAGTAATTGCTTATGCCTCGAGACAATTGAAGATACATGAGAAAAATTACCCCACCCATGATTTGGAGTTAGCGGCAGTAGTACATGCTGTCAAGATATGGAGACATTACCTATACGGAGAGAAATTTTAGATTAAGTCGGACCATAAAAGTCTTACTTATTTATTTAATCAGAAGGAGTTGAATATGAGACAAAGAAGATAGCTGGAACTATTGAAAGACTATGATTGTGATATCCAGTATCATCCGGGAAAAGCGAACGTAGTAGCAGATGCATTAAGCAGAAAAGCAATGATAAAATCGCAAGGAGAGGTTAGCACAACTGCAGCAATGTGTACTACCGGAATGGTATTCAATCACGGCAATGAGCAGTATGTGATAGACACAACGGATGGATCAGCCAACCAAGGGTTTGTTCATCGGTTTTCAAACATGTTCGCTGCATTGAAGATTATACCGGATATAATGGATGAAGTGAAAACAGCTATCAAATCAGATCCTTATCTGAGAACAGTACAAGAAGATATCGAAAAAGGTAGGACTAACCCTGAGTTCACCTTGGACGAAGAGAAAGTACTGAAATATAAAGGAAGAATATGTGTACCCAAGACAGAAAGTGTAGACATTCGACACCGACTGATGAAAGAAGCCCATACCACCATCTATTCAATACATCCTGGAAGTACAAAAATGTATCATGATCTAAAGAAACTATATTGGTGGAGGGGAATGAAAGCAGATGTAGCCTAGTTCGTGTCTCAATGCCCAAATTGTCAGAAAGTAAAGGTTGAACGACAAAGACCCGCAGGACTATTACAGCCATTACCGGAACCAGCATGGAAATGTGACTGCATCACTATGGACTTCGTCATGGGACTACCACTGACTCCTCGAGTAGTTGACGCAGTTTGGGTGATTGTGGACCGTCTGACTAAAACAGCTCACTTCATACCTATACGACCTCAGTATACACTGGAAAGGTTAGCAAAGCTGTATGTGGATAATATTGTTCGATTACATGGTGTTCCAGAAAGAATTGTGTCTGATAGAGATCTACGATTTACTTCCAAGTTTTGGGAAGGATTGCAAAAGGCTATGGGTACAATGTTGAACTTCAGTACTGCATTCCACCCACAGACAGACGGACAGTCAGAGCCTACAATCCAGATTCTAGAAGATATGCTACAAGCATGTGTAATTGATTTCAAAGGATCATGGGATGAAAAGTTACCATTGATCGAGTTCGCTTATAACAATAGCTATCAGGCTACTATACAGATGTCACCTTATGAAGCACTGTATGGCAGGAAGTGTCGAACTCCTTTGTTTTGGAATGAAGTTCGAGAACGTAGTATTGTTGGGCCAGAATTTGATGAAGAGACTTGCCGAGTGGTCGACATTATCAAGGAAAGAGTGAGAACATCTCAGAATCGTCAGAAGCAATATGCAGATACTCAACGCAGAGATCTGGAGTTCGTCGTAGGTGATAAAGTATTTTTGAAGGTATTGCCTATGCGAGGATTGAAAAGGTTCGGACAGAAAGGGAAACTAAGTCCAAGATATGTCGGGCCGTATGAAATTATAGCTAAGCATGGTAAAGTGGCTTATCAGTTAGCACTACAACCATCTATGTCGAGTGTGCATGACATATTTCACATTTCCCTATTGAAGAAGTATGTCAAGGATCCAACGCACATGTTGACAGTAGATTTACCAGATTTGACTGATGATTTGATATTTGAAGTAACACCAACAAAAATCATCAGCCGAAAGGTTCAACATCTACGAACCGAGATATCTATTATGTTAAGGTCACATGGAAAAGTAGAGACATGGAAGAAATTACATGGGAAGAATAAAATGCTATGCGAAAGCAATACCCTCACTTATTTGATTTAGAAGGTACGTACAATTTCGAGGACGAAATTTTTATAAGTAGGGGGGAGTTGTAAGACCCGTGTCAATCTAACCCGGTCTTACCACCTTGAACCAGGTTTACCCATCATGGTCGAGTCAAACGGACCAAGGGCGTGAAGGAGATCGAGATCCCAGGTATCAAATCGACCCAAAAATACTTAAATTAGGGGAAGGGTCGCATACCCAGCCAAGGAGGGTCGGACCCCCCAAAACAGAAAGTCAGACCCTCAGTTTTGAAGGGAGGGTCGGACAACTTAGAGAACCTAGGGTCGACGGGATCATCGAACCTCCCATCGACCCTCAGTTGCCTCCGAAACTGAAATTAGGAAATTTCCTAATTTTGGATTTGGATTCTTTCCTAATCTCAAAGGGACTTCTTTTACGATGTTCCTACTCTATTTAAAGGACGTCCCTAAGCCTCTTTCACTCCTTTCACAAGCCTAATTGAATTGAGAGAAAGAGAAGAGAAGGAAAAGAAGAAGAAGAAAAGCAAGGAAGAGAATTTAGCCAAAAGATAGAGTTGTAGAGAAGGAGTATTCTTCTCAGGTATGGATACTAATTCCATGAGTTTCTACAGACCTTAGGTTAGATATTGATGAGAGTGTGATCTCGGAGAAACCCAAACCATCAACCCATGGTTAGGTTTTCATGAAAAACCATAGGAGAATGCATGAAAGCTATTTAGGTGGATGATTCATGGTTCCAGACCATGGAATGAATGTTGAATGGAATGTAGGAGCAAGCCGTAGGATCCCAAGCACAAAGAATGGACTAAAAGAGGGAAATTGATCAAAGTACACCGAGGGCCGCACCGAGGGTCGATGACCATCCGACCCTAGGTGATCCTGAGTATCGACCCTCAGTGTTCGGGAAGTTCAGATTCTGGGGGGGTCGCACCCAGGGTCGATCAGGACTTCGACCCTACCTCCGACCCTCAGTTAACAGTATGGTTTTTAAATTCAGAATTTATTCTAATTAAATTCTATCGACTTTGTTAGGTCTTCTAGCAATACAATAACAATATAAAAGGATTCTAAAGCTTGGAAAAGTATCTATTAGCAAGCTAAAGTGAGGAAACAGAACTCTAAACTAATTGGTTAATAACAAACTGTTTTATATTTTCTTGAGTCCAATGCCATGCTTGATTTTATGCGAATATGTTTGTAATGTGCATAGAACATGCCATCCAATATTTCTATTACTTGTTCATGCATATTTATTTTATTGTTTATAACATGATGATGATGATGATGATAGGAATAAGCATGTGATTGTATGTGTATGGTTGGTGTACTTGATGCGAGCGAGTATCAGGGGAGGTGTGATGAGAACGTCAATAAACGTTAACCTTTGGCGGGTCTCAGCACTTTAGCTCTATCTCTAACTCAAGTCTTTTGCATTAGCATCGTCGTATCGCCATTACTTTAGCATAACTATTATGTCGTAGAGTATCAGGGGAGGTGGTCTCGGTCCTTGTAGTCTCTGACTCTACCGGGGGGCCGTAGCTCTATCTCTATGGATATTCTGAGGGATGCTGGGGTGAGGCCTTGGATACACTGTTTGGCATTAGGATTGGTTAGTTGCGAGCCCAGTTTGCAAGCACTCGCTAACAGGGACTTACATGTTGGTATGGCACTATATAGCAATAAACGTTAACCTTTGTTATATAATGTTCATGATTAGGGTGGATGGGGACGACGATAAACGTTAACCTTCGGGCGGACTTCCACACCCTGTGTATAGAGGCGGGGTCAATAAACGTTAACCTTTGACCACCCAACCTTTCTATTGCGCATTGCAAACTATAAATCAGACCAAAGATATGAATTGATTGCATGCATATGTATTATTGCATTGTTTTGTCTACTCACTGAGCCGTGATGTGTGCTCACCCCTCGACGTCGAATATTTTTAGTTGATGATGCAGGTTATATCATTGAAGATTATATGAATGCTCCAGCATACGGGAATGTAGCGGCGATGGAAGCTGAAGCTGAAGTAGATACACATGACTCCTCTTGCGAGTGCAACTCGTGTGTATTCGATTAGATATTTTTCTAGATTTCTTTATTTGGATTTAATAAAGACATGTATTTGATAATTATTTATGTCTCAGTTGATATAGAATAATTTGCTATTTAAATATTAATATCCCAGTAGATTCTCAGTTCATTTTATTATAAGACTTCCGCTATTGTGTATTTACTCTAATTATGGTTATGGATGTATAGGGTTCAGATAACACTGATATAGCCTACTCGAGGTCCTGGTTGAACCGTTGGTTTGCTAGCGGTTCATCACACCATTCTGTACTATTCAGAATGGTGTGATGAACCGCTAACAAACCAACGGTTCAATCAGGATCTCAAGTAGGCTATATCCGTGTTATCTAAACTCCATACATCCACATTCATAATCAGAGTAAATATATAATAGCGAAAGTCTTATAGTAAAATAAACTGAGAATCTACTGTGATATTAATATTTAAATAGCAAATTATTCTGTATCAACTGAGACATAAATAAATATCAAATATATGTCCATAATAAATCCAAGTAAAGAAAACTAAGTAAATATCTAATCAAATACACATGAGTTGCATTCGCAAGAGGAGTCATGCGTGTCCACTTCAGCTTAAACTTTCATCGCCGCTATGTTCCCGTACGCTAGAGCATTTATATAATCTTCAACGGTATAACTTACATCATCAACTAAAAATATTCGACGTCGAGGGGTGAGCACACATCATGGCTCAGTGAGCAAACAAAACAATGCAACAATACATATGCATGCAATCAATTCATATCTTTGGTCTGGTTTAAAGTTTGCAATGTGCTATAGAAAGGATAGGTGGCCGCCGCACCTCTATACACGAGTGTGCGGAAACGCCCAATGAAAACGGCACTGTCGCCCCACATGCACCCATCATGGACAATATACACCCCATGAAAATGGCATGGCTGCACCGGTTTCCCATACCAACACGTAAGCCCCTGTTGGCGAGGGCTTGCAAACTGGGCTCGCAACTAACCAACTCTAATGTCAAACAATGTATCCAAGGCCTCACCCCAGCATCCCTCAATACATCCATAGAGATAGAGCTAGGGTCTGGTGAACAGGCTGAACCACAATGCCACGTCCCCCCTGATGCCCTACGACATATTAGTTCCGCTAAGGTAATGGCGATACGACGATGTTAGTGGACAAGACTTGAGTAGAGATAGAGCAAGAGTCTGGTGACCAGGCTGAACCACAATGTCATGTCCTCCCCCTGATGCTCCACTCGCATCAAGCACACTAACACTTTTTAGTGGACATGACTTGAATAGACCATGGCATAATATACCCCGATGAGAACGACATCGAAGTACCGGTTGATACCATCCTACCCGCACCATGTACACCAGCCAAACACAAACATTCACATGCCTATTCCTACCATCATCAACATCATCATGTTATAATGCACATTACAAGCATATACGCATATCACAATTATGGTATTGGACTCAAGAAATAAAAACAGTTTGTTATTAACCAATTAGTTTAGGTCTTGTTCCCTCACCTTAGCTTGTTAATAGATCCTCTTCCAAGCTTTAGAATCACCTTTATAATGTTATTATAATGCTAGAAGGCCTAACAAAGTCGATAGAATTTAAAAACCATGCTGTTAACTGAGGGTCGGAGGTAGGGTCGGAGTCATGATCGACCCTGGGTGCGACCCTCCCCAAATCTAGACTTCCAGAACCCTGAGGGTCGATACTCAGGTCACATAGGGTCGGATGGTCATCGACCCTCTGTGCGACCCTCGGTGTGTTTTGGTCAATTTTCCTCCTTTTAATCCATTCTTCGTGTTTGGGGTCCTATGGTTTGCTCCTACACTCCATTCAACATGCATTCCATGGTCTAGAACCATGAATCACCCACCTAAATAGCTTTCATGTATTCTCCCATGATTTTCCATGAAACCTAACCATGGGTTGATGGTTTGGGTTTCTCCGAGATCACACTCTCATCATTATCTAACCTAAGGCCTGTAGAAACTCATGGGATTAGTATCCATACCTGAGAAGAATACTCCTTCTCTGCAATTCTTCTTCTTTTTGCTTTCTTCTCTTCCTTGCTTCTCTTCTTCTTCTCTTCCTTCTCTTCTCTTTCTCTCAATTCAATTAGGGCTGTAAAAGGAGTGAAAGAGGCTTAGGGACGTCCTATTTATAGAGTAAAACCTCTGAAAATAAGTCCCATTGAGTTTAGGAAAGGTTCCAATCGAAATTAGGAAGGTTTCCTTCCTAATTTTTGGTTCGTGCTGTTTTTCTCGAATACCGAGGCTCGATGGGAGGGTCGGACCTGCCTGTTAAAACCTGCGACCCTACCCTCATTTTGACTATTTTTGAGTAAACTTTTATATTGGGTCTTGGTTTTCTACACACACTTGGTCCACTTGGCTCGACCTGATATGTAGACGGGTCACGACACGAAATGTAAGGTTAGACCGGGTTCGTGGCGTGCGGGTCTTACAACTCCACCACCCTTAAATGAAATTTCGTCCTCGAAATTTGAACGTACAGATCTTACAAAACCACCATCCTTAAAATAAATTTTGTCCTCAAAATTTGAATTTGCTTCGGAGTCAATAGGTGGGAATTCTATTTCCGCATTGCATCTTTTTCCTCTTATGCACTCTTCTCCACATCCTGTCTTTGCCGGGTTACCTTCATATAATAATTATCCCGGCTTTGGAAACATTGTACCTTTCCACTAGTGAACTAGGATGGTACCACTTCAATAGTTAACATTCTATCCAATCCAGTGATTCTGTGGTCAATACCTTTGATATGGATCTCCAATGTACTTCTTCAATAGAGACACACGAAATACATCAGGCACACTAGACATAGATAGCGATAACGCTAATTGATATACAACTTTTCTACGTCTCTCCAAAGTTTATAAGATCCAACACATATATAAATTATGACTTTCCCTTCTTGTCTAATCGTTTTAAACTGCGCATAAGTGATATCTTAAAAAACAACACTTTGTCATTTATGGTGAACTCGAGGTCTTGGTGTCTTTCCTGACAATCCTGAGCTATCTTGGCCCCTTTTCTTTGCTCTTGCTTTCCACTTGATAGTTTTTCTTCATTAGACTTAGGTCTCAAGATTCTTCATTCACCAATTTCATTCCAAAATAGAGGGGTTTGACAATTCTACCTTACCATGCTATATGGGTGACATTTACATGATAGCTTGGTAGCATCTTCAATTCATGGTAACTTCTCAACTCCAACTCCTTGAAATCAATTCACAAGCTCGGGGCATATCTCTTAGGATTTGTATAGTCCGCCCTGACCGTCCGTTGGTTTAAGGTAAAATGCGGTACTCAACTTCAACTTTGTCCCCATTGTTCTCTGTAGATTCTCCCAAAACATCAAGATTAGCATGAGCCTTTGACTGACACTAAGCTCTCATGCATACCATTCAATCTGGCAATATTATCCACATATAGCTTAGTTAGCCGCTCTAAAGCATACCGAGGTCATATAGCAATGGAATGAGCTATTTTCATAAGATGATCAACAAGCACCCAACCATGTCAACCGATTTGGGAGTCAGTGGCAAATCATTGACATAGTTCACGATACTGCAATTCCATTCCCAAAACAAAAGTCAGGGTTTGGTTTTCCTTTTCTAAGTCTGCTTACAATGTTCCTATATACAGACCAAACAAAATTACTATTTTTACTTCATCCATCAATTCAGAGATGATCTTTAATGCCACAAGCGCAATTGACGAACTATTGCTCCATAAATTTATCCATAAATTCTTGCTTAATTGGATCATCACGAGTTTCTATTATATGTTACTCTCCTTCCAAATCTGAATCTATTGCTGTAAAACATAAGGTAGCATTTATACTGGGTCCTTCCTTGGACTTCATAATTCCCATCGGCGATCGTATAAGCAGTTTGAAATCTAAAAACTTATGGGGTATATTTAGTTTCTTTCCAAATGACACAGATATAAAAGGATGAGTAGCTCCATAATCAAAGAGCACTCAGCCAGGAATGCCATTACTAGGTACGATACCTGTGATTTATTTTAGTTTAGTCTACATGCTCATGCAATGTAACATAAAATGATAGGTTCAGGTCATACCTGTGACCACATCAGACGATGCGGCAGCATCCTTGGCTGAAACAGTGTAAACTCTTCCTTGCTGTAGTTGTTTTCTGGGCTTAGTACACTCTCTTGAGACATGCCCTACTTGGTTGCAGTTCAAACAACTGATCCCCTCACCATTTTGCTTTGGTTGCCGTGGGGTTGCTGAAATGGTTTTGGTTGCAGCATTGAAGCCCTGGGTATGGAAGGGTTGTGTTGCCTTCGTTGTAAAAATTTTCATTTGGCCTTTTTATTCCCCTATTTTGAGTAAAATAGCTCTCTTTCTGGCTCGACTCTATCACTTGAGCAATTTGTACAGCTTCATTGTAGATTTTCTTCTCCAGTCCCAAAACATGATCGCGTATGCTTCCCCTAAGTCCCATGACGAACCTTCGGGTTTTCGTATCCTCCTCTTGCATACTGACTGGTGCAAAGAAAAATAGCTCCTCATAACGCTGTTGATATGCGTCGACAGTCATCTGCCCCTGATATAAACTCTAGAACTCTCTCTCCATAGAATCTCTGAAACTTCTAAGGAAGTATTTCTCAAAGAATGCCTCTTTGTATATATCCCAGGTCAAGTGGGCGTGTTTGGTTAATAGATATGTCCTGGTAGACTTCCACCAATGGTGTGCATCGCTCTTGAGCATACATGTGGCACACAACACTTTCTCCTCCTCATTTACGGTCAACATCATAAAATTTCTTTCCATTTCGTCAATCCAGTGTGCCAGCCACAAAGGATCTGCTGGCTTACCATCGAATTCTTTGGGATTCATCTTAAGAAAATGCCCAACCAGTTTGGAGCGGTCCAGCTGATAAGGAGCATAGGCCCCATACATAGGTGGTTGGTACTGATAACCACCTTGAGCTATCTCAGGGTTTTGCACTAGAGCTTGCATGACTGGTGTTTGAGGTGCCTGAGGTACTGCATTATTTCCCCCTGGTATTGTGCTTGCCTATCTTGCTGGCATCTGTGTCGTATGTGCAGCTGGAAAAACCCAGCCTATGGCAGCTTGCATATTAGTTTGCACCTGTTGTGTTTGTTGCAGTTGTTGTGCCAAGTTTATTACGACTGTAACTAAATCTATAGGTGGGGCTGGCAAGTTTGTAGGATTTTCCTGACCATTAGCTCCTGGCGGTGCCACGTTTGGATTCTCTTGTACATCAGGAATTTCATGACTGGTTTCATCTACCGGTGGTGGTGGTGGGATTTGGTTACATCCGCGTCTGTTCCCTCTTCGCCCAGCCATTTCCTATTCTGGTGGTGTAGTGTCTGAAAAGTCATAGAATACGTGAGGCAATCAATATATACTTCATTCTCATATTTGGATACACTAACCAATGGTAATTTCAAATTTCTCAGATCATTCAGTGAAAAATACTGACTTTTCTATGCAAGGTCGATGGTAGTGGTCGATGGGTATCCGACCCTCAGTATCCGACCCTGGGAAATCATCCATTTTTCCCGAGTATATAATGCCATTGGTCAAGGCACTACAAGAGTAAATCTGGAGAAGCTTTCATACATCAATAAATCAGGTATAAATCAGGAGAAAGATTTCGTACATCAATAAATCAGGTATCAATCAGAAGATGTACGCTCCACACGATTAAACATTTAACTATTTATTCAGTTCATATCTCTGATCTTGTTGTTGATCATGAGGATGGTTCAGATTGGTATAATCAGGACTAATACTAAAGAAACAATATCTATAACTCCAATTGACAGGTTAAATCAAGAAGGTATCCTGTCAAGGTCTGAGAAATTAAAATCTGGTATGTGCATCCTCTATAATCATAAGAGTAAATCAATAATGCACTGCATCCTATATAAACCTATCTAGATATATGGCCATAATAGATTTGATCATTTGCTGAAAATGTCCGAGGTATTATCTTCAGAAGACATTCTTCAATCCTTGTCGGATCATTCTGCCATGATGCAACTATCCCATACATCGGTGGCTGATAAGGTTAACCACCTTGATACACTGCTTGTTGTACACCAAACTTCTGCACTGGGGTGTGCATTACTGGGACTTGCTGTGTGGTAGGTACTGTGTTATAGCTAACAGGTGTTGGGGTACAGTGATGCAACCAATTGGTACCATACTTGGTCTGACCCGGAGGTGTTGATGTAGCATTAGCAACATGGGTAGTGATTCGCATAGTCGGTCTCAATTGTGGTTGCTCTTGTATTTTATTGGGTCAAGTTTATGACAACCATGACCAAAGTAATTGGTAGTCCAGGTGGTTGGCTGGAGTGGCCTGGTTGTTCATTTCCTCTTATTTGCTCTAATCTGATTACCAACTCAGATGAGTTTTCATTACCCGTTCTCGACCTAGATAGTGGTGGGGTCAAGTTGCAACATCCTCTTCTTTCTTAGTGGGCAATAGATCAGCTTGTAATGGATCTCACTCTGAGTCTCCCGGTCACCTAGGAGTATAGCTTAAGCTTCTTTATAGTGGCTCTTATTCTTAATGTGTAGCCATTATTCTCTTATCTCTGTTTGGATTTAGCCAGAGACCTTTCCCTTTACCTTTGCAGGGAATTAGGCATTACTAGCCATTTTCTCCTTCCTTTGTCATACATCGAGTTTCACATCTTCTGAGTACCAACTTGGCATTCAATTTTTCTGCTTTACAGATGCTTCCTTTTTCTTACTATACTATATCCTTTGTATTCCAAGATAACTGCCCGACTTATAGATAATACCCTATATTATTTGTTTATCAGGATGAATTTTGGTCTTCTCTTTCTGTTTGATTGTATATATATGGTTCCATCTTTTATATGTACATTATTGTCTTGTTAACTTCTGTCTCAACCAACACAGGTGCTTATGGTGTGTTTGTATTAATGCTTTTAATTTATCCTAACTTAGTTCATGGACTCCAGTGGTAGTATTCAGGTTTAATGGGTAAGGCCTTCGAGAGCTCTGATACCAAGTTGTCACACCCCAATCCCGCACTATTCAGAATGGTGTGATGAACTGCTAACAAACCTACGGTTCAACCAGGATCTCAAGTAGGCTATATCCGTGTTATCTAAACTCCATACATCCACATTCATAATCAGAGTAAATATATAATAGCGGAAGTCATATAGTAAAATGAACTGAGAATCTACTGTGATATTAATATTTAAATAGCAAATTATTCTGTATCAACTGAGCCATAAATAAATATCAAATACATGTCCATAATAAATCCAAGTAAAGAAAACTAAGTAAATATCTAATCAAATACACATGAGTTGCACTCGCAAGAGGAATCATGTGTATCCACTTCAGCTTCAACTTCCATCGCCGCTATGTTCCCGTACGCCGGAGCATTTACATAATCTTTAACGGTATAACCTGCATCATCAACTAAAAATATTCGACGTCGAGGGGTGAGCACACATCACGGCTCAGTGAGCAAACAAAACAATGCAACAATACATATGCATGCAATCAATTCATATCTTTGGTCTGGTTTAAAGTTTGCAATGTGCTATAGAAAGGACAGGTGGCCGCCGCACCTCTATACACGAGTGTGTGGAAACACCCAATGAAAATGGCACTGTCGCCCCACATGCACCCACCATGGACAATATACACCGCATGAAAATGGCATGGCTGTACCAGTTGCCCATACCAACACGTAAGCCCCTGTTGGCGAGGGCTTGCAAACTGGGCTCGCAACTAACCAACTCTAATGTCAAACAATGTATCCAATGCCTTACCCCAGCATCCCTCAATACATCCATAGAGATAGAGCTAGGGTCTGGTGACCAGGCTGAACCATAATGCCACGTCCCCCCCCTGATGCCCTACGACATATTAGTTCCGCTAAGGTAATGACGATACGACGATGTTAGTGGGCAAGACTTGAGTAGAGATAGAGCTAGAGTCTGGTGACCAGGCTGAACCACAATGTCATGTCCTCCCCCTGATGTTCCACTCACATCAAGCACACTAACACTTGCTTAGTGGACATGACTTGAATAGACCATGGCATAATATACCCTGATGAGAATGGCATCGAAGTACCGGTTGATACCATCCCTACCCGCACCATGTACACCAGCCAAACACAAACATTCACATGCCTATTCCTACCATCATCATCATCATCATGTTATAATTAATAAATTTAAATATGCATGAACAGTAATAATAGAAATATTGGATGATATGTTGAATGGACATTACAAGCATACACGCATATCACAATTATGGTATTGGACTCAAGAAATAAAAACAGTTTATTATTAACCAATTAGTTTAGGTCTTGTTCCCTCACCTTAGCTTGTTAATAGATCCTCTTCCAAGCTTTAGAATCACCTTTATAATGTTATTATATTGCTAGAAGACCTAACAAAGTCGATATAATTTAATTAGAATTTAGCCAAAAGATAAGAGTTGTAGAGAAGGAGTATTCTTCTCATGTATGGATACTAATTCCATGAGTTTCTACAGACCTTAGGTTAGTTATTGTTGAGAGTGTGATCTCGAAGAAACCCAAACCATCAATCTATGGTTAGGTTTTCATGGAAAACCATAGGAGAGTGCATGAAAACTATTTAGATGGATTATACAAGGTTCCAGACCATGGAATGAAAGTTTAATGGAGTGTGGAAGCAAGCCATAGGACCCCAAACATGAAGAATGGATCAAAGAGAGGGAATTGGACCAAAGTACACAGAGGGTCGCACCGAGGGTCGATGACCATCCGACCCTAGGTGTTCCTGACCACCGACCCTCAGTGTTCGGGAAGTTCAGAATCTGGGGAGGGTCGCACCCAGGGTCGATCAGGACTCCAACCCTACCTCCAACCCTCAGTTAACAGAGTGGTTTTTTAAATTTTGAATAAATTCTAATTAAATTCTATCGACTTTGTTAGGTCTTCTAGCAATATAATAGCATTGTAAAGGTGATTCTAAAGCTTGGAAAAATATCTATTAGCAAGCTAAGGTGAGGAACCAGAACTCTAAACTAATTGGCTAATAATAGAAATTGTTTTCTATTTTCTTGAGTCCTATGCCATGCTTGATTTTATGCGAATATGTTTGTAATGTGCATACAGCATGCCATCTAATATTTTTATTATTTGTTCATGCATATTTACTTTATTGTTTATAACATGATGATGATGATGACGATAGGAATAGACATGTGCTTGTATGTGTGTGGTTGATGTACTTGATGCGAGCGAGTATCAGGAGGGGTGTGATGAGAACGTCAATAAACGTTAACCTTTGGCAGGTCTCAGCACTTTAGCTCTATCTCTAACTCAAGTCTTGTGCATTAGCATCGTCGTATCGCCATTACTTTAGCAGAACTATTGTGTCGTAGAGTATCAGGGGAGGTGGTCTCGGTCCTTGTAGTCTCTGACTCTACCGGAGGGCCTTAGCTCTATCCATATGGACATTCTGAGGGATGCTGGGGTGAGGCCATGGATACACTTTTTGGCATTAGGATTGGTTAGTTGCGAGCCCAGTTTGCAGCCCTCGCTAACAGGGGCTTACGTGTTGGTATGGCACTATATAGCAATAAACGTAACCTTTGTTATATAATGTTCATGATTGGGTGCATGTGAGTTGACGATAAACGTGATCTTCGGGTGACGTCACACACTCGTGTATAGAGGCGGGGTCAATAATCGCTACCTTTGACTACCTAAACCTTTCTATTGCATACTGCAAACTTTAAACCGGACCAAAGATATAAATTGATTTGCATGCATATGTATTATTGCATTGTTTTGGCTACTCACTGAGCCGTGATGTGTGCTCACCCCTCGACGTCGAATATTTTTAGTTGATGATGCAGGTTATACCGTTGAAGACTATGTGAATGCGTCTGCGTACGGGAACGTGGCAGCGATGGAAGCTGAAGCTGAAGTGGATACACACGAATCCTCTTGCGAGTGCAACTCGTGTGTATTTGATTAGATATTTTATAGATTCTTTATTTGGATTTATTAAGACATATATTTGGTATTTAAATATTTATGTCTTAGTTGAAACAGAATAAACTGTTATTTAAATTTTAATATCACATAGATTCTCAGTTCTTCTTATTATAAGACTTCTGCTATTGTGTATTTACTCTGATTATGATTACGGATGTGTGTAAGTTTAGATAATGCGGGGATAGCCTATTTGAGATCTTGGTTGAACCGTTGGTTTATTAGCGGTTCATCACATTATTCTGAATAGTGTAGAATTAGGGTGTGACACTTCGTGTTTGGGGTCCTATGTTTGCTCCTACAGTCCATTCAACACGCATTCCAAGGTCTAGAACCATGAATCACCCACCTAAATAGCTTTCATGTATTCTCCCATGATTTTCCATGAAATCCTAACCATGGGTTGATGGTTTGGGTTTCTCTGAGATCACACTCTCATCATTATCTAACCTAAGGCCTGTAGAAACTCATGGAATTAGTATCCATACCTCAGAAGAATACTCCTTCTCTGTAATTCTTCTTCTTTTTGCTTTCTTCTCTTCCTTGCTTCTCTTCTTCTTCTCTTCCTTCTCTTCTCTTTCTCCCAATTCAATTAGGGTTGTAAAAGGAGTGAAAGAGGCTTAGGGACGTCCTATTTATAGAGTAAAACCTCCCAAAATAAGTCCCATTGAGTTTAGGAAAGGTTCCAATCGAAATTAGGAAGGTTTCTTAATTTTCGGTTCGTGCTATTTTTCCCGAATATCGAGGGTCGATGGGAGGGTCGATGGGAGGGTCGATGGGAGGGTCAGACAATTCATAGACCCTCTGCGACCCCTGGTCACGGGTCGATGGGAGGGTCGGACCTGCCTGTTAAAACCTGCGACCCTACCCTTATTTTGACTGTTTTTGAGTAAATTTTTATATTGGGTCTTGGTTTTCTACACACACTTGGTCCACTTGGCTCGACCATGATATGTAGACGGGTCACGACACGGAATGTAAGGCTAGACCGGGTTCGTGGCGTGCGGGTCTTACAACTCCACCACCCTTAAAAAAAATTTTGTCCTCGAAATTTGAACGTACGGATCTTACAAAACCCCCATCCTTAAAATAAATTTTTTCCTCAAAATTTGAATTTACTTCGGAGTCAATAGGTGGGAATTCTATTCCACATTGCATCTTCTTTCTCCTACGCACTCTTCTCCACGTCTTGTCTTTGTCGGGTTACCTTCATATAATAATTATCCCGGCTTTAGAAACATTGTACCTTCCCACTAGTGAACTAGGTTGGTACCACTTCAATAGTTAACATTCTATCTAATCCAGTGATTCTGTGGTCAATACCTTTGATATGGATCTCCAATGTACTACTTCAATAGAGACACATGAAATACATCAGGCACACTAGACATGGATAGCGGTAAAGCTAATTGATATACAAATTTTTTACGTCTCTCCAAAGTTTATAAGATCCAATACATATATAAATTATGACTTTCCCTTCTTGTCTAATCGTTTCAAACTGCGCATAAGTGATATCTTCAAAAACAACACTTTGTCACTTATGGCAAACTCGAGGTCTTGGTGTCTTTCCTGACAATCCTGAGCTGTCTTGGCCCCTTTTCTTTGCTCTTGCTTGCCACTTGATAGTTTTTCTTCATTAGACTTAGGTCTCAAGATTCTTCATTCACCAACTTCATTCCAAAATAGAGGGGTTTGACATTTCTACCGTACCATGCTATATGGGTGACATTTACATGATAGCTTGGTAGCATCTTCAGTTCATGGTAACTTCTCGACTCCAACTCCTTGAAATCAATTCACAAGCTCGGGGCATATCACTTAGGATTTGTATAGTCTGCCCTGGTCGTCCGTCGGTTTAAGGTAAAATGCAGTACTCAACTTCAACTTTGTCCCCATTGTTCTCTGTAGATTCTCCCAAAACATCAAGATTAGCATGAGCCTTTGACCGACACTAAGCTCTCATGCATACCATTCAATCTGGCAATATTATCCACATATAGCTTAGTTAGCTGCTCCAAAGCATTCCGAGGTCGTATAGCAATGGAATGAACTATTTTCATAAGACGATCAACAACCACCCAACCATGTCAACCGATTTGGGAGTCAGTGGTAAATCATTGACATAGTTCACGATACTGCAGTTCTATTCCCAAAACAAAAGTCAGGGTTTGGTTTTCCTTTTCTAAGTCTGCTTACACTGTTCCTATATACAGACCTAACAAAATTACTACTTTTACTTCATCCATCAATTTAGAGATGATCTTTAATGCCACAAGCGCAACCGACGAACTATTTCTCCATAAATTTATCCATAAATTCTTGCTTAATTGGATCATCATGAGTTTCTATTATATGTTACTCTCCTTCCAAATATGAATCTATTGCTGCAAAACATAAGGTAGCATTTATACTGGGTCCTTCCTTGGACTTCATAATTCCCATCGGCGATCATACAAGCAGTTTGAAATCTAAAGACTTAAGGGGTATATTTAGTTTATTTCCAAATGACATAGATATAAAAGGATGAGTAGCTCCATAATCAAAGAGCACTCAGGCAGGAATGCCATTACTAGGTACGATACCTGTGATTTGTTTTAGTTCAGTCTACATGCTCATGCAATGTAACATAAAATGACAGGTTCAGGTCATACCTGTGACCACATCAGATGATGCGGCAGCATCCTTGGCTGAAACAGCGTAAACTCTTCCTTGTTGTAGTTGTTTTCTGTGATTAGTACACTCTCTTGAGACATGCCCTACTTGGTTGCAGTTAAAACACCTTATCCCCTCACCATTTTGCTTTGGTTGCCGGGGGGTTGCTGAAATGGTTTTGGTTGCAGCATTGAAGCCCTGGGTACGGAAGGGTTGTGTTGCCTCCGTGGTAAAAATTTTCATTTGGCCTTTTTATTCCCCTATTTTGAGTAAAATAGCTCTCTTTCTGGCTCGACTCTATCACTTGAGCAATTTGTATAGCTTCATTGTAGATTTTCTTCTCCAGTCCCAAAACATGTTCGCGTATGTTTCCCCTAAGTCCCATGACGAACCTTTGGGTTTTTGTTTCCTCCTCTTGCATACTGACTGGTGCAAAGAGAAACAGCTCCTCATAACGCTGTTGATATGCGTCGACAGTCATTTGCCCCTGATATAAACTCAAGAACTCTCTCTCCATAGAATCTCTGAAACTTCTAGGGAAGTATTTCTCAAAGAATGCCTCTTTGTATATATCTCAGGTTAAGTGGGCGTGTTTGGTTAATAGATATGTCCTGGTAGACTTCCACCAATGGTGTGCATCGCTCTTGAGCATACATGGGGCACACAACACTTTCTCGTCCTCATCTACGGTCATCATCATAAATTTTTTTTCCATTTCGTCAATCCAGTGTGTCGGCCACAAAGGATCTGCTGGCTTTCCATCGAATTCTTTGGGCTTCATCTTAAGAAAATGCCTGACTAGTCTGGAGCGGTCCAGCTGATACGGAGCATAGGCCCCATACATAGGTGGTTGGTACTGATAACCACCTTGAGCTATCTCAGGGTTTTGCACTGGAGCTTGCATGACTGGTGTTTGAGGTGCATGAGGTACTGCATTATTTTCCCCTGGTATTGTGCTTGCCTGTCCTGCTGGCATTTGTGTCGTATGTGCAGCTGGAAAAACCCCGCCTATGGCAGCTTGAATATTAGTTTGCACCTGTTGTGTTTGTTGCAGTTGTTGTGCCAAGTTCATTACGACTGTAACTAAATCTATAGGTGGGGCTGGCAAGTTTATAGGATTTGCCTGACCATTAGCTCCTGGCGGTGCCAGGTTTGGATTCTCTTGTACTTCAGGAATTTCATGACTGGTTTCATCTACCGGTGGTGGTGGGATTTGGTTACATCCGCGTCTGTTCCCTCTTCGCCCAACCATTTCCTATTCTGGTGGTGTAGTGTCTGAAAAGTCATAGAATACGTGAGGCAATCAATATATACTTCATTCTCATATTTGGATACACTAACCAATGGTATTTTTAAATTTTTCAGATCATTCAGTGAAAAATACTGTCTTTTCTATGCAGGATCGATGGTGAGGGTCGATGGGTATCCGACCCTCAGTATCCGACCCTGGGAAATCATCCATTTTTCCCGAGTATATAATGCCAATGGTCAAGGCACTACAAGAGTAAATCTGGAGAAGCTTTCATACATCAATAAATCAAGTATAAATCAGGAGAAAGATTTTGTACATCAATAAATCAAGTATAAATCAGAAGATGTACGCTCAACACGATTAAACATTCAGTTCATATCTCTGATCATGTTGTCGATCATGAGGATGGTTCAGATTGGTATAATCAGGACTAATACTAAAGAAACAATATCTATAACTCCAATTGACAGGTTAAATCAAGAAGGTATCCTGTCGAGGTCCGAGAAATTAAAATCTGGTATGTGCATCCTCTATAATCATAAGAGTAAATCGATAGTGCACTACATCCTATATAAACCTATCTAGATATATGGCCATAATAGATTTGATCCTTTGCTGAAAATGTCCGAGGTATCATCTTCAGAAGACATTCTTCAATCCTTGTCTGATCATTCTGTCATGATGCAACTATCCCATACATCGGTGGCTGATAAGGTTAACCACGTTGATATACTGCTTGTTGTGCACCAAACTTCTGCACTTGGGAGTGCATTACTGGGACTTGCTGTGTGGTAGGCACTATGTTATAGCTAACAGGTGTTGGGGTACAGTGATGCTACCAATTGGTACCATACTTGGTTTGACCCGGAGGTGTTGATGTAGCATTAGCAACTTGGGTAGTGATTCAAATAGTCGGTCTCATTTGTGGTTACTCTTGTATTTCATTGGGTCAAGTTTATGACAACCGTGACCAAGGTAATTGGTAGTCCAGGTGGTTGGCTGGAGTCGTCTGGTTGTTCATTTCCTCTTATTTGCTCTAATCTGATTACCAACTCAGATGAGTTTTTATTACCCGTTCTCGACCTAGATAGTGGTGGGGTCAAGTTGCAACATCCTCTTCTTACTTAGTGGGCAATAGATCAGCTTGTAATGGATCTCACTCTGAGTCTCCACGTCACCCAGGAGTATAGCTTAAGCTTCTTTATAGTGGCTCTTATTCTTAATGTGTGGCCATTATTCTCTTATCTCTGTTTGGATTTAGCCCTAGACCATTCCCTTTACCTTTGCAGGGAATTAGTCATTACTAGCTATTTTCTCCTTCCTTTGTCACACGTCGAGTTTCACATCTTCTGAGTACCAACTCGGCGTTCAATTTTTCTGCTTTACAGATGCTTCCTTCTTCTTACTGTACTATATCCTTTGTATTCCTAGATAACTGCCCGACTTATAGATAATACCCTATATTATTTGTTTATCAGGATGAATTTTGGTCTTCTCTTTCTGTTTGATTGTATATATATGGTTTCACCTTTTATATGTACATTATTGTCTTGTTAAGTTCGGTCTCAACCAACACAGGTGTTTATGGTGTGTTTGTATTAATGCTTTTAATTTATCCTAACTCAGTTCATGGACTCCAGTGGTAGTATTCTGGTTTAATGGGTATGGCCTACGAGAGCTCTGATACCAAGTTGTCACACCCCAATTCCGTACTATTCAGAATGGTGTGATGAACCACTAATAAACCAACGGTTCAACCAGGATCTCAAGTAGGCTATATCCGTGTTATCTAAACTCCATACATCTACATTCATAATCAGAGTAAATATATAATAGCGGAAGTCTTATAGTAAAATGAACTGAGAATCTACTGTGACATTAATATTTAAATAGCAAATTATTCTGTATCAATTGAGACGTAAATAAATATCAAATACATGTCCATAATAAATCCAAGTAATGAAAACTAAGTAAATATCTAATCAAATACACATGAGTTGCACTCGCAAGAGGAGTCATGTGTATCCACTTCAGCTTCAACTTCCATCGCCGCTATGTTCCCGTACGTTGGAGCATTTACATCATCTTCAATGGTATAACCTGCATCATCAACTAAAAATATTCCACGTCGAGGGGTGAGCACACATCACGGCTCAGTGAGCAAACAAAACAATGCAACAATACATATGCATGCAATCAATTCATATCTTTGGTCTGGTTTAAAGTTTGCAATGTGCTATAGAAAGGATAGGTGGCCGCCGCACTTCTATACACGAGTGTGTGGAAACGCCCAATGAAAACGGCACTGTCGCCCCACATGCACCCACCATGGACAATATACACCCCATGAAAATGGAATGGCTGCACCGGTTGCCCATACCAACACGTAAGCCCCTGTTGGCGTGGGCTTGCAAACTGGGCTCGCAACTAACCAACCCTAATGTCAAACAATGTATCCAAGGCCTCACCCCAGCTTCCCTCAATACATCTAAGAGATAGAGCTAGGGTCTGGTGACCAGGCTGAATCACAATGCCACGTCCCCTCCTGATGCCCTACGACATATTAGTTCCGCTAAGGTAATGGCGATACGACGATGTTAGTGACAAGACTTGAGTAGAGATAGAGCTAGAGTCTGGTGACCAGGCTGAACCACAATGTCATGTCCTCCCCCTGATGCTCCACTCGCATCAAGCACACTAACACTTGCTTAGTGGACATGACTTGAATAGACCATGGCACAATATACCCCGATGAGAACGACATCGAAGTACCGGTTGATACCATCCCTACCTGCACCATGTACACCAGCCAAACACAAACATTCACATGCCTATTCCTACCATCATCAACATCATCATGTTATAATCAATAAATTTAAATATGCATGAACAGTAATAATAGAAATATTGGATGACATGTTAAATGCACATTACAAGCATACACGCATATCACAATTATGGTATTGGACTCAAGAAATAAAAATAGTTTGTTATTAACCAATTAGTTTAGGTCTTGTTCCCTCACCTTAGCTTGTTAATAGATCCTCTTCCAAGCTTTAGAATCACCTTTATAATGTTATTATAATGCTAGAATGCCTAACAAAGTCGATAGAATTTAATTAGAATTAATTCCGAATTTAAAAACCATGTTGTTAACTGAGGGTCGGAGGTCGGGTCGGAGTCATGATCGACCCTGGGTGTGACCCTCCCCAAATCTGGACTTCCAGAACCCTGAGGGTCGATAATCAGGTCACATAGGGTCAGATGGTCATCGACCCTCTGTGCGACCCTCGGTGGGTTTTGGTCAATTTTCCTCTTTTTAATCCTTTCTTCGTGTTTTGGGTCCTATGGCTTGCTCCTACAGTCCATTCAACATGCATTCCATGGTCTAGAACCATGAATCACCCACCTAAATAGCTTTCATGTATTCTCCCATGATTTTCCATGAAAACCTAACCATGGGTTGATGGTTTGGGTTGCTTCTCTTCTTCTTATCTTCCTTCTCTTCTCTTTCTCTCAATTCAATTAGGGTTGTAAAAGGAGTGAAAGAGGCTTAGGGACGTCCTATTTATAGAGTAAAACCTCCCAAAATAAGTCCCATTGAGTTTAGGAAAGGTTCCAATTGAAATTAGGAAGGTTTCCTAATTTTTGGTTCGTGCTGTTTTTCTCGAATACCGAGGGTCGATGGGAGAGTCGGACAATTCATAGACCCTCTGCGACCCCTGTCACGGGTCGATGGGTGGGTCAGACCTGCCTGTTAAAACCTGCAACCCTACCCTCATTTTGACTGTTTTTGAGTAAATTTTCATATTGGGTCTTGATTTTCTTCACACACTTGGTCCACTTGGCCCACTTGGCTCGACCATGATATGTAGACGGGTCACTACACGAAATGTAAGGTTAGACCGGGTTCGTGGCGTGCGGGTCTTACAACTACTCTCTCTCTCTCTCTCTCTCTCTCTCTCTCTCTTTTTCTACTTTTCTTTCTCTCTCTCACCCTCTCTCGCTCTCTCATTTTCCACTTCTATCTCTCTCTTCTTCTCCCTCTTTGTCTCTCTATTCATAAAGAGAAAGTATAAAGTGATAGAGGGAGAAGTGGAAAGTGAGACTAAGAGGGAGAAGAGAGAGAGAGATATAGAAGTAGAGAGAAATAGAGAGAGGAAACAGAGAGAGGAAGAAAGAGCTCAGAGAGAGAAAAAAGTAAAAAGAGAGAGTAAGAGAGAGAAGTAGAAAGAGAAAGAGAGATAGAGATAGAGGTAAAGAGAGAGATGCAGAGAGAGTGAGAGAAGTAAAATGAGAGAAGATGTTAGAGTGAGAAAGAAAGAGAGAGAGAAAGGGAAGTAGGGAGAGAGAGAGAGAAGTGTAATGAGGGAGAGAGAGAGAGAGAAAGAGAGAGGAGTGAGAGAGATGGAAAGAGACATAGAAGTAGAAATCAAGTAAGAGAGAGAGAGAGAGAAAGAGAGAGAGAGAGGGAGATAAAGAAATGAATAGAGAAAGAGAGAGAGAAAAAAAAAGTGAATGGAGAGAGAGGTAGAGAGAGAAAAGTAGAATGAGGGATAGACAAAAAAATAGAAAGTGTGAGAGGGAAGTAGAATGAGAAAGAGAGAGAGAGGGAGAGGGAGAGAAGTAGAAGAGAGAGAAGTAATAAGAGAGAGAAATGGAGAGAAAAAGAGTTTGAGAGGGTGAAGTAGAAAGAAAGGGAGAAAGAGACGGAGAGAGAGAGAGAAAGAAAGGGAGAACAGTAGGGAGAGAAGGAGAGAGAGTAGTGGAGAGAGAATATACAGAGAGAAGCAGAATGAGAGAGAGAAAAGTAGAATGTTGGAGAGAGGAAAGGAGAAAAAGGGAAAGAGAGAGAGAGAGAAGTTGAAGGAGAAAGGGAGAGATAGATAGAGAGAGAGAATTGGAAAGAGAGAAAGTGGGAGAGAGAGAAAGAGAGAGAAGTAGAAATATAGAGAGAGGGGGAGAGAGAGAAGTAGAAAGAGAGAGAGAAAGAGATCTCTTTCTACTCCAAAAAGCAATATTTCTCTTTCCCTCTCCCTATCTCTCTTTATACTTTTCTCTCTCTACCTCACTCTCTCTCTCTCTCTTTTTACTTGTCTCTCTTTCTTCTTCTCTCTCTTTCTCTCTCTATATTTATAGGGAAAAAGTCAAAAGAGAGAGAGAGAGAAAGAAAAGTAGAATGGGAAAGAGAGAGTAAAGAGAGAGGGAATGAAGTAGAAAAAGAGAGAGAGAGAGAAAGGGAAAAGTAGAGAGAGAAGAGAGAGAGTGAGAGAAGGAGAAAGAGATAGAGAGAGAGAGAGAGAAAAGTAGAAAGAGAGTGAGAGATGAAGTAAAGAGGAAGAGAGAGATATGTAGAGAGAGAAAGAGGGAGACAGAGAAGAAAGAGATAGGAGAGAGAAAAGTAGAGAAAAAGAAGTAGAAAGAGAGAGGTAGAGAGTGGGAACTAGGGAGAGAAGTAGATATAAAGAGGGAGAGATAAATATAGGAGAGAAGTAGAAAGAGAGGGAGAAGTAGAAAAAGAGAGAGAGATATAGAGGGAGAGAGAAGTGGAAAGAAGAGGAGAGAGAGTAGTGAAGAGAGAGGTAAAGAGAAAGAGAGAAAGAGAGAAGTAGTAAGTGAGAGAGAGAGAAAGAGAAGTAGAAAGAGAGAGTGTGAGAGAAAGTGTCAGCGAGAATTAGAAAGACAGAGAGAGAGAGAGAGAGAGGGGCATAGAGAGAGAAGTAGAGAGGGAAAGAGAGAGATAGAAGAAGAGAGAGAAAAGTAGAAAGAGAGAGAGAGAGAGATAAGTAAAAAGAGAGAGCGAGATAGAGAGATAGAGAGAAGTAGTGAGAGAAGTAGAGAAAGAGGGAAGTAGAAAGAAAGATGGAGAGAGAGAGGGAGAAGTATAGGGAGAAGGAGAGGGAGAAGGAGAGGGAGAAGTGGAGAGATTAGTAGAGTGGGACAAAGATAGGGAGACGTAATGGGAGAGGAAGAGAGAGGGAGAAGTAGAGAAATAAGTAGAGAGAGATAGAGAAAGGGAGATGTAGAAAGGGAGAGGAAGAGAGAGAGAGAAGTAGAAAGAGGGAGAGAGAAAGAAGTTGAAAATGAGAGAAAGGTAAAAAGAGGGAGGGAGAGAGATAGAGAGAGAAATAGAGAGAGTGAGAGACAAAGATGTAGAAAAAGAGACAGAGAAAGAGAAGAGAGAGAGAAATAAATAAAGAGAGAGATAAAGAGAGAGAGAGAAGAGAATGAAAGAGAGAGAGAAGTAGAAAGCAAGAGAGAGAGAGAGAGGTACAGAGAGAGAAGTGGAAAGCTACAGAGAAAAAGACAGAGAAAGTGAAGTTGAATGAATGAGAGAGAAGTAAAAAAAGAGAGAGAAAAGTAAAGAGAGAGAAAAGTAGTTAGAGCGAGTGAGAGAGGAGAAGTAGAAAGAGAGAGAGAGTAAGTGGGAAAAGTAGAGAGAGAAGTAGAAAGAGAAAAACAAGTAGAGAGATAGAAGGAGAGAGATAAAGGGAGAGAGAGAGTGAAGTAGTTAGAGATAGTGAGATATAGAGAGAGAGAGAGAGAAAAGTAAAAAGAGTACGAGAGATAGCGAGAGAGAGAGAAAGAGAAGTAGAGAGTGGGAGAGGGAGAGAAGTTAAAAGAAAGAGAGAGAGTGAGAGCGAGGGAGATAGAGAGAGAGTAGAAAGGGAAAGTGAGAGAGACAAGTAGAAACCAGGGAGACAGAGTAGGAGGTTGAAAGAGAGAGAGAGATAGAGTGAATGAGAGAAAAAAGTAGAAAGAATGAGAGAGAAAGAGAGAGAGAGAAGGGGAGAGAGAGGAAGGGAAAAAATCGAGAGATAGAGAGAGAGAGAAGTATAATAATGAGAGAGAGAGATAGACAGAGAGAGAAGTAGAGAGAGAAGTAAAGATAGAAAGAGAGAGTGAAGTACAAAGAGAAGTAGAGAGAGGGAGAAGTAGAAAGAGAGAGAGAGAGAAAAAAAAGTAAAAAAGAGAGAGAGAGAAAGAGAGTGTGTGTGTTAGAATTAAAAGGGTGAGATAGAGAGGGAGGGAGAGAGAGAGAAAGAAGTAGAAAGATAGAGAGAGAGAGAGAACAAGAGAGATAAAGACGTAGAAGAAGAGAGAGAGAGAAGAGAGATAGAGGAGATAAAGAGATAAAAGGGAGAGGGAAGTGGTAGTAGTATTGAGAGAGAGAGAAAGATAGAGACAAAGAAGTAGAAAGTGTGAGAGAGAGAAGTACAAGGAGAGAAAAGTAGGGAGAGAGAGGGAGAGAGAGAGTGTGTAAGACCCGTATCGAACTAACCCGGTCTTACCACCTTGAACCAGGTCTACCCATCATGGTCGAGCCAAATGGATCAAGTGCGTGAGGGAGATCACGATCCCAGGTATTAAACGGACCCAAAAACAATAAAAATAGGGGGAGGGTCGCATACCCAGCAAGGTAGGGTCGGACCCCCCCAGTATAAAAGTTAGACCCTGAGTTTTTAACTGGGGGTTGGACATTTTAGAACCAGGGGTCGACGGGATCTCTGACCCCCTCATCGACCCCCAATCTACCGACAGAAACCGTGAATTAGGAACTTTCCAAATTTCAATGGGATTCCTTCCTAATCTCAATGGGACTTATTTTGGGAGTTTCTACTCTATAAATAGGACATCCCTAAGCCTCTTTCACTCCTTTTAGAACCCTAATTGGATTGAGAGAAAGAGAAGAGAAGGAGAAAAGAAAGAGAAGAGAAGGAAAGTGGAGAAGAAGATCAAAGAAAAGGCTTCAGAGAAACAAGTCTAATTCTCAAGTATGGATACTATCTCCATGTAATATTACAGACCTTAGATTAGATAGTGAAGAGGGAATGATCTAGGAGAAACCCAAATCACCCATCCATGGTTAGGTTTTCATAAAAAATCATGGGGGAGATCAAAAAAACCATAGAGGTGAATGAACTACGGTTCTAAGCCATAGAACATGTATGTAATGGATTGTAGAAGCAAGTCATAGGACCCAAACACGAAGGAATTGACTGTAGGATGAAAAATTGACTAAATCCACAAGGGGTCGCACGGGGGGTCAATGGCCAATTGACCCTAACAGACCCTGACAATCGACCCCCAGTGTTCGGGAAGCCAGAATCTGGGTGGTCGCACCCAGGGTCGATGGAAGCTCCGACCCTGGCATCGACCCCCAGTTAACAACATGCTTTTTAAAGTCTGAATTAATTCTAATTAAATTCTATCGACTTGATTAGGTCTTCTAATGATATAATATCGACATATAGTTGATTCTTAAAGCTTGAAAGAGGACCTACGATCAAGTAAAGGTGAGGGAACAAGACCTAAACTAATTGGTTAATAATAAACTATTTTATTCTTGAATCCAATGCCATGATTGATTTTATACGTGTATGATTGTTATGTGCATTCAACATGTCATCTAATATTTCTAGTATTATTGTTCATGCATATTTAATTATTGTTTATAAAATGATGATGATGATGATGATGATAAGAATAGGCATGTGGATGTATGTGTGTGGTTGGTGTCCTCGTTGCGAGCGAGTATCAGGGGGAGGTGTCATAAGCGGGGCCTCAGCACTCTAGCTCTATCTCTAACTCAAGTCGTGTCCACTGACATCGTCGTATCGCCATTACCTTAGCAGAACTATTACGTCGTAGGGTATGAGGGGAAGTGGTCTCGGACCGTG
This sequence comes from Protea cynaroides, assembly GCA_028583415.1. Classification (NCBI taxonomy): domain Eukaryota; kingdom Viridiplantae; phylum Streptophyta; class Magnoliopsida; order Proteales; family Proteaceae; genus Protea; species Protea cynaroides. Next base: position 6,295,430 of record CM053267.1, on the reverse strand, counting down.
TAGTCTCTGACTCTGTCGGGGTGCTTTAGCCCTATCTCTATCGACGTATTGAGGGATGCTGGGGTGAGGCCTTGGATACACTGATTGGCATTAGGATTGGTTAGTTACGAGCCCAGTTTGCGAGCCCTCGCCAACAGGGGCTTACGTGTTGGTATGGGCAACGGGTACAGCAATAAACGTGACCTTTGCATGTACATTGTCCATGGTGGGTGCATGTGGGATGACAATAAACGTTACCTTTGGGCGGCTCCACACACTTGTGTATAGAGGTGCGGCGTCAATAAACGTGACCTTTGGCCCCCTATCCTTTCTATAGCATATTGCAAACTTATTTACCAGACCAAAGATATGAATTGAATGCATGCATATGTTTGTTGCATTGTTTTGTTTGCTCACTGAGCCATGATGTGTGCTCACCCTCTCGACGTCGAATATTTTTAGTTGATGATGCAGGTACTACGGTCGAAGATTATATGAGTGCTCTGGTGTATGCGCGTATTGCTGCAATGGAAGCCGAAGACTTAGTGGATACGAATGACCCCTCATGTGAGTGCAACTCATGCGTATTCTATTAGATTTTATTTGAGTTTATAAAGGGATGTAATTGATATTTTATTATTTGTCTCAGTTGATACAATAATAACTTGATATTTTTAATTATGATTATTACAGTTAGAGTTCTCAGTTCATTTACTATAAAACTTCCACTATTGTGTATTTATTCTGATTATGGTTGTGGATGTGCATGGTTTTATTTTTAATGGATATAGCCTATTAGAGATCCTGGTTAAACCATTGGTTTATTAGTGGTTCATCACACTATTCTGAATGATGCAGAATTGGGGTGTGATAACTTGGTATCAGAGCATCTCAGGCCTTGTCTGTGAAATCGTATACTTCCATAAAGGGTCGTGAACTGAGATAGGATAAAAATTTAAAAGATGTAATAATAACACACCATAAGCATCTGTGTTGTTTGAGACTAAACTGAAGGAGAATAATGCATCTATTAAATGAGAAAGAAATTTATATACAACCAAAAGGAAGAACAAATGTTTATATATATATATATATATATATATATATATATATATATATATATGTGTGTGTGTGTGTGTGTGTGTGTGTGATTAAAGCAAAGTATAGTCCACAGTCCGGACAGTTACTCTGAAATACAAAAGAAAAATAAAAGAAGTACATCAAGAAGCTGGAGGTGATGGGGGAGGCGGTGCCTCACAGTCTCTATCATAGTCCTCAGTGTAGACTCTAGTCAACCAAGCTATCTGAGTCTGGGTCGTCTGGAGACTAACTGTGAGATCAGCCACCCGCTGGTCAGTTAAACGCTGAGCATCCCTCAACCCTCCCATCCACTGATTCGATACGTGCTGAGCAGCTAGAAGCTCTCCCATCAGCTGATTCGATACGTGCTGAGCAGCTAAAAGCTCTCCCACCCACTGATCCGACACGCGCTGAGCAAATAGAAGCTCTCCCACCCACTGATCGAATGAGCGTTGAGCCTCTAGAAGCTCTCCCATCCTTAAGTCAGACATACGCTAAGCCTCTCGTATCTCATGCAATATCCCCATCATGTCATCAGAAGGAGCATACAAAGGACCAGCTGCATGCGAAGGACCAGCTGAAGAAGATGGACCAGCTCCAGTAGCATGAGTAGGTGATGGAGGAGGTATGGCATCTACATCCATGTATAGCCGATCGTCATCATCCCCATGAACCCTCTCTCCGGCCGGGCTCTTGGCCGCCTTAGCGTCGGCCATCTCCACTCGAGTGCGAGGGCGCACCATCACGTTCCTCTCCTCATCACTGACCTGGGAATCCCGCATGCCCATCTTGCAGATAGCCTCCCAATCTAGAGGCAATGAGAAGGATTTCTCTTGAATCTTCTCATCCAATAAATCAACCCCCAGGCGAATAAGCAAGGTAGTGATCATGCGTCCATAAGGAAGGTTGCCAATGTGACTGGGCAACGTGGCACTGATCATCGTACGCATGATGATGTAGGGAAGGCAGACGGGCTGTCTAGTGCATATGCAGTATAATAGTTACTGGGTCAACTGGGAGACCCTCTCGTAATGACCACTCTGCGGTATTAGGTTATGCTGAATGATCTTGCAGTATACCCGTGGATCTAAGTGCAGACAACTCGCTTTCATCTTCCAGCGATCAGGTCTGATGAGCTGGCTATCAATCTCAGCCCTTATCTGTAGAGAAAAGAACTGGGGCTCTCCAAGGGCACAAAATAAGAAGGGGCCAGCATAGGAAATGCCCAACAAGTCGGCCAGCTGCCGATAATCAAATAAAACATCAACCCCCTTGACGTAGCTGGTGATCCGAAGCTCACCACCCCTCTCAACATCATTGTAACCTCCCACCACCTGGAGATTACAGTAAAACTGGCGTACCAAGTCAGGACGGGTATACGCGTCATAGGTGATGACGGGAAGCCATCCCATATCACCAAAGGCCCCCTCCACATTGAACAAGGCTAAGCTAGTCAAATCCACTTTGCGGCCTCCCTCTACCTTCTTGCGAGCATAGTGGGCATACTGTGTCTCGGCTTCATTGGAATGGAAGCGAAGATGGTCGCGAACTCTGGGTACCTTGGTACGAGCCATAGTATCTACAAATAAGAAAGAAAAACAAATAATGGATTAGTAGAGAGTAAAAAAAAACCCAAAATTTCGACATAATAACGAAGTAAATTGGTCAAAAGCCTCACTTTTCACCCATACACATGGGCAGGAGGACTTACATAGATCCTAGACTATCCTGTGAGACTCATACAGTCGGAAATTTCAACTAATTAGGTTGAATTGTAAGAAATTTCAAGAAATTCAAAATCTCGACAAAATTAGGGCAATAAGTGTAAATTTCGAGTTTCTCGATAACCAACCAATGAAACTCAAATATTTTTGAGGGCTTTCATCCCTCGAATCACCAACAACAAAAGCATCCAATAAAAATCAAATTTTTACGATTGGAAAAAGTTTATTTTGAAAAATACGAGATAAAAGAGCAAAAACCTAGGTAAAAAAACCTAAAAACATAAAAAGGTAGAAGACATACCTGTAGCGGAGGTGTAGACGACGAAACAAGGAGTGCAAACCACCAACGGATCGGAGTTGTCACTGTAGCAACTCAGAGGGATGAGTTGAGTCGAAGCGGAGAAGAAAGAATGGGAAATGGACTTTGAATCGGAACTTAAAAATCAGATTTTTAGTCCGGGGGTCGAAATATTCGATTAAAACAATCGACCCCCGCATCAACCCCTGCATCGACCCTCGGCTCTCAGGAATCTGACAGAGAACCAGGGGTCGCACCCTGGGTTTGACATCCTATGACCCCCCATCGACCCCCGGCTCTTGGGAAGAATGGGTGATTTCCCAGGGTCGCATACTGAGGGTCGGACACCCATCGACCCTGCAGTGAAAACACAGCATTTTCGACAGAATGATCTGACAAATTTGAAATTTGCATTTGTTAGTGGTTTTAAAATATGAGAATGAAGTATTTAATGATTGTCTCTCGTGTTCAATGATTTCAAGCAATCCCACTATCAGGTTAATTAATGGTGGGACGCAGAGTAACCAGACAGAGTCGTAACTCTATTCCACCACCACCACCTGTGGGGGAAGATAACCAGACACAATCGAGAACACAGGGGAACATGAACATGGCACCGTCCGTCATAAATGGGCAGACAAATCCTACAAATCTGCCAGCTCCACCAACAGACTTGGCCACAGTCGTAATGAACTTGGCCCAACAGTTGCAACAAATGCAACAGCACAAGCTATTATACAAGCTGCCATAGGCATAACTCTTCCAGCTGCAGAAACACCTCCAATGCCAGCTGGATAGGAAAGCACAGCACCAGGGGGGAGTAACACAGTACCCCACGCACCTCAGACTCCTATCATGCAGGCTCAAGTATCAAATCCTGAAATAGCCCAAGGTGGATATCAATACCAACCACCTATGTATGGAGCGTATGTCCCGTAGCCACTAGATCACTCCAGACTGGTGGAGCATTTTCTGAAACTAAAGCCCAGAGAGTTTAATGGCAAGCCAGCAGATCCTTTATGGCCAGCACACTGGGTTGACGAAATGGAAAGAAACTTTATGATGATGACATTAAATGAAGAAGAAAAAGTGTTGTGTGCCACCTTTATGCTGAAAGGAGATGCATACCATTGGTGGAGGTCTACCAGGACGTATTTAGTTACAAAGCACGCCCAACTGACTTGGGATATTTATAAAGAGGCGTTCTTTGTGAAGTACTTCCCGAGAAGTTTCAAAGATTCTATGGAAAGAGAGTTCTTGAGTTTGTATCTGGGGCAGATGACCGTGGATGTGTACCAATAGCTTTATGAAGAGCTGTTCTTCTTTGCACCCACTAGTATGCAAGAAGAAAACACCAAAACCTGAAGGTTCGTCATGGGACTTAGGGGAAGCATCCGTGAGCATGTTCTGGGACATGAAAAGAAAATCTATAATGAAGCAGCCCAAATTGCTCGAGTTATAGAATCGAGCCAGAAGGAGAGTTATTTCATGCAAAACAGAAGCATAAAAAGGCTGGCTGGAAATTCTTATAATGGAGGGAATAACAAGACATTTAAACCCTTCCGTGCTCAAGGCTTTACCGCTGCAACCAAGACTATTCCCATAGTTCAACAGCAACAGAAGCCAATTAGTGAAGGGATAAAATGTTTTAACTGCAACCAAGTGGGACATATAGCAAGGGAATGTCCTAAGCCCAAGAAGCAGCTACATCAAGGACGAGTTTATGTGGTTACATCCGAGGATGCTGCCGCATTGCCTGATGTGATTGCAGGTATCGTACCTATTAATGGCATTCCCACCAGAGTACTCTTTGATTCAGGAGCTACTCATTCCTTTATATCTGTGACGTTTGGAAAGAAGTTAAATCTACCCCTTAAATCCATAGACTACAAACTACTTGTATGATCACCTATGGGATTAAAAGTGGAGTTAGAAAAAGGTTATGGACCATGTCCAGTTCTTATTGGTGAAAAGACCTTGGATGCGACCTTGATCCAACTTGAGATGGCAGACTTGGACGTCATCTTGGGAATGGACTAGTTAGTTCAGCATTCTGAAAAGAAGTTGACATTTAAAGACAAAGAAGGAGCAGAGTTTAGTTTTTCGGGAACCAAACTTCCCCATAAAGGAAAGCTCATACTCTCGGCGCTAAAGACTAAGAAGTGCCTTGAGAAAGAAGCAGATGGGTATTTAGTATCTATGGTCGACCTTACCAAGGAAGCTCCACGAATGGAAGATATTGATGTCGTGTAGGACTATCCAGTCGTATTTCCTGAAGAATTACCAGGATTACCACCCGACCGAGCTACAGAGTTTGTTATAGATCTTATACCTGGAGCCGCACCAGTATCGAAAGCACCTTATCGAATGGCTCCTACTGAACTGAAGGAATTGAAAGTACAACTACAAGAACTGCTGGACAAGGGTTACATTCGCCCTAGCATATCACCGTGGGGAGCGCCAGTATTATTCGTGAAGAAGAAGGACGGTAGCGTTCTCTTGTGTATAGACTACCGAGAACTGAATAAACTGACAATCAAGAATTGGTATCCATTGCCTCGGATCGATGACCTGTTGGATCAGTTGCAAGGTGCCAAAGTGTTCTCAAAGATTGATCTTCGGTCAGGCTACCATCAGCTGAAGATTAAGGATGGTGATATCCCCAAGACAGCATTCAGGACCAGATATGGACATTATGAATTTTTGGTCATGTCTTTTGGATTGACAAACGCACCAGCAACCTTTATGGAACTTATAAACCGGGTTTTCCACAACATGTTGGATACGTCAGTTATAGTATTCATTGATGATATACTAGTCTACTCCAAAGACGAGAAAACTCATGTTAAGAATCTAAACGCCGCTCTGCAATGACTACAGAAGGAAAAGCTCTATGCCAAATTTACAAAGTGTAAGTTTTGGCTAAAGGAAATCACATTTCTAGGCCATGTAGTATCCACTGAAGGAATTAAAGTGGATCCCAGCAAGATCGAGGCTATTGTAAATTGGGAAGCACCGAAGAGCGTTGCGGAAATTAGAAGTTTTTTGGGTCTAGCTGGATATTATCGACGATTTGTGGAAGACTATTCTCGAATCGCCATACCTCTTACCAGTTTGACTAAGAAGGGCGAGAACAACTCAGAATCGTCAGAAGAAATGTGTCGATACCCGACGCCGAGACCTTGAGTTCGTCGTAGGTGATAAAGTATTCTTAAAAGTATCGCCTATGCGAGGATTGAAATGGTTCGGACAGAAAGGGAAACTAAGTCCTAGATATGTTGAGCCATATGAGATTCTAGCTAAGTGTGGGAAAGTGGCTTACCAGTTAGCACTACCACCATCGATGTCAAGTGTGCATGACGTATTTCACATTTCCTTATTGAAGAAGTATGTCAAGGATCCAACACACGTTTTGACAATAAACTTACCTGATTTGACTGAAGATTTGACATTTGAAGTAGCACCAACTGAAATCACTAGTCGGAAGTTTCAACGACTACGCAACCGTGATATCTATTATGTTAAGGTCACCTGGAGAAGTACAATTATGGAAGAAATTACATGGGAAGAAGAGAATGCTATGAGAAGGTAATATCATTATTTATTTGACTCAGAAGGTATGTATAATTTCAGACGAAATTTTTATAAGTAGAGGGAGTTGTAAGACCCGTATCGAACTAATCCGGTCTTACCACCTTGAACCAGGTCTACCCATCATGGTCGAGCCAAATGGATCAAGTGCGTGAGGGAAATCGCGATCCCAGGTAATAAACTAACCAAAAAAAACAAAAATAGGGGAAGGGTCGTATACCCAGCAAGGTAGGGTCGGACCCCCCAGTATAAAAGTCAGACCCAGAGTTTTTAACCGGGGATCGGACATTTTAGAACTAGGGGTCAACGGGATCCCCGACCCCCTCATCGACCCCTAGTCTGCCGACAGAAACCGTGAATTAAGAACTTTCAAAATTTCAATGGGATTCCTTCCTAATCTCAATGGGACTTATTTTGGGAGTTTCTACTCTATAAATAGGATATCCCTAAGCCTCTTTCACTCCTTTTAGAATCCTAATTGGATTGAGAGAAAGAGAAGAGAAGGAGAAGAGAAAGAAAAGAGAAGGAAAGTGGAGAAGAAGATCAAAGAGAAGGCTTCATAGAAACAAGCCTAATTCTCAAGTATGGATACTATCTCCATGTAATACTACAGACCTTAAAATAGATAGTGAAGAGGGAATGATCTAGGAGAAACCCAAATCATCCATCCATGGTTAGGTTTTCATGGAAAACCATGGGGGAGATCATAAAAACCATAGAGGTGAATGAACTACAGTTCTAAGCCATAGAACATGTATGTAATGGATTGTAGAAGCAAGCCATAGAACCCAAACACGAAAGAATGGACTGTAGGATGAAAAATTGACTAAACCCACAGGGGGTCGCACGGGGGGTCGATGGCCAATCGACCCTACCAGACCCTGACAATCGACCCCCAGTGTTCGGGAAGTCCAGAATCTGGGTGGTCGCACCCAGGGTCGATGGAACCTCCGACCCTAGCATCGACCCCCAGTTAACAGCATGTTTTTTAAAGTCCGAATTAATTCTAATTAAATTCTATCGACTTGATTAGGTCTTCTAGTGATATAATATCGATATATAGTTGATTCTTAAAGCTTGAAAGAGGACCTACGATCAAGTAAAGGTGAGGGAACAAGACCTAAACTAATTGTTAATAATAAACTATTTTACTCTTGAGTCCAATGCCATAATTGATTTTATGCGTGTACGATTGTTATGTGCATTCGACATGTCATCCAATATTTTTATTATTACTGTTCATGCATATTTAATTATTATTTATAACATGATGATGATGATGATGATGATAGGAATAGGCATGTGGATGTATGTGTGTGGTTGGTGTGCTCGATGCGAGCGAGTATCAGGGGGAGGTGTCATAAGCGGGGCCTCAGCACTCTAGCTCTATCTTTAACTCAAGTCTTGTCCACTGACATCGTCGTATCGCCATTACCTTAGCAGAACTATTACGTCGTAGGGTATGAGGGGAAGTGGTCTCGGACCGTATAGTCTCTGACTCTGCCGGGGGGCTTTACCCCTATCTCTATGGACGTATTGAGGGATGCTGGGGTGAGGCCTTGGATACACTGATTGGCATTAGGATTGGTTAGTTGCGAGCCCTCGCCAACAGGGGCTTACGTGTTGGTATGGGCAATGGGTATAGCAATAAACGTGACCTTTGCGTGTACATTGTCCATGGTGGGTGCATGTGGGACGACAATAAACGTTACCTTTGGGCGGCTCCACACACTTGTGTATAGAAGTGCAGCGTCAATAAACGTGACCTTTGGCCACCTATCCTTTCTATAGCACATTGCAAACTTATTTACCAGACCAAAGATATGAATTGAATGCATGCATATGTTTGTTGCATTGTTTTGTTTGCTCACTGAGCCATGATGTGTGCTCACCCTCTCGACGTCGAATATTTTTAGTTGATGATGCAGGTACAACGGTCGAAGATTATATGAGTGCTCTAGTGTATGTGCATGTTCCTGCAATGGAAGCCGAAGACTTAGTGGATACGCATGACCCCTCATGCGAGTGCAACTCATGCGTATTCTATTAGATTTTATTTGAGTTTATAAAGGGATGTAATTGATATTTTATTATTTATGTCTCAGTTGATACAACAATAACTTGATATTTTTAATTATGATTATTACAGTTAGAGTTCTCAGTTCATTTACTATAAGACTTCCGCTATTGTGTATTTATTTTGATTATGGTTGTGGATGTGCATGGTTTTATTTTTAATGGATATAGCCTATTAGAGATCCTGGTTAAACCATTGATTTATTAGCGGTTCATCACACCGTTCTGAATGGTGCAGAATTAGGGTGTGACAGAGAGAGAAAGAGAGAGAGAGGGAGAGAGAGAGAAAGAAGTAGAGAGAGAGAGAAGTAGAAAGAGAGAGATAGAGAGAAAGAGTTAGGAAAGAGAGAGAGACAGAAAGAGAAAGAGGGAGACAAGGAGAGAAAGAGTGAGGGAAGTGGAAGTAAAGAAAGAGAGGGAGATGTAGAAAGAGAGAGAAAGCGAAAGAGGGAGAGAGAGAAGTAGCAAAAGAGAGAGAAAGAATAAGAGAAGTTGAAAGAGAGAATGAAAAGTAAAAAAAGAGAGAGAGAGTGAAGTAGAAAGAGAGGGAGAAAAGTAAAAAGAGAGAGACAAAGAGGGAGAGAGAGGAGTAAAAAGAAAGAGAGAGAGCGAGGGTGCGAAGTAGAGAGAGATAGACAGAAAAAAAAGAGAATGAAAGAGAGAGAGAGAGAGAGAGAGAGAGAGAGAGAGAGAATTAGTTAAAAGTGAGAGAGTGAGAATTAGTAAAAAGTGAGTGAGAGAGAGAAAGAGAAGTAGAAAGAGAGAGAGAGATTAAGAGAGGGATAAGTAAAAAGAGAAAGAGATAGAGAGAGAGTAGTAGTTAGAGAGGGAGAAAAAGAGAGAGACAGAGAGAAGTTGATAGAGAGAGAAGTAGAGAGAAAAGTAGGGAGAGAGAGAAGTAGGAAGAGGGAGAGGGAGAGAGAGAGAAAAAAAAAGAAAAGTGTAAAGAGGGAGAGAGAGAAAGGGTGAGAGAGAGATACAGAGAGACAGAGAAGAAGAAAAGGAGAAAGAGAGAAAAAGAGAGAGATAAAGGGAGAGATGAAGAAAGGATGAGAGAGAGAGAGAAAGAGTTAAGTAAAAGTTGAGAAAGAAGGATGAAGAAATAAAGGGAGTGAGAGAAAAGTAGAGGGAGAGAGAGGTAGAGGAGAAAAGTAGAAATAGAGAGAGAGAGAGAAAGAAGTAGAAAGAGTGAGTGGGTAGAAAGAGAAGGAGAGAGAGAGAGAGAAGTAGAGGGTTTGAGAGAATTAGAAAGAGTGAGATGTAGAGAGAGAGAGAGAGATAAAGAGAGGGTAGTAAAAAGAAAGAGATAAAGAGAGAGAAAGAAAGGGAAAGCAGCAGGGAGAGAAGGAGAGAGAGTAGTGGAGAGAAGTATAGAGAGAGAAGTATAGAGAGAGAGAGAAAAGTAGAAGGAGAAAGAGAGATAAAGAAGAGCAAAAATTAAAAAGAGGGAGAGAGAGGGAGAGAAGTAGAGAGAGAAAGGGAGAGAAGTAGAAAGAGAGAGAGAGACAAAAATGAGAGACAGAGACGTGGAGAGAGGGAGAGAAGTAGAGAAAGAGAGGGGGAGAAAGAAGTAGAATGTGAGAGAGAGAGAGAGGGGGAGAGAAAGAGAGAGGGGGAGAGAGAGAAAGAGAGAGAGAGAGAGAGAGATCTCTGAGAAAGAGAGAGAGAGAGAGAGATCTCTCTTTCTACTCCAAAACGCACTATTTTACTTTCTCTCTCTCTATCTCTCTTTTTACTTCTCTCTCTTTGTCTCACCATCTCTCTCTCTCTTTTTACTTGTCTCTCTCTTCTTCTCTCTTCGTCCTTTTATATATATAGAGTGAAAGTACAAAGAGAGAGAGAAAAGTAGAAAGGGAGAGAGAGAGAGAAGAGAAAGAGATAAAGAAGTAAAAAGAGAGAGAGAAAGGGAGAAGTAGAGAGAAAAGAGAGAGAGTGAGAGAAGGAGAAAGAGACAGAGAGAGAGAAAGAGAAGAATAGAAAGAGATAATGAGAGAGAGAAGAAGCAAGGGAGAGAGAGATAGGTAGAGAGAGGGAGAGAGAGAAGAGAGAGAAATGAGAGAGTGAAGTAGAGAAAGAGAAGTAGAAAGAGAGAGAGAGAGGGAGAGAGAGAAGTAGAGAGAGAAAGAGAGTGGGAAGTAGAGAGAGAAGTAGATATAAAGTGGGAGAGATAAACAAAGAGAGAAGTAGAAAGAGAAAGAGAGAAGTAGAAAAAGAGAGAGAGAGAAGTGGAAAGAAGAGGGGAGAGAGTAGTGGAGAGAAAAGTAAAGAGAGAGAGAGAGAAGAGTAGAAGGAGAGAGTGTGAGAGAGAGCGAGAGCTAGAATTTAAAAGACAGAGAGAAAGGGATAGGGAGAGAAGTAGAGAGAGAAAGGGAGAGAGAAGGAGAGAGAGAGAGAGAGAGAGAGAGGGAGAGAGTGAAATAGAGAGAAGTTGTGAGAAAAGTAGAGGGAAAGAGGAGTAGAAACAAAGAGAGTGGGAGAGGAGAAGTATAGAGAGAAGGAGAGAGATAACTAGAGTGATAAGTAGAGAGAAATAGAGAAAGGGAGATGTAATAAGAGAGAGAGGAAGAGAGAGAGAGAAGTAGAAAGAAGGAGAGAGCGAGAGGGGTAGAAAGAGAGAGAGAGAAGTAGAAAGAAGGAGAGAGCGAGAGAAAGGGAGAGGGGTAAAGAGAGAGAGATAGAGAGAGAGAGGGAACTAGTAGTAGAGAGAGAAGTAGAGCGAGAGAGAAAAAAGTAAAAAAAGTAAAAAGTAAGAGAAAGAGAGAGAAAAATAGAGTGAGAGAGAGAAGTACAGAGAGAGAAAAGTAGAGAGAGAAATAAAAAGAGACAGAGAGAGAAAGTAGAGAGAGAGAAATAAAGAGAGATAGAGAGAGAGAAAAATAAAGAGAGAAAAGTTGATAGAGTAAGAGAGAAGTACAAAGAGAGAGAGTTAGTGGGAGAAGTAGAGAGAGAAGTAGAAAGAGAGAGACATGTAGAGAGAAAGAGAGAAAGAGAGAAAGAGAGAGAGAGAAAGAGAGAGAGGGAGTAAAGTAAATAGAGATAGGGAGAGAAAGTAGAGATATAGAAATAGAGAGAGGGAGAGAGGAAGAGAGAGGGAGTGAGAAGAAGAAAGAGCGAGAGAGATAGCGAGAGAGAGAGAAGTATAGAGAGAGAGGGAGAGAAGTAAAAAGAGAGAAAGAGAGAGAAGTAAAAAGAGATGGAGAGAGAGAGATATATATATAAGTAGAATGAGTGAGAGAGAGAGAGAGAGAGAGACAGCGAGAGAAATAGAGAGAGAAGTACAGAGATAAGTTGGGAGAGAGGGGAGTAATAGAAAGAGATAGAGAGAAGTTAAAAGAGAGAGGGAGAGAGAGAGTGTTACAATTATAAAGGGAGAGACAAAAAGAGAGGGAGAGAGAGAGAAGTAGAAAGAGAGAGAGAACAAGAGAGATAGAGACATAAAAAGAGAGAGAGAAGAAAGAGAGAGGGAGTGGTAGTAAAGAGAGAGAAAAAGTGGGAGAGAGAGAGAGACAGAGAAAAGTTAAAATTGTGAGAGAGGAGTAGAAGAGAGAGAGAGAGAGAGAGAGAGAGAGAGAGAGAGAGAAATAGATAGCGATAGGGAATTGGAAAGAGAGTGTGAGAGAGTGAAAGAGAGAAAAAAAAGTAGAAAGAGAAAGAGAGAGCGGGAAAAGTAGAGAAAGAGAAGTAGAAAGAGAGAGACAAGTAGAGAGAGAGAGAGAGAGAGAGAGAGAGAGTGGGGGACAGAGGGTAAAATAGAAAGTGATTGAGAGAGATAAAGAAAGAGAGAGAAGTAGAGGGAGAGAAAGAAGTAGGGAGAGAGAGAGAGAGAGAGAGTAGTAGAAAGAGAGAGAGAAATAGTGAAAGAGAAAGAGCGAGAGAGGTAGAGAGAGATAAAGAGAGAAGTAAGAAGAGGGACATAGAGAAAGAGGAGTAGAAAGAGGGAGAGAGAGAGAGTGAAATAAAAGGAGTGGGAGAGAGAGGGAGAGAAGTAGAATGGTGGAGAGAGAGAGAGAGAAATTGAAAGTGAGGGAGTATGGGAGACTAAGAGGTAAAAAAAGAGAGAAAGAGAGAGCGAGAAGTAGAATGAGAGAGGGATATATTGAAAGAGAGAAAGAGTGAGGAGTAGAAAGAGGGGGAGAGGCAGAGAGAGAGAGAGAAAAAGAAAGAAAGAAAGAAGAAGAAAGAGATAGAGAGAGGAATTAGAAAGAAAGAGATAGAGGGAGAGATGTAAAAAGAGTAGGAGAGAGAGCACGATGGAGAAGTAGAGAGAGACAACTAGAAAGAAAGAAAGAGAGAGAGAGGGGGAGAGGAGAGGGAGAAGTAGAAAGAGAAGTAGAGAGAGAGGAAGAGGGAGAGAGAGAAGTCGAAAGAGGGAGAGTGAAAGAGAGAGAGAGGCAGAGAACTACGAGAGAAAGAGACAGAGAGATAAAGAGAGAAATAGAAAGAGATGGAAGTAGTAGTAGAAAGAGAGAGAGAGAGGTAGAAAGAGAGTGAGAAAGAGAGATAGAGAAGTGGAAAGTGAGAGAAATAGAGAGAGAAAGAGAGGGAGAGAAAAGTACAAAGAGAGAGAAGTACAGAGAGAGAAGTAAAGAGAGAGAGAGAAATTTATAAAGAGAATTTAAATGAGAGATGTAGAGTGAGAAGCTGAAAAAGAGAGCGAAGTAGGGAAAGGGAGAGAGAGACAGGGAGAAAATAGAAAGAGAAAGAGAGGGATAGAGGGTAAAATATACAGAGATAGAGAGAGAAAGATAGAGATAGAGGGAGAGAGAGATAAAGAGAGAGAGAGAGAGGGAGAGAGAGAGAGATAAAGAGGGAGAGAAAGTGAACAAGAGAGACAGAGACGTAGAGAGAGATAGAGAAGAGTGAGAAGAGAATGAGAGAGAGAGGGATAGGAATAAATAGAGAAGGAGAGAGAGAGAAAGAGAGAGTAGTAGAAAGTAAGAGAGAGAGAGAGAAATACAAAGGGAGAGAAGTAGAAAGAAATGTAAAAAGGGAGAGACAGGGAGAGATGTTGAAAGAGGGAGAGAAAATTTGAAAGAGAGAGAGAGAGAAAGAAGTAGATAGAGATAGAGAATTATAAAGTGTGAGAGAGTGAGAGAAAGAGAGAAAAGTAGAAAGAGAAAGAGATAGTGGGTGATGTAAAAAAGAGATGTAGAAAGAGAGAGACAAGTAGAGAGGAAGGAAAAGAAAGAGAGAGAGAGAGAAAAAGAGAGAGAGAGGGACAGAGGGTGAAGTAGAATGGGAGAGAAATAGAATGGGAGAGAAATAGAGAGAGAGAGGGAAAGAGGGTAAAGTAGAAAGAGATTGAGAGAGATACAGATGGAGAGAAGCAGAGAAAGGGAGAGAGAGAGAGAGAGAGAGAGAGAGAGAGAGATAGTGAAAGAGAGCGAGAGGTGGAGAGAGATAGAGAGAAAAATAAAATGAGGGAAAGAGGTAAAGAGAGAAGTAGAAAGAGGGAGAGAGAGATAGTAAAGTAAAAGGAGGGAGAGAGAGAGAAAAAAGTAAAAAGGGAGAGATAGAGAGAGGGAGGGGGAGTGTAAGACCCGTGTCAATCTAACCCGGTCTTTTCACCTTGAACCAGGTTTACCCATCATGGTCGAGTCAAATGGACCAAGGACGTGAAGGAGATCGAGATCCCAGGTATAAAATCGACCCAAAAACATTTAAAATTAGGGGAGGGTCGCACACCCAGCTAAGCAGGGTCGAACCTCCCAAAACAGAAAGTCAGACCCTCAGTTTTGAAGGGAGGGTCAGACAGCTTAAGACCCTAGGGTCGACGGGATCATCGACCCTCCCATCGACCCTCGGTTTTTGCCGAATATAGAAATTAAGAAATTTCTATATTTTTCGATTGGGATTCTTTCCAAATCTCAATGGGACTTATTTAGGATGTTCCTAGTCTATTTAAAAGACGTCCCTAAGCCACTTTCACTCCTTTCACAACCCTAATCGAATTGAGAGAAAGAGAGGAGAAGGAAAGAGGAAGAAGAAAGGGAAGGAAGAGAAATTAACCCAAAAGAGAAGAGTTTCAGAGAAAGATTAACCTTCTCAGGTATGGATACTAATTCTATGAGTTTCTACAGACCTTAGGGTAGTAATTAATAAGAATGTGATCTCGGAGAAACCCAAACCATTAAGCTATGGTTAGGTATTCATGGGGAAAACCATAGGAGGATGCATGAAAACTATTTAGATGGATTATACATGGTTCTAGACCATGGAATGAATGTTGAATGAATGTAGGAAGCAAGCCATAGGACCCCAAACACGAAGAATGGATTTAAAAGTGGGAAATTGGACCAGAGTGCACCGAGGGGTCGCACCTGTGGTCGATAGGCCATCCGACCCTAGGTGTTTATGACCATCGACCCTCAGCATTCGGGAAGTCCAGAAAGAGGGGAGGGTTGATAGACTCATCGACCCTAGCATCGACCCTAGCATCGACCCTCAGTTGACAGAATGGTTTTTAAATTTTGAATTAATTCTAATTAAATTTTATCGACTTTGTTAGGTCTTCTAGCAATATAATAACAGTATAAAGGTGATTTTAAAGCTTGGAAAAGTATCTTTTAGCAAGCTAAGGTGAGGAACCTTAACTCCAAACTAAATTGGTTAATAATAAACTGTTTTCTATTTTTGAGTCCTATGCTATGCTTGATTCTATGCGAATATGTTTGTAATGTGCATACAGCATGCCATCCAATATTTCTATTACTTGTTCATGCATATTTACTTTGTTGTTTATAACATGATGATGATGATGATGATAGGAATAGGCATGTGCTTGTATGTGTGTGGTTGATGTGCTTGATGCGAGCGAGTATCAGGGGGGGTGTGATGAGAACGTCAATAAACGTTAACCTTTGGCGGGTCTCAGCACTTTAGCTCTATCTCTAACTCAAGTCTTGTGCATTGGCATCGTCGTATCGCCATTACTTTAGCAGAACTATTATGTCGTAGAGTATCAAGGGAGGTGGTCTCGGTCCTTGTAGTCTCTGACTCTACCGGGGGGCCTTAGCTCTATCTCTATGGACATTCTGAGGGATGCTGGGGTGAGGCCTTGGATATACTGTTTGGCATTAGGATTGGTTAGTTGCGAGCCCAGTTTGTAGCCCTCGCCAACAGGGGCTTACGTGTTGGTATGGCACTATATAGCAATAAATGTAACCTTTATTATATATTGTTCATGATTGGGTGCATGTGAGTTGACGATAAACGTAATCTTCGGGTAACGTCACACACTCGTGTATAGAGGTGGAGTCAATAAACGCGACCTTTGGCTACCTCAACCTTTCTATTGCATATTGCAAACTTCAAACCAAACCAAAGATATAAATTGATGTGCATGCATATGTAGTGTTGCATTGTTTTGGCTACTCACTGAGCCGTGTTGTGTGCTCACCCCTCGACGTCGAATATTTTTAGTTGATGATGCAGGTTACACAGTTGAAGATTATATGAACGCGTCTGCGTACGGGAATATAGCAGCAATGGACGCTGGAGCTGAAGATGATACACACGACTCCTCTTGCTAGTGCAACTCGTGTGTATTTGATTAGATATTTTTATAGGTTTCTTTCATTGGATTTATAAAGACATGTATTTGGTATTTAAATATTTATGTCTCAGTTGAAAACAGAATAATTTGCTATTAAATTAATGATATCATCTTAGTTACTCAGTTCATTTTATTATAAATTTTCTGCTAGTGTGTATTACTCTGATTATGATTATGGATGTGTGAAAGTTTGGATAACGCGGGGATAGCCTATTAGAGATCCTGGTTGAACCGTAGTTTGTTAGCGGTTCATCACACCATTCTGGTTAGACCAAAATTGGGGTGTGACAACTTGGTACCATGATTATGGATGTGTGAAAGTTTAGATAACGCGGGGATAGCCTATTAGAGATCCTGGTTGAACCGTTGGTTTGTTAGCGATTCATCACACCATTCTGGTTAGACCAAAATTGGAGTGTGACAACTTGGTATCAGAGCGTCTCAGGCCTTGCCCGCCGAACTGACACACATTCAAGACCATTGTGAACTGAGATAGGATAAATTAAAAGCTTTAATACAAACACACTGTAAGCACAAGTGATGATTGAAACCAAATTAAAAAGAGAATAATGCATTTATTAAAGGGAAAACAAGTTACATACAATGAGTGAGAGAAACAAAACGTATATACATCGCTAAAGCAGAGTACAGTCCACAACCCGGAAAGTTACTCTGTAGTACAAGGAAAAATAAAAGTACACTCAGGAAGCTGGAGGCGAAGGAGGAGGCGGTGCCTCACGGTCTCTGTCGTAGTCCTCAGCATAGACTCTAGTAGCTATCTGGGTCTGGGTCGTCTGTAGACTAGCTGTGAGACCGACTATCCTCTGATCAGTCGCATGCTTCACCTCTAGGAGCTCTCCCATCCGCGCGTCTGATGCGTGCTGAGCAGCCCACAGCTCATCCATCCTCAAATCAGACCTGCGCTGAGCATCCCTGAGCTCACGCAATATCTCCATCATATCAGAAGGTGGATGCGAAGGACCAGCCTCATGAGGAGGACTGGCCTCAGGTGCAAGAGCCGCCGCAGAAGATGTACCAACTCCATCCGCCTGTGTGGGTGATGGCGGGGGTATTGCGTCGACATCCATATACATGCGATCGTCATCGTCGATCGGATCCCCACGAGCTCCAGCAGCAGCCTCAGCATCAGCCATCTCGATATGAGTGTGAGGGCGCACCATCGCGTTCCTCTCCTCATCGTTAACCTCAGCATCTCGCAGACCCATCTTGCAGATAGCCTCCCAATCTAGAGGCGACGAGAAGGTCTTCTCCTGGATTTTCTCATCTACCAGATCCACCCCCAGACGGGCACCACCCATCTCAGAAGGAAATATGTCTGGACGTAGAGTGACCCGACAGACCCGAAACACAGTCCCACCACCACCACCCGTGGAGGAGACTAGTCAAGAGAATAACCATGTATCGGAAAATCCAGAACTGGTAAACCCTACAAACATGCCACCTCCACCACTAGAGCTAGCAACAGTGGTGATGAATCTGGCACAGCAGCTGCAAGCAGATGCAACACGCGCCGGCTCGGATGCAAGTTGCCATGGGAATAATGTTTCAAGCCACTCGGGGCTACACCCATGCACACGGGGCAAGCCGGCAGGCACGGTGGGTAACCACCCAGCTCCTCGGACACCTCAAGAACCGGCCGCACAGATTCCGGTGCAGGTCCCGAAAGCAAAGACAAAGCTAATTATCGGTATCCACCCCATATGTTTGGGGCATATCAAAACCGGGATGGATCACTCTTGACCGGTCGAGAGGTTTTTGAAGATGAAGCCTAGGGAATTTAATCGCAAACCGTCTGATCCATTATGGCCAGCACACCGGATAGACGAGATGGAAAGAAATTTTCTTATGATGACTATTAATCGAAGAGGAGAAAGTATTGTGTGCCACCTTCATGCTCAAGGCGACGCACATCATTGGTGGAAATCGACCGGGGGCCTATCTATTGACTAAGCACGCCCTACCGACTTGGGCTATATATAAAGAAGCTTTCTTTGAGAAATATTTTCCACGAAGCTTCGTGAGATTCGATGGAGAAGGAGTTCCCGAGTCTTTATTAGGGACGGATGTCGGTGGATGCGTACCAACAGCGTTATGAAGAGCTGTTTTTCTTCGCACCACCGAGTATGCAAGAAGAAGAAACTAAAACCCGTAGGTTTGTCACGGGACCGAGAGGAAGCATCGGGGAACATGTTTTGGGATTAGAAAAGACAATATATAATGAAGCCGTCCGGATTGCTCGAGTGATTGAATCGAGCCGGAAGGAGAGTTATCTCGAACCGAACGGAGGCATCAAAAGATCGGTCGGAAACTCTTACAACGGAGGAAATGCCGGGACGTATAAGCCTTTCCGTCCTCGAACTTTACTATCGCACCCAAGACCACTTCGAAGTGCAACTCGGTCAAAGTCAAATTCCGAAGTTACGAAGTGTTTTAACCGCAACCAACCCGGACATATGGCAAGGGAGTGCCCAAAGCTCAAGAAGCGATTACATCGGGGATGGGTATATCTGTTACATCCGAGGATGCGCCGCATCACCGGATGTGGTCACGAGTATGACCGAAACTTTTAAAGTTATAATTACATTGAATGAGCATGTAGACTAAGTAAAGATAAATCACGGTATTGTACCTATAAATGGCGTACCGCCAGAGTACTCTTCGATTCGGAGCTACTCATTCATTTATATCCGTGTCATTTGGAAAGAAGACAAAATTACCCATCAAAACATTGGACTACAAATTACTTGTACGGTCACCGATGGGGTTAGAAGTGGAACTAGAAAAGGGTTATGGACCATGTCCGTTTTCATTGGAGAGCGGACCTTAGATGCAACCTTGATACAACTTGAGATGGCAGACTTTGATGTCATCTTGGGAATGGACTGGTTAGCTCGGCATTCTGCAAATTTGTTATGCGCCGAAAAGAAGCTAACATTCAAAGACAAAGAAGGGGCAGAATTTGTTTCTCGGGAACCAAACTTCCCCGGAGACGCAAGCTCATACTTTCAAGATCAAAGGCTAAGAAGTGTCTTGAGAAGGGAGCAGTCGGGTATCTAGTATCAGTGGTCGACCTAGCCAAGGAAGTACCATGAATGGAAGACATTGACGTTGTTCGGGATTACCCTGACGTATTTCCGGAGGAACTACCCGGATTACCACCCGACCGTGCTACGAGTTTGTAATAGACCCGATACACGGAGCCGCACCCGTATCAAAAGCACCTTATAGAATGGCTCCTACCGAACCGAAGGAATTAAAAGTACAACTACAAGAACTGCTAGACAAGGGTTATATTCGACCCAGGTATATCTCCATGGGGGCACCGGTACTGTTCGTGAAAAAGAAGGATGGTAGCATTCGATTGTGTATCGACTATCGGGAGTTGAACAAACTGACAATCAAGAATCGATATCCACTACCCAGGATCGATGAATTATTCGATCAGTTACTAGAAGCAAAAGTATTTTCTAAGATCGATCTTCGATCGGGCTATCATCAGCTGAAGATTAAAGAAGGTGATATTCGAAGACCGCATTCAGGACCCAGATATGGACATTATGAATTTTTGGTTATGTCATTCGGATTAACTAATGCACCGGCAACGTTCATGGAACTTATGAACCGAGTTTTCCACGATATGTTGGATATGTCGGTTATAGTATTTATTGACGACATATTGGTATATTCCAAGGATAAGGAAACCCATATCAAAAACCTAAACGCAGCCCTACCGCATTTAAGGAAAGAGAAGCTATATGCCAAATTTTCTAAGTGTGAGTTTTGGCTAAGTGAAGTCGCATTCCTATGCCACGTGGTATCCGTAGAAGGAATCAAGTGGACCCCAGCAAAATCGAGGCTATTGTGAAGTGGGAAGCACCAAAGAGCGTTTCAGAAATTAGAAGTTTTCGGGGTCTAGCTGGTTATTATCGGAGATTCGTAGAAGACTATTCTCGGATTGTCGTACCTCTCACCAGCTTGACTAAGAAAGGCGAGAAGTTTGTGTGGACCGACAAATGTGAGAAGAGCTTCCAGACATTGAAGGCCGATTGATATCCGCCCCGATTTTGACCATTCCCGTTCAGACAGACATTTACTTTATACACTGATGCATCGGGATTGGGATTAGGATGTGTGCTCATGCAAGGAGAGCAAGTGATTGCTTATGCTTCAAGACAGTTAAAGGTACATGAGAAAAATTATCCCACTCGTAATCTTCGGGTAACGTCACACACTCGTGTATAGAGGCGGAGTCAATAAACGCGACCTTTGGCTACCTCAACCTTTCTATTGCATATTACAAACTTCAAACCAGACCAAAGATATAAATTGATGTGCATGCATATGTAGTGTTGCATTGTTTTGGCTACTCACTGAGCCGTGTTGTGTGCTCACCCCTCGACGTCGAATATTTTTAGTTGATGATGCAAGGTTACGCTTGAAGATTATATGAACGCGTCTGCGTACGGGAATATAGCAGCAATGGACGCTGGAGCTGAAGATGATACACACGACTCCTCTTGCTAGTGCAACTCGTGTGTATTTGATTAGATATTTTTATAGGTTTCTTTCATTGGATTTATAAAGACATGTATTTGATATTTAAATATTTATGTTTCAGTTGAAAACAGAATAATTTGCTATTAAATTAATGATATCATCTTAGTTGCTCAGTTCATTTTATTATAAATTTTCTGCTAGTGTGTATTACTCTGATTATGATTATGGATGTGTGAAAGTTTGGATAACGCGGGGATAGCCTATTAGAGATCCTGGTTGAACCGTTGGTTTGTTAGCGGTTCATCACACCATTCTGGTTAGACCAAAATTGGGGTGTGACAGGGAGAGACCGAGAAGTAGAAAAAGCGAGGAAGAAAGAGGGAGAGAGATAAAAAGATAGAGTGTGAGAAGTAGAAAGCGAGAGAGATAGAGAGAGAGATAAGTGGAAAAAGAGAGAGAGAGGGAAGTAGAAAGAGAGAGATAGAAAAAGAGATGTAGAAAGAGAGAGAGAGAGAGAGAGATCGAGGGAGAAGTAGAGAAAGAAGTAAAGAGAGAACTAAAAGAAAGAAAGGAAGAAAGAGAGAGAGAGAGAGAGAGAGAGAGAGAGAGAGAGAGAGAGAGAGAGAAAGAGAGAGAAGGTGAGGGAGATGTAGAGAGTGAAGTTGAGAGAGACAGAAGTTAAAAGAGGGAGACTGAAAGAGAGAGAGATGTAGATAAGGAGAGAGAGAGAGAAGAGAGAGAGAATGAGAGAGGGAGATAAAGAGAGAAAGAGGAAGAGGCAGAAAGAGTGAGAAAGGAAGAAAAGTGCAAAGTGAGAGAAAAAGAGGGAGATGAGGGGGGAGAGACTGAGAGAAATGTACAAAGAGAGAGAAGTAGAGAGAGAGAAGTAAAGAGAGAGAGAGAGAGAGAGAGAGATGAGACAGATAGAGAGGAAGAAGTTGAAAGAGTGCGAGAGAAGTAGAAAGAGAGAGAGAAGTGGATAGAGATAGAGAAGTTGAAATAGAGAGTGGGAGATAGAAAGAGAGTGGGAGGACTAGATAAAGGAAAGTAGAAAGGGAGAGACTAGTAGAGAGAGATAGAGAGATAGAGAGAGAGAGGGAGATAGGGGGAAGTAGAAAGAGGTAGAGAGAGATAAAGAAAGAGAGAATTAGAGAGGGAGAAGTAGAGAGAGAGAGAAAGAGAGAGGGTGAAGTAGAAAGAGAGAGAGAGAGGAAGAGAAAGATAAAGAGAGAAGTAAAAAGAGGAAAAGAGAGAAAAGTAGAGAGAGGGAGAGAGAGAAAGAGAGTGAAGTAAAAAGGGGGAGAAAGAGAGAGAGAGATAAAGAAGAAAGAAATAGAATGAAGGGAAGAGAGAGAAGCTCTGTCGGTGACAAGAGATTTTTCCCTGGGTGACAGCTAGCCCGTCTCCCTCCACCCCCCAGCCCCTTACCCTTGCTTCTCCTCTGGTTTTCGGCCTTCTCAGCCTACTAGAACTGGTTTTTTCCATTCTTTTCCTCCTTGAATCCCTGTAAATCTGCTCCCCCATCTCCGAATTCTGGTATCCTTCTTTCGGAGCCCATGATTTTTTACCTCTAATCTCGATGATTCTACTGGTATTGAACCTGAAATATCCGTGAATCATCCATCCCAAATCGCAATGCAACCTGTTTCCCTATCCCGTGATCCAGATCCACCTGTGTCATCTCTCAACTGCAACCAAGTCCATCCCCCACCTCCACAAACCTTTGAACCAAATCAATTCCCCCCTCTCCCTTCCCTATGTCCATCCCTTTCAAACTTACAGAAACCCCACCCCCCTGTAGATCCTAACCCTTGGACTAAATCTATTTTCAGAAGCTCTAGACCCCCAAAAAAATTCCACCTACGTTACATCCCTCCTATCCCTCGTGGTTCTGATGTGGTTGGGGTTTGCACTGTAGAAGCAATTTTCGGTGAGCTCCAAATTCTCGACAACACTGTGGTAGGTTTTTTCCTTGGAAAAAGACCCAGCTTTTCGTATGTTAGAGCTAGCCTGCTAAAACAATGGAAGCTAAGTGGCTCAGTTTCTGTTCTTCAATTGCTCAATGGAGGATTAGCTATTAGATTCACGGATATTGTAGATCGAGGTATGGTGATAGAAGAGGGGATGTACTTCATTGGGGGACAACCTATTTTCCTCCAACCATGGGAGCGAAATCTCCACACTGGTGGTATTTTGGGACTCAAGAAAGTCCCACTTTGGGTAACCCTTCCGGGTTTACCCCTTCATCTATGGGGCGAAGAATCCTTGAGCGCAACCTGTTCTATTTTGGGTAGACCTATGTTCACGGACCAGATCACAGCTTCGAAAAGCCGTTGGGCATTTGCGAGAGCTTGTATGGAGTTCTCTGAAAAAATAAACCACTTTTTGACTCTGTGACGATTGAAGATGATGATGGAAATATTTTCCATCAGCCTGTAAAGTACTCGTGGAGACCTCCACAATGTCTGTTGTGTGGTGTATTCGGTCATACTAAAAAGGACTGTCAATCTTCATCTCCTTCCGCTCAAGAAGTTAATCGAGAGGCCTCCCTTCCTCCCCAGATTAATTGTGAAGTTTCATTTGGAGAAACCGTGGCAAACTCCATAGATGGTATGAAGAACAGTGATGAATCTGATGTTTCCAACATAGCGCAGCCGATAGAAATCCGAACAGAGAATGAAGATTCTGAAATGGAAAACCCTACAAATGGTTCAGCTTCGGTATTGAATGATCGGAAAATTAATGCTAGCCATTCCTTTTCCTCTCTTCTGCAATTCAGGAGCTCGAAGCTTGCTCTCCATGGATGGAATCCTAGCAGGGTGAAGAAGAAGAGCCTTGCGGGGCAAAATCCAACCCGTTCTTCTGATCTGTCGTCCCAACTGACTCGATCAGAGTCAGGACTGGCGCTGGGACGCGTGTCTTGTCCTGGGGATAGCTCTAGTGGTCCCGCCTCCTTCTCTATTGACTGCAATGTGAGTATTCCTGGACAGTCAATGTCTGTCTCCCCATTTAGGCATTCTTTTTCAAATTCCACTGATCCCGCCCTTTTTGACCCTTCTTTAACCAACAGTTTTAGTATCCTTGAGTCTGATGTGGACTCGAACTTCTCTGCCCAGCCTGATGGCCCATCCTTATTGGATTGTCCTCCTTCTCAGTCCCTAGGTGATGGGTCTGGCCGTGATACTATCCCAGTCCACCCTTCTTGTTCTAGTCCTCCTTTAAACCAATCCATGCGGGTTAAAACCGGCCCCCTGGCTTCCCACTCTTGTTCGGACAACAGCAGCCCTTGCAATTCCTCCCTCAAGCATGGAAATGCCATCTCCCCCCCTAATTCGGATCTGCCATTATCTGCCCCCAGATCCTCTTCTATTGGCCGAACCCCATTTCCCTCTCGATCTTCTAGTGTCTCCCGCTCCTTGATGTCTACTCAGCACTCTTCACCCCCTCCCATCCACAAGAAATTCGGGGCTATCACCTCTACAGATCAAGAAAAGCTGATGGCTCCAGTGGTCCCTGATCCTTGGTTTGAAGAAGGGAAAGATGGTGATCCGAGGCTGCAGGTCTCGAATTCAAGAGGGGCAGGTCATTGGGAAGAATTAGAGCCTGAAGCAATCAGGATTAGGACCCCCAGTTCTATCTCTTGAGCAATTAGCTTATGCGTTCTCCGCATTCTTTTTTCCTTTGTAATTGTTTTGTTAGTGCTGTAGTGCTAGCCTATTGGCCATTAGATGTTCACTAATTTATTGTAAAGGGTTGGATCCCCCTGTCGGATTCCTTGTTGTTTGGAGTTTTTTGGTTGATTTTGTGTTTTGGGTTTTCTAGCCTTGCCGGCTTTATTGCTTAGCCATGGCCGGCTTGTAGTGTGCTCTTTCCCTTTTTGGTTTTTAATAATATTATCTACTTACCCAAAAAAAAAAGAGAGAGAGATATAGGGAAAGACTGAGAGGTAGAAAATGCGAGAAAGAGAGAGAGAAGTAGAAAGAGAGGAGAGAGAGAGAGAAAAAAAAGAACTAGAGATATGGAAAGAGAGACAGAGTGAGAAATAAAAAGAGAGACAAAGATAGAGAGAGTGAAAAAGAGAGAGAGACGATAGAGAGAGAGAGAAGTAGAAAGAGAGAGAGAAAGGGAAGTAGAAAGAGAGAAATATACATAGAGATGGGAGAAGAAGAGAAAGAACTAGAGGGAGAGAACTAGAAAGAAGAAGGGAGAGAGAGAAAGAGAGAGAGAGAGAAGTAGTGAGAGAAGGAGAGAGAGAGAGGGAGAGAGAAAGAGGAAGAGAGAGAGAGAGAGAAAGAGAGAAATGTAGAAAAAGGGAGAGAAAGAGAGTGAGGGAAGTAGTAGTAGACAGAGAGAGAGAGAGAGAGAGAGAAATGTAGAAAAAGGGAGAGAAAGAAAGAGAGGGAAGTCATCATAGAAAGAGAGAGAGAGAGGTAGAAAGAGAGTGAGAAAGAGAGAAAGGTGGAAAGTGACAAAAAGAGAGAGAAAGAGAGGAAGAGAGGGAGAGAGAAGTATAGAGAGAGTGAGGCAGAGAGAGAAGTAGATACAGAGCGAGAAGTATAAAGAGAGAGAGAGAGAGAGAGAGAGAGAGAGAGAGAGAAAGATACAGAAGTTAAAAGAGAGAGCGAGTGAGAGATGTAGAGAGAGAAAAGCAGAAAGAGACAGAGTAAAGTAGGGAGTGGAAGAGAGAGATAGGGAGAGAAATAGAAAGAGAGAGAGAGGGATAGAGGGTAAAGTAGACAAAGATAAAGAGAGAAAGGGAGAGAGAGGGGGGAACAAGAGAGTCAGAGATATAGAAAAGAGAGAGAAAAAGAGAGAGAGAGAAAGAGAAGAGAAAGAAGAGAGAGAGAGAGTGAGAGAGAGAGGGAGAAAGAAAGAGAGATAAAGAGATAAATAGAGAGAGAGAGAGAGTGAAAGAGAGAGGGAAGTAGATAGTGAAAAAGAGAGAGAGAGAGAGACAAAGGGAGAGAAGTTGAAAGTGTGAGAGAGAAGTAGATAGAGAGCGAGCGAAAAGTAGATAGAGATAGAGAATTAGAAAGAGAGTGAGAGAAGGAGAATTAGAAAGAGAAAGATAGAGTGGGAGAAGTAGAGAAAGAGGGAGAGAGATACAAGTCGAGAGGGTGAGAGAGAGAAAGAGAGAGAGAGAGAGAGGGACAGAGGGTCAAGTAGAAAGAGAAAGAGAGAGAAGTAGAGAGAGAGAAAGAGAGAAAAGTAGAAAGCAAGAGAGAGATAGCGAGAGAGAGAGAAAGGTCGAGGGAGGTAGATGGAGAATTAAAAAGTGGGAAAGAGAGAGAAGTAGGAAGAGGGAGAGAGAGAGAGTGAAGTAAAAGGAGGGAGAGAGAGACATGGAAATAGGGAGAAAGAGAGAGAGAGAGAAAGAGAGAGATAATCGAAAGTAGAAAGAGGACAGAGAAGGAGAGAGAGGGAAAAGTGAAATAGAGAGAGAGAGAAAAGGTAAAGAGAGAGATAGAGAGAGATGTAGAAAGAGAAAGAGAGAGAGAGAGAGGGAGAGAGAGAGAGAGAAACGGAGATAGAAGGAAAGGGAGAAGTAGAGAGTGAAGTAGAGAGAGAGATAGGGAGAGGGAAAAGGAAAAGTCAAAAGGGGGAGAGCAAAAGAGAGAGAGAGAGAGCGGGATGTAGAAATAGGGAAAGAGTGAGAGAGAAAAAAGAGAGAGTGAGACAAAGAGAGAGAGATAAAGAGAGAAAGAGAGAGGGAGAGGCAGAAAGGCAGTGAGAAAGGAAAAGAGAGAAGTGCGAAGTGAGAAAGAGAGAGAAAGGGAGAGAGAGAGAGAGAAGTAAAGAGAGGGAAGTAAAGAGAGAGAGAGAGAGAGGGAGAGAGAGAGAGAGTAAATGAAAGTGACAGAGAGAGAGAAGTTGAAAGAGTGAGAGAGAAGTAAAAAGAGAGAGAAAGAAAAGTAGATAGAGATAGAGAAGTAGAAAGTGGGCTTAAGAGAGAGAAAAAGAGAGGGAGAAGTAGAAAGAGAAAGAGAGAGTGGGAGAAATAGATGAAGAGAAGTAGAAAGAGAGAGACAAGTAGAGAGGGCGAGAGAGGTAGAGAGAGTGAGAGAGGGAGAGAGGAGGAAGTAGTGAAAGATTGAGAAAGATAAAGAAAGAGAGAAGTAGAGAGAGAAGGGTAGAGAAAGAGAAAAAGAAAGAGAACTAAAGAGAGAGAGAGAGAGAGAGAGTAAAGTAAGAAGAGGGAGAGAGAAAGAGGGGAAAGTAGAAAGGGATAGAGAGAGAGAGAGAGAGAAAGAGAGAGAGAGAGAGAGATAGAGAAGTAGAAAGGGAGAGAGAGAGAGGAAAGTAGAAACAGAGATAAAGGGATAGAGATGTAAAAAGAGAGAGAAAGAGCGAGAGAGAAGTGAGAGAGAAGGAACTAGGAAGAGAGAGAGAAAGAGAGAGGGAGGGAGAGGGAAAGAGAGAAGGAGAGGGAGAAGTTGAGAGAGAAGTAGAGATAGATAGGGAGAGCGAGTGAGAAGTCCAAAGAGGTGAAGTAAGAGAGAGAGAGTGGTAGAGTGTGAAAGAGAGAGAGCAAGAGAGAGACACTGTTACACCCCAATTCTGCACTATTCAGAATGATGTAGATGAACCGCTAATAAACCAACGGTTCAACCAGGATCTCAAATAGGCTATCCCCGCGTTATCTAAACTTACACACATCCGTAATCATAATCAGAGTAAATATACAATAGCGGAAGTCTTATAATAACATGAACTGAGAAATTAAGATGATATCATTAATTTAATAGCAAATTATTCTGTTTTCAACTGAGACATAAATATTTAAATACCAAATACATGTCTTAATAAATCCAATAAAGAAACCTATAAAATATCTAATCAAATACACATGAGTTGCACTCGCAAGAGGAGTCGTATGTATCCACTTCAGCTTCAGCTTCCATCGCTGCCACGTTCCCGTACGCAGACGCATTCACAAAGTCTTCAACGGTATAACCTGCATCATCGACTAAAAATATTCGACGTCGAGGGGTGAGCACACATCACGGCTCAGTGAGTAGCCAAAATAATGCAACAATACATATGCATGCAAATCAATTTATATCTTTGGTCCGGTTTAAAGTTTGCAGTAAGCAATAAAAAGGTTTAGGTAGCCAAAGGTCGTGTTTATTGACCCCGCCTCTATACACGAGTGTGTGACGTTACCCAAAGATCACATTTATCGTCAACTCACATGCACCCAATCATGAACATTATATAACAATGGTTACGTTTATTGCTATATAGTGCCATACCAACACGTAAGCCCCTGTTGGCGAGGGCTGCAAACTGGGCTCGCAACTAACCAATCCTAATGCCAAACAGTGTATCCAAAGCCTCACCCCAGCATCCCTCAGAATGTCCATAGAGATAGAGCTAAGGCCCCCCGGTAGAGTCAGAGACTACAAGGACCGAGACCACCTCCCCTGATACTCTACAACATAATAGTTCTGCTAAAGTAATGGCGATACGACGATGCTAATGCACAAGACTTGAGTTAGAGACAGAGCTAAAGTGCTGAGACCCGCCAAAGGTTAACGTTTATTGACGTTCTCATCACATCTCCCCTGATACTCGCTCGCATCAAGTACATCAACCACACACATACAAGCACATGCCTATTCCCATCATCATCATCATCATCATCTTATAAACAATAAAGTAAATATGCATGAACAATTAATAGAAATATTGGATGGCATGCTGTATGCACATTACAAACATATTCGCATAGAATCAAGCATGGCATAGGAGTCAAGAAACAGAAAACAGTTTTTCTTAATAACCAATTTAGTTTGGAGTTCTGGTTCCTCACCTTAGCTTGCTAATAGATACTTTTCCAAGCTTTAGAATCACTTTTATATTGTTATTGTATTGTTAGAAGACCTAACAAAGTCGATAGAATTTAATTAGAATTTATTCGAAATTAAAAACCATGCTGTTAACTGAGGGTCGGAGGTAGGGTCGGAGTCAGGATCGACCCTGGGTGCAACCCTCCCGTAACTCTGAACTTCCCGAACACTGAGGGTCGATGGTCAGGAACACCTAAGGTCGGATGGTCATCGACCCTCGGTGCGACCCTCTATGCACTTTGGTCCAATTCCCTCTTTTAATCCATTCTTCGTGTTTGAAATCCAATGGCTTGCTCCTACATTCCATTCTACATGCATTCCATGGTCTGAAACCATGTATAACCCACCTAGATAGCTTCCATGCATTATTCTATGGTTTTCCATGGAAACCTAACCATAGATTGATGGTTTGGGTTTCTCCGAGATCACACTCTCAACAATAACTAACCTAAAGCCTGTAGAAACTCATGGAATTAGTATCCATACCTGAGAAGAATAATCTTTCTCTGCAACTCTTCTCTTTTGGCTTAATTTCTCTTCCTTCCCTTTCTTCTTCCTCTTTCCTTCTCCTCTATTTCTCTCAATTCGATTAGGGTTGTGAAAGGAGTGAAAGTGGCTTAGGAACGCCCTTTAAATAGAGTAGGAACATCCTAAAATAAGTCCCTCTGAGATTAGGAAAGAATCCCAATCGAAAATTAGGAAATTTCGTAATTTCTATTTCGGCAGAATCCGAGGGTCGATGGGAGGGTCGATGATCCTGTCGATCCTAGGGCTTAAGATGTCCGACCCTCCCTTCAAAATTGAGGGTCTGACTTTCTGCTTTGGGAGGTCCGACCCTGCTTAGCTGGGTATGCGACCCTCCCCTCAAAATTAGTGTTTTTGGGTCGATTTGATACCTGGGATCTCGATCTCCTTCACGCCCTTGGTCCATTTGACTCGACCATAATGGGTAAACCTGGTTCAAGGTGGTAAGACCGGGTTAGATTGACACGGGTCTTACAACTTCCCCCAACTTATAAAAATTGCGTCCTCGAAATTGTACATACCTTCTGAATCAAATAAATGAGGGTATTGCTTTCGCATATCATTCTCTTCTTCCCATGTAACCTTTTCCATGTCTCTACTTTTCCATGTGACCTTAACATAGTAGATATCTCTGTTGCGTAGACGTTGAACCTTTCGACTAGTGATTTCTGTTGGTGTTACTTCAAATCTCATATCATCAGTCAATTCCAAAAAATCCACTGTCAACACATGCGTTGGGTCTTTGACATACTTCTTCAATAGGGAAATGTGAAATACGTCATGCACAGTTGACATAGATGGTGGTAGTGCTAACTGATAAGCCACTTTTCCACGCTTAGCTAGAATTTCATATGGCCCAACATATCTTGGACTTAGTTTCCCTTTCTGTCCGAACCTCTTCAATCCTCGCATAAGCGATACCTTCAGAAATACTTTATCACCTACGGCGAACTCCAGATCTCTTCGTCGAGTGTCTGCATATTGTTTCTGACGGTTTTGAGCTGTTCTCACTCTTTCCTTGATGATGTCGACCACTCGGCAAGTCTCTTCCACAAATTCCGGTCCAACAATACTACGTTCTCCAACTTCATTCCAAAACAAGAAAGTTTGACACTTCCTACCATACAGTGCCTCGAAAGGTGACATCTGTATAGTGGCCTGATAGCTATTGTTATAAGCGAACTCGATCAATGGTAACTTTTCGTCGCATGATCCTTTAAAATCAATCACACTTGCTCGTAGCATATCTTCTAGAATTTGGATTGTACGCTCCGACTGTCCTTCTGTCTGTGGGTGGAATGCAGTACTAAACTTTAGCGTCGTACCCATAGCCTTTTGCAATCCTTCCCAAAATTTGGAAGTAAATCGTGGATCTCTATCGGACACAATGCTTTCTGGAACACCATGTAATCGAACAATGTTATCCACATACAGCTTCGCTAACCTTTCCAGTGTATACTGAGGTCGTATAGGTATGAAGCGAGCTGTTTTAGTCAGACGGTCCACAATCACCCAAACTGCGTCAACTACTCGAGGAGTCAATGGTAGTCCCATGACGAAGTCCATAGTGATACAGTCCCATTTCCATGCTAGTTCCGGTAGTGGCTGCAACAGTCCTGTGGGTCTTTGTCGTTCAGCCTTTACATTCTGACAATTTAGGCATTGAGACACGAACTTGGCTACATCTGCTTTCATTCCCCTCCACCAATATAGTTTCTTCAGATCATGATACATTTTTGTACTTCCAGGATGTATCGAATAGATGGTGGTATGGGCTTCTTTCATCAGTCGGTGTCTAATGTCCATACTTTCTGTTTCAGGTACACATATTCTTCCTTTGTATTTCAGTACTTTCTCGTCATCCAAGGTGAACTCAGGGTTAGTCCTACCTTTCTCAATATCTTCTTGTACTGTTCTCAGATAAGGATCTGCTTTGATAGCTGTCTTCACTTCATCCACTATATCCGGTATAATCTTCAATGCCGCGAACATATTCGAAAACCGATGAATAAACCCTTGGTTGGTTGATTCATCCGTTGTATCTATCACATACTGCTCGTTGCCGTGATTGAATACCATTCCGGTGGTACACATTGCTGCGGTCGTGATAACTTTTCCTTGAGATTTTATCATTGCTTTTCTGCTTAATGCATCCGCTACTACGTCCGCTTTTCCCGGATGATACTGGATATTACAATCATAGTCTTTCAATAGTTCCAGCCATCTCCGTTGTCTCATATTCAACTCCTTCTGATTAAATAAATAAGTAAGAATTTTATGGTCCGACTTAATCTGAAATTTCTCTCCGTATAGGTAATGTCTCCATATCTTGACAGCATGTACTAATGCGCTAGCTCCAGATCATGAGTGGGATAATTTTTCTCATGTACCTTTAACTGTCTTGAAGCATAAGCAATTACTTGCTCTCCTTGCATAAGCACATATCCTAGTTCCAGTCCCGACGCATCAGTGTATAAAGTAAATGTCTGTCCTGGAATAGGAATAGTCAAAATCAGGGCAGATATCAATCTGGTCTTCAGTGTTTGGAAACTCTTCTCACATTTATCGGTCCATACAAATTTTTCACCTTTCTTAGCCAAACTGGTGAGAGGTACGGCAATCCGAGAATAGTCTTCTACGAATCTCCGATAATAACCAGCTAGACCCAGAAAACTTATGATTTTCGAAACCCTCTTTGGTGCTTCCCACTTTACAATAGCCTCGATCTTGCTGGGGTCCACTTTGATTCTTTCAACGGATACTACATGGCCTAGGAATGCGACTTCACTTAGCCAAAACTCGTACTTTGAAAATCTTAGAAAATACTCTTGCTCCTTGTAACTGATCGAACAAGTCATCGATCCGAGGTAGTGGATATCGATTCTTGATTGTTAGTTTATTCAACTCCCGATAGTCGATGCATAATCGAATGCTACCATCCTTCTTCTTTACGAACAACACCGGTGCCCCCCATGGAGATATACTGGGTCGAATATAACCCTTGTCCAGTAGTTCTTGTAGTTGCACCTTCAATTCCTTCATTTCCGTAGGAGCCATTCTATAGGGTGCTTTTGATACGGGTGCGGCTCCAGGTACAAGGTCTATCACAAACTCTGTGGCTCAGTCGGGTGGTAATCCGGGTAGTTCCTCAGGAAATACGTCAGGATAGTCCCGCACAACGTCAATATCTTCCATTCGTGGCGCGTCCTTGGTTAGGTCGACCACAGATACTAGATACCCGATTGCCCCCTTCTCAAGGCACTTCTTAACCTTTAGTACTGAAAGTATGAGCTTGCGCCTCCGGGGAAGTTTGGTTCCTGAAAAACTTAGTTCTACCCCTTCTTGTTTTTGAATTTAGCTTCTTTTCGTCGCATAACAGATTTACAGAATGCCGAGCTAGCCAGTCCATTCCCAAGATGACATCAAAGTCTGCCATCTCAAGTTGTATCTAAAGTTTTCTCTCCAATGAGAACTGGACATGGTCCATAACCTTTCTCTAGTTCCACTTCTAACCCCATCGATGACTGTACAAGTAATTTATAGTCTAACATTTTGATGGGTAAGTTTATCTTCTTTCCGAATGACACAGATATAAAGGAATGAGTAGCTCCTGAGTCAAAGAGTACTCTGGCGGGTACGCCATTTATAGGTACAATACCTGTGATTTATCTTTACTTAGTCTACATGCTCATTCAATGTAATTATAATTTTAATAAAAGTTTCAGTCATATCTGTGACCACATCTGGTGATGCGGACGCATCCTCGGACGTAACAGCATATACACGTCCCTGATGGAATTGCTTCTTGGGCTTAGGGCACTCCCTTGCCATATGTCCCGATTGGTTGCAGTTAAAACACTTCAGGACTTCAGAATTTGGCTTTGGCTGAGGTTGAGCTGCTGGAGTAGTCTTGGTTGCAGCAGTAAAATTCTGAGGACGGAAAGGCTTATATGTCTTGTTATTGCCTCCGTTGTAAGAATTTTCGGCTGGCCTTTTGATGCCTCTGTTTTGAGTAAAATAACTCTCCTTCTGGCTCGATTCTATAACTCGTGCAATCTGGACAGCTTCATTATAAATTCTCTTTTCTAAG
The DNA here is from genome assembly GCA_028583415.1 of Protea cynaroides. Lineage (NCBI taxonomy): Eukaryota > Viridiplantae > Streptophyta > Magnoliopsida > Proteales > Proteaceae > Protea > Protea cynaroides. Next base: position 6,262,144 of record CM053267.1, on the reverse strand, counting down.
CCCAGAACATGTTCTCTGATGTTTCCTCTTAGTCCCGTGACAAACCTACGGGTTTTGGTTTCTTCTTCTTGCATACTTAGTGGTGCGAAGAAAAACAGCTCTTCATAACGCTGTTGGTACGCATCCACTGACATCTGTCCCTGATAAAGACTCAGGAACTCCTTCTCCATCGAATCTCTGAAGCTCCGTGGAAAATATTTCTCAAAGAAGGCTTCTTTATATATAGCCCATGTCAGTAGGGCGTGCTTGGTCAGTAAATATGCCTTTGTGGATTTCCACCAATGATGTGCGTCGCCCTTGAGCATGAAGGTGGAGCATAGTACTTTCTCTTCCTCTGTGATAGTCATCATGAGGAAATTTCTCTCCATCTCGTCTATCCAGTGTGCTGGCCACAATGGATCAGACGGTTTGCCGTTGAATTCCTTGGGTTTCATCTTCAAAAATCTCTCCACTAGTCGGGAGTGGTCCAGCTGATTTTGGGGGTTTGCCCCAAACATATGGGGTGGATACTGGTAATTCCCTTGAGCTGCTTCTGGAACCTGCACTGGAATCTATGCAGTCGGTTGCTGAGGTGTCTGAGGAGCTGGGTGGTTATCCACTGGTGCTGTACTGGCTTGTCCTGTGTGCATGGGTGCAGCCTGAGTGGCTTGAAACATAATTCCTATGGCAACCTGCATCTAGGCCTGTGCGTGTTGCATCTGCTGCAGCTGATGTGCCAGATTCATTACCACTGTTGCTAGCTCTGGTGGTGGAGGTGGCAAATTTGTAGGGTTTTCCAGTTCTGGATTACCCGGTGCATAGTTATTTTCTTGACTAGTCTCCTCCACGGATGCTGGTGGTGGGACTGCATTTCGGGTCTGTCGGGTTACTCTACTGGACATGATTCCTTTCGGTGATTGGTGGTGCCTGAAAATTGTCAAAATAGGTGAGAAGTCATTTATAATTCATGTAGGCACGCTAACCAATAATCAATTCCAATTCTAGCTCATTTTATAAAAAAATACTGTCTTTTCTATGCAGGGTCGATGGTGTATCCGACCCTTGGTTTCCGACCCTGGGAATGACCTGTTCTTCCCGAGAGCTGAGGGTCGATGTGAGGGTCGATGGGTATCTGACCCTCAGTTCCGACCCTTGATTTTCTGTCAAATTCCCGAGAGCCGAGGGTCGATGGGAGGGTCGATTCGAGGGTCGATGGTTCTAGTCGAATTGTCCGACCCTCGGACCAAAAATCAGATTTTTAAGATCCGATTTTGGGTCATTTCTCACTATTCCTCCTCCGTTTTGACTCGTCTCTCCTCTCTGAGTTGCTACAGTGCTACTCTACCATTTTTGATCGGTTTGACTCCGGGTTTCGACGTCCACGTCATCACTACAGGTATGTCTTCCCATTTTTACCTGTTTCTAGGTTTCCATTTCTAGGTTTTTGCACCTTTAACTTGTATTTTCCAAATTAAACCTTTTCCAACCGTAAAAATTCGATTTTTATTGGGGGCTTTTGTTATTGGTGTCTCGAGGAACGAAAGCCCTCAAAAATTTTTGAGTTTCATCGGTTGGTTATCGAGAAACTTGAAATTTTCTCTTTTTGCCCTAATTTGTCGACATTTTCGATTTTTCTTGAATTTCTTCAAATTGGACATCGTCAGTTAAAATTTCCTACTGCATGTGGGTTGTAGGGTATGTTTGAACCTATGTAAGTTCTCATGCCCACTGGTATGGTGAGAAATGGGGATTTATGGTCAACTTACGTCGTTATTAAATCAAGTTTCAGATTTCTATCCTATTAACTCCTTGTTTTCTTTCTCTTTCTTATTTTGGAGATACCATGGCTCGTACCAAGGTACCCAGAGTTCGTGATCCCCTTCGCTTCCGTTCCAATGAAGCCGAGGCACGGTATGCTGACTATGCCCGTAAGAAGGTTGAGGGTGGTCGTATGGTGAACTTGGCTGAGTTAGCCGTGTTCAACGTAAAGGGAGCCTTTGGTGACATGGGGTGGCTTCCTGTCATTACATACGATGCATGTACATGCCCGGATTTGGTGCGTCAGTTCTATTGTAATCTCCAGGTGGTGGGGAATTACAATGACGTTGAGCATGGTCAGGAGTTGCGAATCACCAGCTACGTCAAAGGGGTAGATATCTCTTTCGACTATCGACAACTGGCCGACTTGTTGGGCATTCCCTATGATGGCCCCATGGTGTACTGTGCGCCTGGAGAGCCACAGTTTGTTGAGATGGAGATGAGGGAAGAGATCGACAATCAGTTGCTCCGTCCTGATCGATGGCAGATGAGAGCTTGTTACTTGCGTCCAGCTCCATGGGTCTTCTGCAAGATTATCCAGCATAATCTGATCCCGCAGAGTGGACACTATGAGAGGGTTTCTCAGCTGACCCAATTTTTGATCTATAGCATCTGCACCAGACAGCCGGTCTGCCTTCCCTACATCATCATGCGGACCATGATTAGTGCTACATTGTCCGGTCATAGGGGTAATCTACCCTATGGACGCATGATTACAGTTCTTCTGACCCGTCTGGGGGTTGACCTGGTAGATGAGAAGATCTAGGAGAAGACCTTCTCATCACCTCTAGATTGGGAGGCAATCTGCAAGATGGGTATGCGGGATGCCCAGGTCAGTGATGAGGAGAGGAATGCGATGGTGCGCCCTCACACTCGTATCGAGATGGCTGATGCTGAGGCTCCTGCTGCCGCTGCTAGAGCTCATGTAGATCCCGTCGATGATGACGACCGCATGTATATGGATGTTGACGAGATACCATCGCCTTCACCTACTCATGCGGCTGGTGTTGGTACTTCTTCTGCGGCGGATCCTGTACCTGAGGCTGGTCCTTCGCATGCGGCTGGTCCTTCACTCCCACCTTCTGACATGATGGAGATGCTGCAGGAGATCAGGGAGGCTCAGCGCAGATCTGATCTGAGGATGGAGGAGTTGCTAGATGCCCAGTGTATGAGGGTGGATGAGCTGTTATCGGTCCAGCGGGCGACTGATAGGAGAGTAGCCGATCTTGCAGCTAGTCTCCGAACGACCCAGACCCAGGTGGCTTGGTTGACTAGGGTCTATGCTGAGGACTATGACCGAGATCGTGAGGCACCGACTCCTCCTTCTCCTCCAGCTTCATGATTGTATTTATTTTCTTGTACTACAGAGTAACTGTCCGGGTTGTGGACTGTACTCTGTTTTAGTTATGTATATACATTTTGTTTCTCTCTCTCATTGTATGTAACTTGTTTCCCCTTTTATAGGTGCATTATTCTCTTTTTAAATTTGGTCTTAACCATCACTTGTGCTTACAGTGTGTTAATATTACTGTTTTTACTTTTATCTTATCTCAGTTCACAATTGTATCGAATGTATGTTAGTTTAGCGGACAAGGCCGGAGATGCTCTGATACCAAGTTGTCACACCCCAATTCTGTACTATTCAGAATGATGTGATGAACCGTTAATAAACCAACGGTTCAACCAGGATCTCAAATAGGCTATCCCCGCGTTATCTAAACTTACACACATCCGTAATCATAATCAGAGTAAATACACAATAGCGAAAATTTTATAATAACATGAACTGAGAAACTAAGATGATATCATTAATTTAATAGCAAATTATTCTGTTTTCAACTGAGACATAAATATTTAAATACCAAATACATGTCTTAATAAATCCAATAAAGAAACCTATAAAATATCTAATCAAATACACATGAGTTGCACTCGCAAGAGGAGTCGTGTGTATCCACTTCAGCTTTAGCTTCCATCGCAGCCACGTTTCTGTACACAGACGCATTCACATAGTCTTCAACGGTATAACCTGCATCATCAACTAAAAATATTCGACGTCGAGGGGGGAGCACACATCACGGCTCAGTGAGTAGCCAAAACAATGCAACAATACATATGCATGCAAATCAATTTATATCTTTGGTCCGGTTTAAAGTTTACAGTATGCAATAGAAAGGTTTAGGTAGCCAAAGGTCGCGTTTATTGACCCCGGCTCTATACACGAGTGTGTGACGTTACCCGAAGATCACGTTTATCGTCAACTCACATGCACCCAATCATGAACATTATATAACAAAGGTTACGCTTATTGCTATATAGTTCCATACCAACACGTAAGCCCCTGTTGGCGAGGGCTCCAAACTGGGCTCGCAACTAACCAATCCTAATGCCAAACAGTGTATCCAAGGCCTCACCCCAGCATCCCTCAGAATGTCCATAGAGATAGAGCTAAGGCCCCCCTGATAGAGTCAGAGACTACAAGGACCGAGACCACCTCCCCTGATACTCTACAACATAATAGTTCTACTAAAGTAATGGCGATACGACGATGCTAATGCACAAGACTTGAGTTAGAGATAGAGCTAAAGTGCTGAGACCCGCCAAAGGTTAACGTTTATTGACGTTCTCATCACACCTCCCCTGATACTCGCTCGCATCAAGTACATCAACCACACACATACAAGCACATGCCTATTCCTATCATCATCATCATCATCATGTTATAAACAATAAAGTAAATATGCATGAACAATTAATAGAAATATTGGATGGCATGCTGTATGCACATTACAAACATATTCGCATAGAATCAAGCATGGCATAGGAATCAAGAAATAGAAAACAGTTTTTCTTAATAACCAATTTAGTTTGGAGTTCTGGTTCCTCACCTTAGCTTGCTAATAGAGACTTTTCCAAGATTTAGAATCACCTTTATATTGTTATTGTATTGCTAGAAGACCTAACAAAGTCGATAGAATTTAATTAGAATTTATTTGGAATTAAAAACCATGCTGTTAACTGAGGGTCGGAGGTAGGGTCGGAGTCAGGATCGACCCTGGGTGCGACCCTCCCTTAACTCTGAACTTCCCGAACACTGAGGGTCGATGGTCAGGAACACCTAGGGTCGGATGGTCATCGACCCTCGGTGCGACCCTCTGTGCACTTTTGTCCAATTTCCTCTTTTAATCCATTCTTCGTGTTTGAAATCCTATGGCTTGCTCCTACATTCCATTCTACATGCATTCCATGGTCTGAAACCATGTATAACCCACCTAGATAGCTTTCATGCATTCTTCTATGGTTTTCCATGGAAACCTAACCATAGATTGATGGTTTGGGTTTCTCCGAGATCACACTTTCAACAATAACTAACCTAAAGCCTGTAGAAACTCATGGAATTAGTATCCATACCTGAGAAGAATAATCTTTCTCAGTAACTCTTCTCTTTTGGCTTAATTTCTCTTCCTTCCCTTTCTTCTTCCTCTTTCCTTCTCCTCTCTTTCTCTCAATTCGATTAGGGTTGTGAAATTTGTAAAAGTGGCTTAGGAACGTCCTTTAAATAGAGTAGGAACATCCTAAACCCTCTGATATTAGGAAAGAATCCCAATCAAGAATTAGGAAATTTCCTAATTTCTATTTCGGCAGAATCCGAGGGTCGTTGGGAGGGTCGATGATCCCGTCGACCCTAGGGCTTAAGATGTCCGACCCTCCCTTCAAAATTGAGGGTCTGACTTTCTGCTTTGGGAGGTCCGACCCTGCTTAGCTGGGTATGTGACCCTCCCCTAAAAATTAGTGTTTTTGGGTCGATTTGATACCTGGGATCTCGATCTCCTTCACGCCCTTGGTCCATTTGACTCGACCATAATGGGTAAACCTAGTTCAGGGTGGTAAGACCGGGTTAGATTGACACGGGTCTTACAACTTCCCCCAACTTATAAAAATTGCGTCCTCGAAATTGTACGTACCTTCTGAATCAAATAAATGAGGGTATTACTTTCGCATAGCATTCTCTTCTTCCCATGTAACCTCTTCCATGTCTCTACTTTTCCATGTGACCTTAACATAGTAGATATCTCTGTTGCATAGACGTTGAACCTTTCGACTAGTGATTTCTGTTGGTGTTACTTCAAATGTCAAATCATCAGTCAATTCCGACAAATCCACTGTCAACACATGCGTTGGGTCTTTGACATACTTCTTCAATAGGGAAATGTGAAATACGTCATGCACACTTGACATAGATGGTGGTAGTGCTAACTGATAAGCCACTTTTCCACGCTTAGCTAGAATTTCATATGGCCCGACATATCTTGGACATAGTTTCCCTTTCTGTCCGAACCTCTTCAATCCTCGCATAGGCGATACCTTCAGAAATACTTTTTCACCTACGGCGAACTCCAAATATCTTCGTCGAGTGTCTACATATTGTTTCTGACGGTTCTGAGCTGTTCTCACTCTTTCCTTGATGTTGTCGACCACTCGGCAAGTCTCTTCCATAAATTCCGGTCCAACAATACTACGTTCTCCAACTTCATTCCAAAACAAGGGAGTTCGACACTTCCTGCCATACAGTGCCTCATAAGGTGACATCTGTATAGTGGCCTGATAGCTATTGTTATAAGCGAACTCGATCAATGGTAACTTTTCGTCCCATGATCCTTTAAAATCAATCACACATGCTCCTAGCATATCTTCTAGAATCTGGATTGTACACTCCGACTGTCCATCTGTCTGTGGGTGGATTGTAGTACTAAACTTTAGCGTCGTACCCATAGCCTTTTGCAATCCTTCCCAAAATTTGAAAGTAAATCGTGGATCTCTATCGGACACAATGCTTTTTGGAACACCATGTAATCGAACAATGTTATCCACTTACAGCTTCGCTAACCTTGCCAGTGTATACTGAGGTCGTATAGGTATGAAGCGAGCTGTTTTAGTCAGACGGTCCACAATCACCCAAACTGCGTCAACTACTCGAGGAGTCAATGGTAGTCCCGTGACGAAGTCCATAGTGATACAGTCCCATTTCCATGCTTGTTCTGGTAGTGGCTGCAACAGTCCTGCTGGTCTTTGTCGTTTAGCCTTTACTTTCTGACAATTTTGGCATTGAGACACGAACTTGGCTACATCTGCTTTCATTCCCCTCCACCAATATAGTTTCTTCAGATCATGATACATTTTTGTACTTCCAGGATGTATCGAATAGATGGTGGTATAGACTTCTTTCATCAGTCGGTGTTTAATGTCCATACTTTCTGTTTCAGGTACACATATTCTTCCTTTGTATTTCAGTACTTTCTCGTCATCCAAGGTGAACTCAGGGTTAGTCCTACCTTTCTCAATATCTTCTTGTACTGTTCTCAGATAAGGATTTGCTTTGATAGCTGTCTTCACTTCGTCCACTATATCCGGTATAATCTTCAATGCCGCGAACATATTCGAAAACCAATGAATAAACCCTTGGTTGGCTGATTCATCCGTTATATCTATCACATACTGCTCGTTGCCGTGATTGAATACCATTCCGGTGGTACACATTGCTGGGGTCGTGCTAACTTCTCCTTGAGATTTTATCATTGCTTTTCTGCTTAATGCATCCGCTACTATGTTCGCTTTTCTCGGATGATACTGGATATCACAATCATAGTCTTTCAACAGTTCCAGCCATCTCCGTTGTCTCATATTCAACTCCTTCTGATTAAATAAATAAGTAAGACTTTTATGGTCCGACTTAATCTAAAATTTCTCTCCGTATAGGTAATGTCTCCATATCTTGACAGCATGTACTACTGCCGCTAGCTCCAGATCATGAGTGGGATAATTTTTCTCATGTACCTTTAACTGTCTTGAAGCATAAGCAATTACTTGCTCTCCTTGCATAAGCACACATCCTAGTCCCAGTCCTGACGCATCAGTGTATAAAGTAAATGTCTGTCCTGGAATAGGAATAGTCAAAATCGGGGCAGATATCATTCTGGTCTTCAGTGTTTGGAAAATCTTCTCACATTTATCGGTCCATACAAAGTTTTCACCTTTCTTAGTCAAACTGGTGATAGGTACGGCAATCCGCGAATAGTCTTCTACGAATCTCTGATAATAACCTGCTAGACCCAAAAAACTTCTGATTTTCGAAACGCTCTTTGGTGCTTCGCACTTTACAATAGCCTCGATCTTGCTGGGGTCCACTTTGATTCCTTCAGCGGATACTACATGGCCTAGGAATGCGACTTCACTTAGCCAAAACTCACACTTTAAAAATTTGGCATATAGCTTCTCTTTCCTTAAACGCTGTAGGGCTGCGTTTAGGTTCTTGATATGAGTTTCCTTGTCCTTGAAATATACCAATATGTCATCAATAAAAACTATAACCGACGTATCCAACATATCGTGGAAAACTCGGTTCATAAGTTCCATGAACGTTGCCGGTGCATTAGTTAATCCGAAAGACATAACCAAAAATTCATATTGTCCATATCTGGTCCTGAATGCTGTCTTTGGAATATCACCTTCTTTAATCTACAGTTGATGATAGCCTGATCGAAGATCAATCTTAGAAAATACTCTTGCTCCTTGTAACTGATCGAACAAGTCATCGATCCGAGGTAGTGGATATCGATTCTTGATTGTCAGTTTATTCAACTCCTGATAGTCGATGCATAATCGAATGCTACCATCCTTCTTCTTTACGAACAACACCGGTGCCCCCCATGGAGGTATACTGGGTCGAATATAACCCTTGTCCAGTAGTTCTTGTAGTTGCACCTTCAGTTCCTTCAGTTCCGTAGGAGCCATTCTATAGGGTGCTTTTGATACGGGTGCGGCTCCAGGTACAAGGTCTATCACAAACTCTGTGGCTCGGTCAGGTGGTAATCCGGGTAGTTCCTCAGGAAATACGTCAGGATAGTCCCGCACAACGTCAATATCTTCCATTCGTGGCGCGTCCTTGGTTAGGTCGACCATGGATACTAGATACCCGATTACCCCCTTCTCAAGGCACTTCTTAACCTTTAGTGCTGAAAGTATGAGCTTGCGCCTTCGGGGAAGTTTGGTTCCCTAAAAACTTAGTTCTACCCCTTCTTTGTCTTTGAACGTTAGCTTCTTTTCGGCGCATAACAAATTTGCAGAATGCCGAGCTAGCCAGTCCATTCCCAAGATGACATCAAAGTCTGCCATCTCAAGTTGTATCAAGGTTGCATCTAAAGTCTTCTCTCCAATGAGAACTGGACATGGTCCATAACCTTTCTCTAGTTCCACTTCTAACCCCATCAATGACCGTACAAGTAATTTGTAGTCTAACGTTTTGATGGGTAAGTTTATCTTCTTTCCGAATGACACAGATATAAAGGAATGAGTAGCTCCTGAGTCAAAGAGTACTCTGGCGGGTACGCCATTTATAGGTACAATACCTGTGATTTATCTTTACTTAGTCTACATGCTCATTCAATGTAATTATAATTTTAATAAAAGTTTCAGTCATATCTGTGACCACATCTGGTGATGCGGCCGCATCCTCGGACGTAACAGCATATACACGTCCCTGATGGAATTGCTTCTTGGGCTTAGGGCACTCCCTTGCATATGTCCCGATTGGTTGCAGTTAAAACACTTCAGGACTTCAGAATTTGGCTTTGGCTGAGGTTGAGCTGCTGGAGTAGTCTTGGTTGCAACAGTAAAATTCTGAGGACGGAAAGGCTTATATGTCTTGTTATTGCCTCCGTTGTAAGAATTTTTGGCTGGCCTTTTGATGCCTCTGTTTTGAGTAAAATAACTCTCCTTCTAGCTCATCTCTATAACTCGAGCAATCTGGACAGCTTCATTATAAATTCTCTTTTCTAAGCCCAGAACATGTTCTCTGATGTTTCCTCTCAGTCCCGTGACAAACCTACGGGTTTTGGTTTCTTCTTCTTGCATACTCAGTGGTGCGAAGAAAAACAGCTCTTCATAACGCTGTTGGTACGCATCCACTGACATCTGTCCCTGATAAAGACTCAGGAACTCCTTCTCCATCGAATCTCTGAAGCGCCGTGGAAAATATTTCTCAAAGAAGGCTTCTTTATATATAGCCCATGTCAGTAGGGCGTGCTTGGTCAGTAAATATGCCTTCGTGGATTTCCACCAATGATGTGCGTCGCCCTTGAGCATGAAGGTGGCGCATAGTCCTTTCTCTTCCTCTGTGATAGTCATCATGAGGAAATTTCTCTCCATCTCGTCTGTCCAGTGTACTGGCCACAATGGATCAGACGGTTTACCATTGAATTCCTTGGGTTTCATCTTTAAAAATCTCTCCACTAGTCGGGAGTGGTCCAGCTGATTTTGGGGGTTTGCCCCAAACATATGGAAGTATTAGTGGAGAGAGAGAGAGAAAGAGAGAGAGAAATAGATTGTGAGAAAGAGAAAGAGAGAGAGAAGTAGATAGTGAGAAAGAAAGAGAGGGAGAGAAAGAGAGAGTTAGAGGGAGAGAAGTTAAAATAGTGAGAGAGAAGTAGAAAGAGATAGAAGTAGATTGAGATATAGAATTAGAAAGAGAGTGTGTGAGAGAAAAAAAGAGAGAGAGAAGCAGAAAGAGAAAGAGAGAGTGGGAGAAGTAGAGAAAGAGAAGTAGAAAAAGAGTGACAAGTAGAGAGGGAGAGAGACAAATAGAGAGAGAGAGAAGTAAGAAGTGGGAGAGAGAGAGAGAGAGAGAGAGAGAGAGAGAGAGAAGTAGGAAGAGGGAGAGAGAAAGTGTGAAGTAAAATTTAAGAGAGAGAGAGAGGAACATTGAGAAAATTAAAGTAGAAAGAGAGAGAGAGAGGGAAGGAGAAAGAGAGAGATAGAGAGAGGAGAGAGATGTAGAAAGAGAGAAAGAGAAAGAGAGAGAACGAGGGAGAAGTAGAGAAAGAAGTAGATAGTGACCTAGAAAGAAAGAGAGAACTAGAGAAAGAGAAAGGGAGATAGAAGGGGAGGGAGAAGTAAAGAGTAAAGTAGAGAGAGAGAGAGAGGGAGAGAGAGAGAGAGAAGTCAAAAGAGGGAGAGTGAAAGAGGGAAAGAGAGATGTAGAAATAGGGAGAGAGAGAAAGAGAAAAGAGAGAGTGAGAGAAAGAGAGACAGAGAGATAGAGATAAAAAGAAAAGAGAGAGAGAGAGAGAGAGGTAAAAAGAGAGTGGGAAAGAAAGAGAGAAGTGCAAAGTGTGAGAGAGAGAGAGAGAGGGAGAGAGAGAGAAATAAGTTAAAACAGAGAGAGAAAGAAGTAGAAAGAGAGAGAGAGAGAGTAGTATAGAGGGAGAGAAGTTGAAAAATAAAGAGAAAGAGAGAGAGAAAGAGAGAGAGAGAGAGAGAAAGAGAGAGAAAATTAGATTGTGAAAAAGAGAGAGGAGAGAGAAGTAGATAGTGAGAAAGAGAGAGAGAAAGAGAAAGAGAGAGATAAAGGGAGAGAAGTTGAAAGTGTCAGAGAAAAGTAGAAATAGAGAGAGAAGCAGATTGAGATATAGAATTAGAAAGAAAGTGTGAGAGAGAGAGAAGGAGAGAGAGAAGTAGAAAGAGAAAGAGAGAGTGTGAGAAGTAAAGAAAGAGAAGTAGAAAGAGAGTGACAAGTAGAGAGGGAGAGAGAGGGAGAGAGAGAGAGAAAAGTAGGAAGAGGGAGAGAGAGAGAGTAAAGTAAAAGGAGGGAAAGAGAGAGTGGGAGAAGTAGAAAGAGAGAGAAAGAGGGAGAGAGAGAAAGAGAGAGAGGGAAGGAGAAAGAGAGAGATAGAGAGAGATGTAGAAAGAGAGAAAGATAAAGAAAGAGAACGAGGGAGAAGTAGAGAAAGAAGTAGGTAGTGACCAAGAAAGAAGGAGAGAGCCAGAGAGAGAGAAAGGGAGATAGAAGGAGAAGGAGAAGTAAAGAGAGAAGTAGAGAGAGAGGGAGAGAGAGAGAGGTCAAAAGAGGAAGAGTAAAAGAGGGAAAGAGAGATGTAGAAATAGGGAGAGAGAGAGATAGAAAAAATAGAGTGAGAGAAAGAGAGAGAGATATAGATAAAAAGAAAGAGAGATAGAGAGTGGGAAAGAAAGAGAGAAGTGCAAAGTGAGAGAGAGAGAGAGAGAGAGGGAGAGAAAAGTATGTAGAGAGAGAAGTAGAGGGAGAGAAGTAAAAAGAGAGAGAGAGATAGAGATAGAGAGAGAGAGGGAGTGAATGGAAGAGATAGAGAAAGATATTGAAAGAGTGAGAGAGAACTAGAAAGAGAGAGAAAGAGAAGTAGATAGTGATAGAGAAGTAGAAAGGAGTGAGAGAGAGAGTAATATAAAACTTGGATGCTAACACATGAGATGATCGTGACTCATATAGTAACAAAATGGTGTAAAATAGAAGAAGAATAAAGAAGTAGAAAAATAAGAAGAAGAATGACGAAGAAGAAAGAAGATGAAGAATGACGAAGAAGAAAGAAAAAGAAGACTGAAGTAAAAAAAGAAGAAAAGGACATGATGAAAGAAGAAGAGAAAGAAGAATAAAGAAGAAGATTGCGCCAGCGCACTTTAATAGTGCGCCAGCGCCCTTCAGAAGTACGCCAGCGAGCTTCTTCTTCTTATTATTTTTTGTTTTTTGGGGGTAATTTTCTTCTTCTTCTTCTTTCTTTTTCATTCTTCTTCTTCTTCTTCTTCTTCTTCTTCTTCTTCTTCTTCTTCTTCTTCTTCTTCTTTCTTTTTCATTCTTCTTCTTTCAACTTCTTTGTTCATCTTCTTTTTTTTCTTCTTCATTCTTATTCTTTATTCTTCTTCTTTGTTCTCCATTCTTCTTCTACGTTCTTCTTCTTCATTCTTCTATGTTCTTGTTTCTCATTCTTGTCATCATTCATTCTTCTTCTTCTTTCTCTTCATCTTCTTCTTCATTCTTCATTCTTCATTCTTCATTCTTCTTCTTGTTTTTTGGGTAGGTAGTGGCCCCAAGGAGAGTAGAGCTCATGACCTCTTTTTTGAGGTGTTGATCTTTTACCAACGAGCTATCCCCCTTGGGGTTTCATTCGTCTTCTTTGTTCTTCATTCTTCTTCTACATTCTTCTTCTTCATTCTTTTTTTTGTTCTTCTTTCTTCCTTCTCATTATTTTCTTCATTCTTCTTCATCTTCTTCTTCTTCATTCGTCTTTTTCTACTTATTCTTCTTCTTTTTCTTCATTCTTCTTCGCCATTTTTCAATCTTCATCTTCTTCTTGTTTTTCTTCATCTTCATTCTTCTTCTTTATTTTTCTTCCTCATTCTTCTTCTTCTTCTTCATTCTTCTTCTTTTTCTTCTTTTTCTTCTTTTTCTTCTTCTTCATCTTTCTTCTTCATTATTTTTCTTTTTTATCTTCTTCTTTCTTCTTCTTCATTCTTCTTGTTTCCTCTTCTTCTTCTTCTTTTTCCTCTTTCTGCATCTTTCTTCTTCTTTTTCTTTTTCATTCAAAGAGCATGAGCACGGTTTGCACCATTTTCTGACAATATGGTTCAAGATCATCTCATGCAGTTAGCATCCAAATTTTATTCTTCTAACAATCTGAGTTGCAAACTCTAAACTCAAGCTCAAACCTATGTTCTAGAAACAGAGGGAATCCAAATGCAATTGAACTTGAGATTTGCTTAATCCAAAGAAGAAGGAGAGGGTCTTCAACTCAAATTGTCAGAAGAATAAAACATGGATGCTAACACATGAGATGATCATAACTCATATTGTCACAAAATGGTGTAAAACAAAAGAAGAATGAGGAAGAAGAAAAATAAGAAGAAGAAGAATGAAGAAGAAGAAAGAAGAAGAAAAATGAAAAGGAAGACGGAAAGAATGAAGAAGAAAAAGAAGAAAAGGACATGATGAAAGGAGAGGAAGAAGAATAAAGAAGAACAAGTGTGCCAGCGCACTTGAGAAGTACGCCAATGCCCTTCAGAAGTACGCCAGCGAACTTCTTCTTCCTATTTTTTTTTTGGGGGTAATTTTCTTCTTCTTTCATTTTCATTCTTCTTTTTTCGACTACATTCTTCATCTTCTTCTTTTTCTTGTTCATTCTTTATTCTTCATTCTTCTTCTTTGTTCTCCTTTCCTCATCTACATTCTTCTTCTTCTTTCTTCTTCTTCTATGTTCTTCTTTCTCATTCTTTTCTTCATTCTTCTTCATCTTCTTCTTTATTCTTCATTCCTCGTTCTTCTTCTTTGTTCTTCATTCTTCTTCAAAATTTTTCTTCATCATTCTTCTTCTTCCCTTCTTTCTCATTCTTTTCTGCATTCTTCTTCATCTTCTTCTTCTTCATTCGTCTTCTTCTACATATTCTTCTTGTTTTTCTTCAATCTTCTTCTTCTTTTTCTTCATCTTCATTCTTCTTCTTTTTCTTATTTTTCTCCATCTTCATCATTCTTCTTCATTTTTTTCTTCCTTCTCTTCCTCTTTCTTCTTCATTCTTCTTCTTTTTCCTCTTTTCGCTTTATTCTTCTTCTTTTTCATTTTCATCAAAGAGCACAAGAACAATTTGCACATTTTATGACAATATGGTTCACGATCATTTCATGTAGTTTGCATTTAAATTTTTTTCTTTTTACAATCTGAGTTGCAAACCTTACACTCAAGCTCAACCGCATCTTCTAGATACAGAGGAAATCCAAATGCGGTTGAGCTTGAGAGTAGCTTAATCCTAAGAAGAAGGAGTGGGTCTTCAACCCAAATTGTCAGAAGAATAAAACTTGGATTCTAACACATGAGATGATCGTAACCTATAAGTCACATAATGATGTAAAATAAAAGAAGAATGAAGAAAAAGAAAAATAAGAAGACGAATAAGAAGAAGAAAGAGGAAGAAGAATGAGGAAGAAGAAAAATGAAAAAGAAGACTGAAGAAGAAGAATGAGGAAGAAAAAGAAGAAAAGGACACGACGAAAGAATAACGAAGAAGAAGAAGTGCTCCAGCGCCCTTCAGAAGTGCGCCAACGAACTTCTTTTTTTTTTTTTTTCTTTGGGGTAATTTCTTCTTTTTCTTCTTTCTTTTTTGTTGTTGTTCTTCTTCTTCTTCTTATTCTTCTTCTTCTTTATTCATTCTTCTTCTTTCAACTACTTTCGTCATCTTCTTCTTTTTCTTCTTTATTCTTCATTCTTCTTCTTTGTTCTTCATTCTGCTTCTACATTCTTAGTCTACATTCTTCTTCTTTTTCTTCTTCATTCTTTATTCTTCATTCTTCTTCTTTGTTCTCCATTCTTCTTCTATGTTCTTCTTCTTCGTTCTTCTTCTTCTATGTTCTTATTTCTCATTCTTCTTCTTCTTCTTCATCTTCTTCTTCATGCTTCATTCTTTATTCTTTTTTTTTTTGGGTAAATATTCTTTATTCTTCTTCTTTGTTCTTCATTCTTCTTCTAAATACTTCTTCTACATTCTTCTTCTTCTTTTATGTTCTTCTTTCTTTCTCATTCTTTTCTTCATTCTTCTTCATCTTCTTCTTCTTCATTTGTCTTCTTCTCCTTATTCTTCTTCTTTTTCTTCATTCTTCTTTGCCATTTTTCAATCTTCATCTTCTTCTTCTTTTTTTTTCATCTCCATTCTTGTTCTTTTTTTTTCTTTTTCATTCTTCTTCTTCTTCTTTTTCTTCTTCTTCTTCTCCTTCTTCTTCATTCTTCTTCTTCTTCATCTTTCTTCTTCATTCTTCTTCTTCATTCTTCTTGTTTCCTCCTCTTCTTCTTCCTCTTTTTCCTCTTTCTACTTCATTCTTCTTCTTTTTCTTTTTCAGTCAAAGAGCACGAGAACAATTTGCACCATTATATGACATTATGGTTCACGATCATCTCATGCGGTTAGCATCTAAATTTTTTTCTTTTGATAACTGAGTTGCAAACCCTACACTCAAGCACAATCGCATCTTCTAGAAACAGAGAAAATCCTAATGCGGTTGATCTTGGGAGTAGCTTAATCCAAAAAAAAAAGGAGTTGGGTCTTCAACTAAGATTGTCAGAAGAATAAAACTTGAATTCTAACACATGAGATGATCGTTGTAAGACCCGTGTCAATCTAACCCGGTCTTACCACCTTGAACTAGGTTTACCCGTCATGGTCGAGTCAAATGGACCAAGGGCGTGAAGGAGATCGAGATCCCAGGTATCAAATTTACCCAAAAACACTTAAAATAGGGGAAGGGTCGCATACCCAGCTAAGCAGGGTCGGACCTCCCAAAACAGAAATTAGGAAATAGAATTAGGAAATTTCCTAATTTTTGATTGGGATTCTTTCCTAATCTCAAAGTGACTTATTTTAGGATGTTCCTACTCTATTTAAAGGACGTCCCTAAGCCACTTTCACTCCTTTCACAACCCTAATTGAATTGAGAGAAAGAGAAGGGAAGGAAAAGAAGAAGAAGAGAAACAATGAAGAGAATTAAGCCAAAAGAGAAGAGTTGCAGAGAAGGATTATTCTTCTCAGGTATGGATACTAATTCCATGAGTTTCTACAGTCCTTAGGTTAGTTATTGGTGAGAGTGTGATCTCGGAGAAACCCAAACCATCAATTTATGGTTAGGTTTTCATGGAAAACCATAGAAGAATGCATGAAAACTATTTAGGTGGATGATTCATGGTTCTAGACCATGGAATGAATGTTGAAAGCAAGCCATAGGACCCAAACACGAAGAATGGATTAAAAGAGGGAATTGGACCAAAGTGCACCGAGGGTCGCACCGAGGGTCGATGACCATCCAACCCTAGGTGATTCTGACCATCGACCCTCAGTGTTCGGGAAGTTTAGTGTTAAGGGAGGGTCGCACCCAGGGTCGATCAGGACTCCGACCCTACCTCCGACCCTCAGTTAAGAAAGTGGTTTTTAAATCTAGAATTAATTCTAATTAAATTCAATCGACTTTGTTAGGTCTTCTAGCAATATAATAACATTGTAAAGGTGATTCTAAAGCTTGGAAAAGTATCTTTTAGCAAGCTAAGGTGAGAAACCAGAACTCCAAACTAATTAGTTAATAACAAAAATGTTTTCTATTTTCTTGAGTCCTATGCCATGCTTGATTCCTTGCGAATATGTTTGTAATGTGCATACAACATGCCATCCAATATTTCTATTACTTGTTCATGCATATTTACTTTATTGTTTATAACATGATGATGATGATGATGATAAGAATAGGCATGTGCTTGTATGTGTGTGGTTGATGTACTTGATGCGAGCGAGTATTGGGGGGGTGTAATGAGAACGTCAATAAACGTTAACCTTTGGCGGGTCTCAACACTTTAGCTCTATCTCTAACTCAAGTCTTGTGCATTGGCATCGTCGTATCGCCATTACTTTAGTAGAACTATTATGTCGTAGAGTATCAGGGGAGGTGGTCTCGGTCCTTATAGTCTCTGACTCTACCGGGGGGCCTTAGCTCTATCTCTATGGACATTCTGAGGGATGCTGGGGTGAGGCCTTGGATACACTTTTGGCATTAGGATTGGTTAGTTGCGAGCCCAGTTTGCAGCCCTCGCCAACAGGGGCTTACGTGTTGGTATGGCAATATATAGCAATAAACGTTAATTTTTATTATATAATGTTCATGGTTGGGTGCATGTGAGTCGACGATAAACGTGATCTTCGGGTGACGTCACACACTTGTGTATAGAGGCGGGGTCAATAAACGCGACCATTGACTACCTAAACCTTTCTATTGCATACTGCAAACTTTAAACCGGACCAAAGATATAAATTGATTACATGCATATGTATTGTTGCATTGTTTTGGCTACTCACTGAGCCGTGATGTGTGCGCACCCCTCGACATCGAATATTTTTAGTTGATGATGCAGGTTATACCGTTAAAGATTATATGAATGCATCTGCATACGGGAACGTGGCAGCAATGGAAGCTGGTGCTGAAGTGGATACACACGACTCCTCTTGCGAGTGCAACTCGTGTGTATTTGATTAGATATTTTATAGGTTTCTTTATTTGGATTTATTAAGACATGTATTTGGTATTTAAATATTTATGTCTCAGTTGAAATAGAATAAATTATTATTTAAATTTTAATATCACATAGATTCTCAGTTCTTTTTATTATAAGACTTCCGCTATTGTGTATTTACTCTTATTATGATTATGGATGTATGGGGTTCAGATAAAACGGGGATAGCCTATTTGAGATCCTGGTTGAACCGTTGGTTTATTAGCGGTTCATCACACCATTCTGAATAGTGCAGAATTGGGGTGTGACAACTTGGTATCAGAGCATCTCAGGCCTTGTCTGCTAAACTAACATACATTCAAGACAAATGTGAACTGAGATAGGATAAAAGTAAAAACATTAATATTAACACACTATAAGCACAAGTGATGGTTGAAACCAAATATAAAAAGAGAATAATGCATCTATTAAAGGGGAAACAAGTTTACATACAATGAGAGCGAAACAAAATGTATATATATAACTAAAGCAGAGTATAGTCCGCAACCCGTACAGTTACTCTGTAGTACAAGGAAAATAAAGTACACTCAGGAAGCGGGAGGCGAAGGAGGAGGCGGCGTCTCACGGTCTTTGTCGTAGTCCTCGGCATAGACTCTAGTCAACCATGCCACCTGAGTCTGAGTCGCCTGCAAACTAGCTGTGAGATCAGCCACCCGCTGATCAGTCCGGCGCTGGGCGTCTAGAAGCTCCCCTATCCTCAGATCCGATGCGCGCTGAGCCTCTCTAATCTCGTGAAACATACTCAGCACGTCATCAGCAGGTGGGCGTGAAGGACTAGCCGCATGAGAAGGACCGGTCTCCGGTACAGGATCCGCCGCAGAAGAAGTACCAACACCAGCCGCATGCGTAGGTGAAGGCAGTGGTATCACGTCAACATCCATATACATACATTCATCATCGTCGATGGGATCCACATGAGCTCTAGCAGCGGCAGCAGCAGCCTCAGCATCAGCCATCTCGATACGAGTGTGAGGGCGCACCATCGCGTTCCTCTCCTCATCACTGACTTGGGCATCCCGCATATCCATCTTGCAGATAGCCTCCCAATCTAGAGGCGACGAGAAGGTCTTCTCCTGGATCTTCTCATCTACCAGGTCAACCCCCAGACGGGTCAGTAGCACTGTAATCATGCGTCCATAGGGTAGATTACCCCTATGACCGGACAATGTAGCACTAATCATGGTCCGCATGATGATGTATGGAAAGTAGACGGGCTGTCGAGTGCAGATACTGTATATCAAGAACTGGGTCAGCTGAGAAACCCTCTCATACTACCCACTCTGCGGGATCAGATTATGCTGGATAATCTTATAGAAAACTCGTGGAGCTGGACGCAGGTAATAGGCTCTCATTTGCCAGCGATCAGGTCGTAACACCTGGTTATCGATCTCTGCCTTCATCTCCATAGAAACAAACTGTGGCTCTCCAGGCGCACAGTACACCATGGGGCCGTCATAAGGTATGCCCAACAGATCGGCCAGTTGTCGATAATCAAAAGAAATGTGCACCCCTTTAACGTAACTGGTGATGCGCAACTCCTGACCATGCTCAACGTCATTGTAATTCCCCACCACCTGGAGATTACAATAGAACTGGCGCACCAAATCCGGACATGTGCACGCGTCGTAGGTGATGACAGGGAGCCACCCCATATCACCAAATGCCCTCTCTACGTTGAACAAGGCTAGCTCAGCCAAGTTCACCATACGACCACCTTTCACTTTCTTACGGGCATAGTCGGCATACTGTGCCTCGACTTCATTAGAACGGAAGCGAAGTGGATCACGCACTCTGGGTACCTTGGTACGAGCCATGGTATCTGCAAAATAAGAAAGGGAAGGAAAATAAGGAATTAATAGGATAAAAATCCAAAATTTGATTTAATAACGACGTAAGTTGACCATAAAGCCCCATTTCTCACTATACAAGTGGGCATGAGAACTTACGTAGGTATAAACATACCCTACAACCCACATGCAGTAGGAAATTTTAACTGACGATGTCCAATTTAAAGAAATTCAAGAAAAATCAAAAATTTCGACAAATTAGGACAAAAAGGTAAAAATTCAAGTTTCACGATAACCAACCGATGAAACTCAGAAATTTTTGAGGGCTTTCGTTCCTCGAGACACCAATAACAAAAGCCCCCAATAAAAATTGAAATTTTACGGTTGGAAAAAGTTTAATTTGAAAAAATACAAGTTAAATGAGCAAAACCTAGAAATGGAAACCTAAAAACAGGTAAAAATGGGAAGACATACCTGTAGGGATGAAGTGGACGTCGAAACCCTGACTAAAATCGACCCACAACAGTGGGGTAGCACTGTAGCAACTCAGAGAGGAGAGACGAGTCGAAACGGAGGAGAAATAATAGGAAATGACTCAAAATCGGATCTTAAAAATCTGATTTTTTGTCTGAGGGTCGGAGAATTCGACTAAAACCATCGACCCTCGAATCGACCCTCCCATCGACCCTCGGCTCTCGAGAATCTGACAGAAAACTAAGGGTCGGAACTGAGGGTCGAACACCCATCGACCCTCACATCGACCCTCAGCTCTCGGGAAGAACAGGTCATTCCCAAGGTCGGATACCAAGGGTTGGACATACCATCGACCCTGCATAGAAAAGACAGTATTTTTTTTATATAAAATGAGCTAGAATTGGAATTGATTATCGGTTAGCATGCCTACATGAAGTATAATTGATTGTCTCACCTATTTGATGATTTCAGGCATCATCAATCACATAAGGAATTATGTCTGGACGTAGGGTAACCCGACAGAACCGAAATGCAGTTCCACCACCACCACCCATGGAGGAGACCAGTTAGGAAAATAATTATGCACCGGGTAATCCAGAACAGGCAAACCCTACAAATTTGCAACCTCCACCACCAGAGCTAACAACCGTGGTGATGAATCTGGCTCGGCGGCCGCAACGGATGCAACACACACAGAGCCCGGATGCAAGTTGCGATGGGTATTATG
Organism: Protea cynaroides; assembly: GCA_028583415.1. Taxonomy (NCBI): domain Eukaryota; kingdom Viridiplantae; phylum Streptophyta; class Magnoliopsida; order Proteales; family Proteaceae; genus Protea; species Protea cynaroides. The sequence goes on along the minus strand of CM053267.1, from coordinate 6,241,457 downwards.
TTTCAAGCCACTCAAGCTGCACCTATGCGAGACGGGACAAGCCGTCCCAAGACCGGTGGGTAACCACCCGGCACCTCGGACACCTCAATAACCTGCTGCACGGATTCCAAGACGGGCTCCAGAAGCAGCTCAGGTTAATTACCAGTATCCACCCCATATGTTTGGGGCATATCCCCAAAATCAGTTGGATCACTCTCGATTGGTGGAGAGATTTTTGAAGATGAAGCCTAGTGAATTTAATGGCAAGCCGTCTGATCCATTATGGCCAGCACACTGGATAGACGAGATGGAGAGGAATTTCCTAATGATGACTATTATAGAGGATGAAAAAGTATTATGTGCCACCTTCATGCTCAAAGGCGATGCACATCACTGGTGGAAATCTACTCGGGACTATCTATTGACCAAGCACGCCCAACTGACTTGGACTGTTTATAAAGAAGCTTTCTTCGAGAAATATTTTCTACGAAGCTTCAGAGATTCTATGGAGAAGGACTTCCTGAGTTTATATCAGGGATAGATGACTGTGGATGCATATCAACAGCGCTACGAAGAGCTGTTTTTCTTTGCACCAACTAGCATGCAAGAAGAAGACACCAAAACCCGTAGGTTTGTCACGGGACTGAGAGGAAACATCAGAGAACATGTTCTGGGCTTAGAAAAGAAAATTTATAATGAAGCTGTCCAGATTGCTCGAGTTATTGAATTGAGCCAGAAGGAGAGTTATTTTACTCAGAACAGAGGCATCAAAAGGCCAGCCGAAAATTCTTACAATGGAGGCAATAACAGGACATATAAGCCTTTCCGTCCTCAGAATTTTACTGCTGCAACCAAGACTACTTCAGCAGCTCAACCTCAGCCAAAGCCAAATTCTGAAGGCCCGAAGTGTTTTAACTGCAACCAAGCGGGACATATGGCAAGGGAGTGCCCAAAGCCCAAGAAGCGTTACATCGGGGGACGGGTATATCTTGTTACATCCGAGGATGCTGCCGCATCACCCGATGTGGTCACAGGTATGACTGAAACTTTTTAAGTTGTATTTATACTGTATGAGCATGTAGACTAAGTAAAAATAAATCATAGGTATTGTACCTATAAATGGCATGCCCGCCAGAGTACTCTTTGATTCCGGAGCTACTCATTCCTTTATATCTGTGGCAATTGGAAAGAAGATAAATTTACCCATCAAAACATTAGACTACAAATTACTTGTACGATCACCGATGGGGTTAGAAGTGGAATTAGAGAAAGGTTATGGACCATGTCCAGTTCTCATTACAGAGAAGACCTTAGATGCAACCTTGATACAACTTGAGATGGCAGACTTTGATGTCATCTTGGGAATGGACTGGTTAGCTCGGCATTCTACAAATCTGTTATGCGCCGAAAAGAAGCTAACGTTCAAAGCCAAAGAAGAAGCAGAATTCAGTTTCTCGGGAACCAAACTTCCCCGGAGACGCAAGCTCATACTTTCAGCACTAAAGGCTAAGAAGTGCCGTGAGAAGGGGGCAATCGGGTAACTAGTATCAGTGGTCGACCTAACCAAGGAAGCACCACGAATGGAAGACATTGACGTCGTGCAAGACTACCCTGACGTAATTCCAGAGAAACTACCTGGATTACCACCCGACCGAGCCACAGAGTTTTTGATAAACCTTATACCTGGAGCCGCACCAGTATCAAAAGCACCTTATAGAATGGCTCCTACTGAACTGAAGGAATTAAAAGTGCAACTACAAGAACTGCTGGACAAGGGTTATATTTGACCCAGTATATCTCCATAGGGGGCACCGGTGTTGTTCGTAAAGAAGAAGGATGGTAGCGTTCGATTATGCATCGACTATCGGGAGTTGAATAAACTGACAATCAAGAATCGATATCCACTACCTCGGATCGATGACTTGTTCGATCAGTTACAAGGAGCAAAAGTATTTTCTAAGATCGACCTTCGATCAGGCTATCATCAGCTGAAGATTAAAGAAGGTGATATTCTGAAGACAGCATTCAGGACTAGATATGAACATTATGAATTTTTGGTTATGTCTTTCGGATTAACTAATGCACTGGCAACGTTCATGGAACTTATGAACTGAGTTTTCCATGATATGTTGGATACGTCGGTTATAGTATTTATTGATGATATATTGGTATACTCCAAGGACAAGGAAACCCATATCAAGAACCTAAACGCAGCCCTACAGCGTTAAGGAAAGAGAAGTTATATGCCAAATTTCCAAAGTGCGAGTTTTGGCTAAGTGAAGTCGCCTTCCTAGGCCATGTAGTATCCGCTGAAGGAATCAAAGTGGACCCCAGCAAGATCGAGGCTATTGTGAAGTGGGAAGCACCAAAGAGCGTTTCAGAAATTAGAAATTTTCTGGGTCTAGCTGGTTATTATCGGAGATTCGTAGAAGACTATTCTCGGATTGCCGTACCTCTCACTAGTTTGACTAAGAAAGGTGGAAAGTTTGTGTGGACGGATAAATGTGAGAAGAGCTTCCAGACATTGATGTCCAGATTGATATCCGCCCCAATTTTGACTATTCCTATTCCAGGACAGACGTTTACCTTATACACTAATGCGTCGGGATTGGGATTAGGATGTGTGCTTATGCAAGGAGAGCAAGTAATTGCGTATGCCTCGAGACAGTTGAAGGTACATGAGAAAAATTACCCCACTCATGATTTGGAGTTAGCGGCAGTAGTACATGCTGTCAAGATATGGAGACATTACTTATACGGAGAGAAATTCCAGATTAAGTCGGACCATAAAAGTCTTACTTATCTATTTAATCAGAAGGAGTTGAATATGAGACAAAGAAGATGGCTGGAACTATTGAAAGACTATGATTGTGATATCCAGTATCATCCAGGAAAAGCGAACGTAGTAGCGGATGCATTAAGCAGAAAGGCAATGACAAAATCGCAAGGAGAAGTTAGCACGTCTACAGCAATGTGTACTATCGGAAGGGTATTCAATCACGGCAACGAGCAGTATGTGATAGATACAACGGATGGATCAGCCAACCAAGGGTTTATTCATCGGTTTTTGAATATGTTCGCGGCAGTGAAGATTATACCGGATATAGTGGATGAAGTGAAGAAAGCTATCGAAGCAGATCCTTATCTGAGAACAGTACAAGAAGATATTGAGAAAGGTAGGACCAACCCTGAGTTCACCTTGGATGACGAGAAGGTACTGAAATACAAAGGAAAAATATGTACCTGAAACAGAAAGTGTAGACATTAGACACCGACTGATGAAGGAAGCCCACACCACCATCTATTCGATACATCCTGGAAGTACAAAAATGTATCATGACCTAAAGAAACTATATTGGTGGAGGGGAATGAAAGCAGATGTCGCTAAGTTCGTGTCACAATCCCTAAATTGTCAGAAGGTAAAGGCTGAGCGACAAAGACCCGCAGGACTGTTGCAGCCATTACCGGAACCAGCATGGAAATGGGACTGCATCACTATGGACTTCGTCACAAGGCTACCATTGACTCCTCGAGTAGTTGACGCAGTTTGGGTGATTGTGGACCGTCTGACTAAAACAGCTCACTTCATACCTATACGACCTCAGTATACACTGGAAAGGTTAGCGAAGCTGTATGTGGATAATATTGTTCGGTTACACGGTGTACCAGAAAGCATTGTGTCTGATAGAGATCTACAATTTACTTCAAAGTTTTGGGAGGGATTGCAAAAGGCTATGGGTACAACATTGAAGTTCAGTACTGCATTCCACCCGCAGACAGATGGACAGTCAGAGCGTACAATCCAGATTCTAGAAGATATGCTAAGAGCATGTGTAATTGATTTAAAAGGATCATGGGATGAAAAGTTACCATTGATCGAGTTCGCTTATAACGATAGCTATCAGGCTACTATACAGATGTCACCTTATGAAGCACTGTATGGCAGGAAGGGTCGAGCTCCCTTGTTTTGGAATGAAGTTGGAGAACGTAGTATTGTTGGACCGGAATTTGTTGAAGAGACTTTCCAAGTGGTTGACATCATCAAAGAAAGAGTGAGAACAGCTCAGAACCGTCAGAAGCAATATGCAGACACTCGACGAAGAGATCTGGAGTTCGCCGTAGGTGATAAAGTATTTTTGAAGGTATCGCCTATGCGAGGATTGGAGAGGTTCGGACAGAAAGAGAAACTAAGTCCAAGATATGTCGGGCCATATGAAATTCTAGCTAAGCGTGGAAAAGTGGCTTATCAGTTAGCACTACCACCATCTATGTCAAGTGTGCATGACGTATTTCACATTTCCCTATTGAAGACGTATGTCAAAGACCCAACGCATGTTTTGACAGTGGATTTGCTGGAATTGACTGATGATTTGACATTTGAAGTAACACCAACAGAAATCACCAGTCGAAAGGTTCAATGACTACGCAACCGAGATATCTATTATTTTAAGGTCACATGAAAAAGTAGAGACATGGAAGAAGTTACATGGGAAGAAGAAAATGCTATGCGGAAGCAATACCCTCACTTATTTGATTCAGAAGGTACGTACAATTTTGAGGACGAAATTTTTATAAGTAGGGGGGAGTTGTAAGACCCGTGTCAATCTAACCCGGTCTTACCACCTTGAACTAGGTTTACCCGTCATGGTCGAGTCAAATGGACCAAGGGCGTGAAGGAGATCGAGATCCCAGGTATCAAATCGACCCAAAAACACTTAAAATAGGGGAAGGGTCGCATACCCAGCTAAGCAGGGTCGGACCTCCCAAAACAGAAAGTCAGACCCTCAATTTTGAAGGGAGGGTCAGACAGCTTAGAACCCTAGGGTCGACAGGATCATCGACCCTCCCATCGACCCTCGGTTATCGTAGGAAATAGAATTTGGAAATTTCATAATTTTCGATTGGGATTCTTTCCTAATATCAAAGGGACTTATTTTAGGATGTTCCTACTCTATTTAAAGGACGTCCCTAAGCCACTTTCACTCCTTTCACAACCCTAATTGAATTGAGAGAAAGAGAAGAGAAGGAAAAGAAGAAGAAGAGAAACAAGGAAGAGAATTAAGCCAAAAGAGAAGAGTTGCAGAGAAGGATTATTCTTCTCAGGTAAGGATACTAATTCCATGAGTTTCTATAGACCTTAGGTTAGTTATTGGTGAGAGTGTGATCTTGGAGAAACCCGAACCATCAATCTATGGTTAGGTTTTCATGGAAAACCATAGAAGAATGCGTGAAAGCTATTTAGGTGGATGATTCATGGTTCTAGACCATGGAATGAATGTTGAATGGAATGTAGAAGCAAGCCATAGGACCCAAACACGAAGAATGGATTAAAAGAGGGAATTGGACCAAAGTGCACCGAGGGTCGCACCGAGGGTCGATGACCATCCGACCCTAGGTGATTCTGACCATCGACCCTTAGTGTTCGGGAAGTTCAGAGTTAAGGGAGGGTCGCACCCAGGGTCGATCAGGACTCCGACCCTACCTCCGACCCTCAGTTAACAGAGTGGTTTCTAAATCTGGAATTAATTCTAATCAAATTCTATCGACTTTGTTAGGTCTTTTAGCAATATAATAACATTGTAAAGGTGATTATAAAGCTTGGAAAAGTATCTTTTAGCAAGCTAATGTGAGAAACTAGAACTCCAAACAAATTGGTTAATAACAAAACTATTTTCTATTTTCTTGAGTCCTATGCCATGCTTGATTCTATGCGAATATGTTTCTAATGTGCATACAACATGCCATCCAATATTTCTATTACTTGTTCAAGCATATTTACTTTATTGTTTATAACATGATGATGATGATGATGATAGGAATAGGCATGTGCTTATATGTGTGTGGTTGATGTACTTGATGCGAGCGAGTATCAGGGGGGGTGTGATGAGAACATCAATAAAAGTTAACCTTTGGCGGGTCTCAGCACTTTAGCTCTATCTCTAACTCAAGTCTTGTGCATTGGCATCGTCGTATCGCCATTACTTTAGCAGAACTATTATGTCGTAGAGTATCAGGGGAGGTGGTCTCGGTCCTTGTAGTCTCTGACTCTACCGGGGGGCCTTAGCTCTATATCTATGGACATTCTGAGGGATGCTGGGGAGAGGCCTTGGATACACTTTTGGCATTAAGATTGGTTAGTTGCGAGCCCAGTTTGCAGCCCTCGCCAACAGGGGCTTACGTGTTGGTATGGCAATATATAGCAATAAACGTTAACCTTTGTTATATAATGTTCATAGTTGGGTGCATGTGAGTCGACGATAAACGTGATCTTCAGGTGACCTCACACACTTGTGTATAGAGGCGGGGTCAATAAACGCGACCTTTGACTACCTAAACCTTTCTATTGCATAGTGCAAACTTTAAACCGGACCAAAGATATAAATTGATTGCATGCATATGTATTGTTGCATTGTTTTGGCTACTCACTGAGCCGTGATGTGTGCTCACCCCTCGACGTCGAATATTTTTAGTTGATGATGCAGGTTATACCGTTGAAGATTATATGAATGCGTCTGCGTACGGGAACGTGGCAGCAATGGAAGCTGGAGCTGAAGTGGATACACACGACTCCTCTTGCGAGTGCAACTCGTGTGTATTTGATTAGATATTTTATAGGTTTCTTTATTTGGATTTATTAAGACATGTATTTGGTATTTAAATATTTATGTCTCAGTTGAAACAGAATAAATTGTTATTTAAATTTTAATATCACATAGATTCTCAGTTCTTCTTATTATAAGACTTCCGCTATTGTGTATTTACTCTGATTATGATTATGGATGTATGGGGTTAAGTTAAAACGGGGATAGCCTATTTGAGATCCTGGTTGAACCGTTGGTTTATTAGCGGTTCATCACACCATTTTGAATAGTACAGAATTGGGGTGTGACAATCGTAACCCATATTGTCACAAAATGGCATAAAACAGAAGAATAATGAAGAAGAAGAAAAATAAGATGAAGAATAAGAAGAAGAATGAAAAAGAAGAAAGAAGAAGAAAAATGAAAAAGAAGATGAAAGAAGAAGAAAAAGAAGAAAAGGACATCAGAAGAAGAGGAAGAAGAATAAAGAAGAAGAAGAAGTGCACCAGCGCCATTCAGAAGTACGCCTGCGAACTTCTTCTTCTTCTTTTTTTTATGGGGAAATTTTTTTCTTCTTCTTCCTTCTTTTTCATTCCTCTTTTTCTTCTTTTTCTTCTTCTTCTTCTTTCCTTTTTATTCTTCTTCATTCAACTACTTTCTTCATCTTCTTCTTTTTCTTCTTTATTCTTCATTTTTCTTGTTTGTTCTTCATTCTTCTTCTACATTCTTCTTCTTTATTCGTCTTCTTCTATGTTCTTCTTTCTCATTCTTTTCTTCATTCTTATTCATCTTCTTCTTCATTCTTCATTCTTCATTCTTCATTCTTCATTCTTCATTCTTTTTCTTTGTTCTTCATTCTTCTTCTACATTCTTCTTCTCCATTCTTCTTCTTCTATGTTCTTCTTTCTTCTTTCTCATTCTTTTCGTCATTCATCTTCAACTTCTTCTTCTTCAATCATCTTCTTCTACTTTTTCTTCTTTTTCTTCATTCTTCTTTGCCATTTTTCAGTCTTCATCTTCTTCTTCTTTTTCTTCATCTTCATTCTTCTTCTTTCTTTTTCTTCTTCGTTCTTCTTCTTCATCATTCTTCTTCTTTTTCTTCTTCTTCATCTTACTTCTTGATTATTTTTCTTCTTCCTCTTCCTCTTTCTTCTACATTCTTCTTCTTTCTTCTTTTTCATTCTTCTTGTTTCCTCCTCTTCTTCTTCTTTTTTTTTTCCTCTTTCTGCTTCATTCTTCACCTTTTTCTTTATCATTCAAAGAGCACGAGCACAATTTGCACCATTCTTGACCCTTCCTGTTTAATATTGTTTATGATGAAGGACAAGTGATTATCAAGCAAATCCCGATAAACAGCGAATTCCATTCTGTTAAAATTCTCAACCTATTTCTTTCACAAACTCGAAAGATTCTTCCCTCTACCACTGTCAATAAGCCTTTACACATCTCCAGAACGACAATATGGTTCAAGATCATCTCATGCAGTTAGCATCCAAATTTTATTCTTCTAATAATCTGAGTTGCAAACCCTACACTCAAGCTCAACCGCATCTTCTAGAAACAGAGGGAATCCAAATGCGGTTGAGCTTGAGAGTAGCTTAATCCTAAGAAGAAGGAGAGGGTCTTCAACTCAAATTGTCAGAAGAATAAAACTTGGATGTTAACACATGAGATGATCGTAACCCATATTTTCACAAAATAGTGTAAAATAGAAGAAGAATGAAGAAGAAGAAAAATAAGAAGAAGTATAAGAAGAAGAAAGAAGAAGAAAATTGAAAAAGAAGACGGAAGAAGAAGAATGAAGAAGAAAAAGAAGAAAAGGACATTATGAAAGAAGAAAAAAATTACCCCCAAAAAAAAAGAATAAAGAAGAAATGCGCCAGCGCACTTTATAAGTTCGCCCACGCACTTTATAAGTGCGCCCACGCATTTTATAAGTGCGCCAGCGCATTTTATAAGTGCGCCAATGCCCTTTAGAAGTACGCCAGCGAACTTCTTGTTCTTAATTTTTTTTTGTTGGTAATTTTCTTCTTCTTCTTTTTTCTTTTTCGTTCTTCTTCTTCTTCTTATTTCTTTTTTCTTTTTCATTCTTCTTCTTTCAACTACTTTCTTTATCTTCTTCTCTTTCTTCTTCATTCTTTATTCTTCATTCTTCCTTTGGGTCTCCATTCTTCTTCTACGTTCTTCTTCTTCATTCTTCTTCTTCTTCTTCTTCTTCATTCTTCATTCTTCATTCTTCATTCATCTTCTTTGTTCTTCATTCTTCTTCTACATTCTTCTTCTTCATTCTTCTTCTTCTATGTTCTTATTTCTTCTTTCTTATTCTTTTCTTCATTCTTCTTCATCTTCTTCTTCTTCATTCGTCTTCTTTCACTTATTTTTCTTCTTTTTCTTCATTCTTCTTTGTCATTTTTCAATCTTCATCTTCATTCTTCTTCTATTTTTTTCTTCTTCATTCTTTTTTTTTTGGGTAAATAGATAATATTATTAAAACCCAGAAGGGAGAGAGAACACAACAAGCTGGCCATGGCTAGGCAATAAAGCCGACAAGGCTAGAGAGCCCAACACACCAACAAAACCAAGACAAACTACACACTAGAATCCGACAGCGGGACCCAACCCTTTATAGAAAATTAATGAACATCAAACGGCCAATTGGCAAGTACTACAACATTAACAAAACAAGAACAAAGGAAAATAAAAAACAGAGATGACATGATTTAAAAACTCAAGTGATAGGGCTGGGGGACTTTTTCCTTTTTTCTTTGGGCTCCAATTCTTCCCATTGATCTGTCACCCTCGAATTTTTAGCCTTCATCAATGGATCACCATCTTGCCCATCTTCAAACCAGGGATCAGGAACTACTGGGGTCATAATCTTTTCATGATCAGCAGAGGTGATGGCCCCAAATTTCTTACGGATAGGAGGGGGTAAGCATTGCTGATTGGACATCAAAGATTGGGTGAGGATAGAAGATTGGGAGGGGAAAGGGGTTCTGCCAATGGATGAAGATCTGGGGGGAGTAATTAATGATCCGGGTTAGGGGAAGTTAGGGGATGGATTTCTGGTTTTAAGGGGGGTGGGGGAGGGGCTGTTCCGGTTTGATCTATGCAAAGAAGATAGGGACTTATCCCGGATGGTTTGGTTCAATGGGGGACCTGAACAGGATGGATGGACTGGGTTAGAATCACGACTAGGCTTAACACCTAGGGACTGAAAATAAGAAGAGTCCAAAAGAGATGGACCATCAGGATGGGCAGAGGTGTAGGAGTCCACATCAGACTCCAGAATACCAAAACTGTTGGTCAAAGGAGGGTTAAAATAGGTTGGAAATGCAGATTTTGAAATTTTTTGCCTAAAGAGGGGGTTCGACAACGACTGCCCAAGATCTCTCTCATTGCAGTCAACAGAGGGGACAGGACCACATGGGGGCACCCTAGGAGACGACACACATCCCTGCGGTAGATCAGACTCTGACCGAGTCAGCTGGGCTTGCAGGTCTCTAGAGCGGGTCGGATCATGACCCACAAGCTTTTTCTTCCTCACCCGGCTGGGATTCCAACCACGGAGACTTAGCTTCAAGTTTCTTTTGTAGGAGGGAAGAAAATGATTGGCAGGCATTCGATGGGACTGCCTTCTTCAGTGGAGGGTCTTCAACAAACATCTCTCAATCTGGCTCTATTTTAGATCCTTGTTCTTGCTCCACACCATCATTGTAGAGCTCTTCATCTGCCATTTTCAGATTTCCTTCATGCGATGGATTCAGGGAATTAACTCCATTGCCGGCTTCAATAGAACTCGTTTTCTTCATACAAGAATCTTGGACATGTCCAAATATCCCACAAGTAATACAATGAGGGGGGCGCCAATCATACTTGACTGGTTCTTCAAAGACGTTTCCAACATCATCTTCAATGGTGATGGACTCTAGCAGAGGGTAGTCAGTAGAGAACTCCACACAAGCAAGGGAAAAAGCCCAGCGGCTTTTTTCAGCAGTGATTCTGTCTGTGAAAAGAGGTTTGCCTAGTATCGAACAAGCAACACTTAGAGAATCCTCTCCCCACAGATGGAGAGGGAGGTCCAGAAGGGAAATTCAAAGGGGAATACGTTTCAGGCCCAAGATACCTCCAGTGTGAAGGGAACGTTCCCAGTTCCTATGAAATAGGGGCTGACCTCCAACATAATAAACTCCAACCTCTAAAATCAAGTCGCGGTCTTCTAAATCCGAGAACCTGAAGGCAAGGCCGCCATGGTTAAGTTGCAACATATGAATAGAACCTTGTAATTTCCATTGCTTCAGAAGGCTAGAGCGCACATAAAAAAATCTTGATTTCTTGCCCAGGAAGAATCCCACCAATGTGTTGTCAAGAACTTGTAGCTCACTACTACAGCTTTCGAAGAACAGATACCAAGTTGGTCTGAACCCCTGGAAGTATGGGGGATAAATCTCAGAAGGAATTTTTTAGGTTTGGGCAACGCATGGATAGGAGGGTTTTTCCATGGATTTTGTTTGGGGATCGATAATGGGATTTCACGGCAAGGGGTTGCAGGTTTGGGAGTAGAGGGAAAGGTTCGAGGTTTGGGTTATTGGTTATGTGATTCAGGTGAGATTCAGAAGAGGTGGCATTTTCTGCAGGAGAAGTTACAGTTTTAGGAGGTTTTGGATGAATTTCAGAGCAGGGGGAAGTCGGATTCGAGCTGGGAAGGCCTAGAGACTCGGAATCCATCTTTGGAAAAGCAAGAAATAGATTTTAGAGGGGAGGTCTAGTTGTAACCGAGGGGCGTAGAGTTGTCACCGACAGAGAATCTCTCTCCTCCCCCCCTCTTTCTCTTCATTCTTCTTCTTTCTTGTTCTTCATTCTTCTTGTTTCCTCCTCTTCTTCTTCTTTTTTTTCCTCTTTGTACTTCATTCTTCTTCTTTTTCTTTTTCATTCAAAGATCACGAGAACAATTTGCACCATTTTATGACAATGGTTCATGATCATCTCATGCAGTTAGCATTTAAATGTTTTTCTTCTGACAATCTGAGTTGCAAACCCTACACTCAAGCTCAATCGTAACTTCTAGAAACATAGGGAAGCCAAATGCGGTTGAGCTTGAGAGTAGCTTAATCCTACGAAGATGGAGTCGGGTCTTCAACTCAGATTGTCAGAAGAATAAAACTTAAATTCTAACACATGAGATGATCGTAACCCATATTGTCACATAATGGCGTAAAACTAAAGAATAATGAAGAAGAAGAAAAATAAGAAGAAGAAAAAGAAGAAGATAGAAGAAGAAGAAGAATGAAGAAGAAGAAAAATGAAAAAGAAGACGGAAGAAGAAGAATGAAGAAGAAAAAGAAGAAAAGGACATGATGAAAGAATAAGAGGAAGAAGAATAAAGAAGAAGAAGAAGTGCGCCAACGCCCTTCATAAGTGCGCCTGCGAACTTCTTTTTTTTTATTTTTTTTATGGGGTAATTTTCTTCTTCTTCTTTATTTTTCGTTCTTCTTCTTCTTTCTTTTTCATTCTTCTTCTTTCAACTACTTTCTTCATCTTCTTCTTTTTCTTCTTTATTCTTCATTCTTCTTGTTTGTTATTCATTCTTCTTCTTCATCTGTAAGACCCATGTCAATCTAACCCGGTCTTACCACCTTGAACCAGGTTTACCCATTATGGTCGAGTCAAATGGACCAAGGGCGTGAAGGAGTTCGAGATCCCAGGTATCAAATCGACCCAAAAATAGTTAATTTGAAGGGAGGGTCGCATACCCCAGCTAAGCAGGGTCGGACATCCCAAAGCAGAAAGTCAGACCTTCAAATTTGAAGGGAGGGTCAGACATCTTGAACCTTAGGGTCGACGGGATCATCGACCCTCCCATCGACCCTCGGTTACCGTAAGAAATAGAAATTAGGAAATTTCCTAATTTTCGATGGAGATTCTTTCCTAATCTCAATGGGACTTATTTTAGGATGTTCCTACTCTATGTAAAGGACGTCCCTAAGCCTCTTTCACTCATTTCACAACCCTAATTGAATTGAGAGAAAGAGAAGAGAAGGAAAAGAGGAAGAAGAGAAGCAAGGAAGAGAAATTTAGCCAAAAGAGAAGAGTTGCAGAAAAGGAGTATTCTTCTCAGGTATGGATACTAATTCCATGAGTTTCTACAGACCTTAAGATAGATATTGATGAGAGTGTGATCCCGAAGAAACCTAAACTATCAACCTATGGTTAGGTTTTTATGGAAAACCATAGGGGAATGCATGAAAGCTATTTAGGTGGATAATTCATGGTTCTAGACCATGGAATGAATGTCGAATGGAATGTAGAAACAAGCCATAGGACCCCAAACACGAAGAATGGACTAAAAAGAGGGAATTGGACCAAAGTGCACCGATGGTCGCACCGAGGGTCGATGACCATCCGACCCTAGGTGCTCCTGACCATCGACCCTCAGTGTTCGGGAAGTTCAGATTTGGGGAGGGTCGCACCCAGGGTCGATCAGGACTCCGACCCTACCTCCGAACCTCAGTTAACAGAATGGGTTTTAAATTCTGAATAAATTCTAATTAAATTTTATCGACTTTGTTAGGTCTTCTAGCAATATAATAACATTATAAAGGTGATTCTAAAGCTTGAAAAAGTATCTATTAGCAAGCTAAGGTGAGGAAATAGAACTTTAAACTAATTGGTTAATAACAAACTGTTTTCTATTTTCTTGAGTCCAATGCCATGCTTGATTCTATGCGAATATGTTTGTAATGTGCATACAACATGTCATCCAATATTTTATTATTTGTTCATGCATATTTACTTTATTGTTTATAACATGATGATGATGATGATAGGAATAGGCATGTGATTGTATGTGTGTGGTTGGTGTACTTAACGCGAGTGAGTATCAGGGGAGGTGTGATGAGGACGTCAATAAACGTTAACCTTTGGCTGGTCTCAGCACTTTAGCTCTATCTCTAACTCAAGTTTTGTGCATTAGCATCGTCGTATCGCCATTACTTTAGCAGAACTATTATGTCGTAGAGTATCAGGGGAGGTGGTCTCGGTCCTTGTAGTCTCTGACTCTACCGGGGGGGCCTTAGCTCTATCTCTATGGACATTCTGAGGGATGCTGGGGTGAGGCCTTGGATACACTTTTGGCATTAGGATTGGTTAGTTGCGAATCCAGTTTGCAGCCCTCGCCAACAGGGGCTTACGTGTTGGTATGGCACTACATAGCAATAAACGTAACCTTTGTTATATAATGTTCATGATTGGGTGCTTGTGAGTCGATGATAAACGTTACCTTCGGGCGGCGTCACACACTTGTGTATAGAGGCGGGGTCAATAAACGCAACCTTTGACTACCTAAACCTTTCTATTGCATATTGCAAACTTCAAACCAGACCAAAGATATGAATTGATTGCATGCATATGTATTGTTGCATTGTTTTGTCTACTCACTGAGCCGTGATGTGTGCTCACCCCTCGACGTCGAATATTTTTAGTTGATGATGCAGGTTATACCGTTGAAGATTATGTGAGTGCTCCAGTGTACAGGAATGTAGCAGTGATGGAAGCTGAAGCTGAAGTGGATACACATGACTCCTCTTGTGAGTGCCACTCATGTGTATTTGATTAGATATTTTCTAGATTTCCTATTTTGGATTTAATAAAGACATGTATTTGATATTTATTTATGTCTCAGTGGAAACAGAATAATTTGCTATTAAATTATTAATATCACCGTAGATTCTCAGTTCAGTTTATTATAAGACTTTCACTATTGTGTATTTACTCTGATTGTGATTACGGATGCATGGGGGTTCAGATAACGCAGGGATAGCCTACTTGAGATCCTGGTTGAACCGTTGGTTTATTAGCGGTTCATCACACTATTCTGAATAGTACAGAATTGGGGTGTGACAACTTGGTATCAGAGCATCTCAGGCCTTGTCCGCTGAACTAACATACATTCAAGACAAATGTGAACTGAGATAGGATAAAAGTAAAAACAGTAATATTAACACACTATAAGCACAAGTGGTGGTTGAAACCAAATTTAAAAAGAGAATAATGCATCTATTAAAGGGGAAACAAGTTACATACAATGAGAGAGAAACAAACTGTATATACATAACTAAAGCAGAGTACAGTCCACAACCCGGACAGTTACTCCGTAGTACAAAGAAAATAAATTACAATCAAGAAGCTGGGGACGAAGGAGGAGGCGGGGCCTCATGGTCTCTGTCGTAGTCTTCGGCATAGACTCTAGTCAACCAGGCTATCTGAGTCTGGGTCGTCTGTTGACTAGTAGTAAGATCGGCTACCCTCCTATCAGTCGCACACTGAACCTCAAGGAGCTCTCCCATCCGCGTGTCTGATGCATGCTGGGCGGCTAGCAACTCATCCATCCTCAGATAAGATCTGCGTTGAGCCTCCCTGATCTCCTGCAGCATCTCCATCATATCAAAAGGTGGGCATGAAGGGCCAGCCGCATCAGAAGGACCAGTCTCAGGTACAGGATCAGCCGCAGGAGAAGTGCCAACTCCAGCCGCATGCGTAGGTGAAGGCGGGGGTATCGCGTCGACATCCATGTACATACGGTTGTCATCGTCGACGGGATCCACATGAGCTCTAGCAGCGGCAGCAGCAGCCTCAGCGTCAGCCATCTCAATGCGAGTGTGTGGGCGTACCATCTCGTTCCTCTCCTCGTCACTAACTTGGGCATCCCGCATACCCATCTTGCAGATAGCCTCCCAATTTAGAGGAGACGAGAAGGTTTTCTCCTGAATCTTCTCATCTACTAAGTCCACCCCCAGGCGAGTCAGTAGAACAGTAATCATGCTCCATAGTGTAGATTACCCCTATGACCGAACAATGTAGCACTAATCATGGTCCGCATGATGATGTATGGAAGACAGACTGGCTGTCTAGTGCAAATACTATATATCAAAAACTGGGTCAGCTAAGAAATCCTCTCATAGTGCCCACTCTGCGGAATCAGATTATGCTGGATAATCTTACAGAAGACCTATGGAGCAGGACGCAGTAACAGGTTCTCATCCGCCGATCAGGTCGTAGCAGCTGGTTGTCGATCTCTGCCCTCATCTCCATGGAAACAAACTGGGGCTCTCCAGGCACACAGTACACCATAGGGCCATCATAGGGTATGCCCAGCAGATCGGCCAGTTGTCGATAGTCAAAGGAAATGTGCACCCCTTTAACATAGCTGGTGATGCGCAACTCTTGACCCCTCTCAACGTCATTGTAATTCCCCACCACCTGGAGATTACAATAGAACTGATGCACCAAATCCGGACATGTGCACGCGTCGTAAGTAATGACAGGGAGCCACCCCATGTCACCAAATGCTCTCTCTACGTTGAACAAGGCTAGCTCAGCCAAGTTCACCATACGACCACCCTCCACTTTCTTTCGAGCATAGTCGGCATACTGTGCCTCGGCTTCGTTGGAGCGGAAGCGAAGCGGATCACGAACTCGGGGTATTTTAGTACGGGCCATGGTATCTGCAAAGTAAGAAAGGAAAAATAAAATAATGAGTTAATAGGATAAAAATCCGAAATTTGACATTATAATGACGTAAGTTGGCCAAAAGCCTCACTTTTCACCCGTACACGCGGGCAGGAGGACTTACGTATGTTCCTACATATCCTACAACCCACATACAGTAGGAAATTGGAACTAACGAAAACCAATTGGAAGAAATGTCAAGAAATCAAAAAATTTTGACAAATTAGGGCAAACGAGCAAAAATCCATGTTTCTCGATAACCAACCGATGAAACTCAAAAAATTTTGAGGGCTTTCGTTCCTCGAGACACCAATAACAAAAGCCCCCAATAAAAATCAAATTTTTACGGTTGGAAAAAGTTTAATTTGAAGAATACCAGTTAAATGAGCAAAAACCTAGAAAAGAAAACCTAGAAAAGGGTAAAAATGGGAGAACATACCTGTATGGATGACGTGGACGTCGAAACCCGAACTCAAACCGACCAAAAACAGTGGAGTGGCACTGTAGCAACTCAGAGGGGAGAGATGAGTCGAAACGGGAGGGAAATAATAAGAAATGACTCAAAATCGGATCTTAAAAATCTGATTTTTGGTCTGAGGGTCGGACAATTCGACCAGAACCATCGACCCTCGGATCGACCCTCCCATCGACCCTCGGCTCTCGGGAATCTGACGGAAAACTAAGGGTCGGAACTGAGGGTCGGACACCCATCGACCCTCACATCGACCCTCAGCTCTCGGGAAGAACAGGTCATTCCCAGGGTCGGATACTAAGGGTCGGACATACCATCGACCCTCACCATCGACCTTGCATAGAAAAGACAGTATTTTCTTTTAAAAATGAGCTGGAATTGGATTTTTATATCGGTTAGCGTGCCTACATGAAATATAATAACTTCTCACCTATTTTGATAATTTTCAGGTACCACCAATCACAGAAGGATTATGTCTGGACGTAGGGTAACCCGATAGAATCGAAATGCAGTTCCACCACCACCACCCGTAGAGGAGACCAGTCAGGAAAATAATTATGCACCGGGTAATCTAGAACAGGCAAACCCTACAAATTTGCCACCACCACCACCAGAGCTAGCAACCGTGGTGATGAATCTGGCTCATCAGCTACAACAGATGCAACACGCATAGGCTCAGATGGAAGTTGCGATGGGTATTATGTTCCAAGCCACTCAAGCTGCACCTATCCAGACAGGACAAGCCAGTGCAGCACCGGTGGGTAACCACCCAGCACCTCAGACACCTCAACAACCCTGCTGCACGGATTCCGAAGACAGGCTCGAAGCAGCTCAGGTTAATTACCAGTATCCACCCCATATGTTCGGGGCATATCCTCAAAATCAGTTGGATCACTCTCGACTGGTGGAGAGATTCTTGAAGATGAAACCCAAGGAATTCAACAGCAAATTGTCTGATCCATTGTGGCCAGCCCACTGGATAGACGAGATGGAGAGAAATTTCCTCATGATGACTATCACAGAGGAAGAAAAAGTATTATGTGTCACCTTCATGCTAAAGGGTGACGCACATCATTGGTGGAAATCTGATAGGGCTTACTTATTGACCAAGCACGCCCTATTGACTTGGGCTATATATAAAGAAGCTTTCTTCGAGAAATATTTTCCACGAAGCTTCAGAGATTCTATGGAGAAAGAGTTCCTGAGTTTATATCAGGGACAGATGTCAGTGGTGCATATCAACAGCGTTACGAGGAGCTGTTTTTCTTTGCACCACTTAGCATGCAAGAAGAAGACACCAAAACTCATTGGTTCGTTACGGGACTGAGAGGAAGCATCAGGGAACACGTTCTGGGCTTAGAAAAGAAGATTTATAATGAAGCTGTCCAAATTGCTCGAGTTATTGAATCGAGCCAGAAGGAGAGTTATTTCACACAGAACCGGAGTATCAAAAGGCCAGTTGGAAATACTTACAACAGAGGGAACAACAAGACATTTAAACCCTTCCGTGCTCAGGGCTTTTCTTGCTGCACCCGGGACTACTCCAAGTGGTTCAACAGCAGCCCAAAGCCAAATTCAAGGCCCAAAGTGTTTTAACCGCAACCAACCGGGACATATGGCAAGGGAGTGCCCTAAGCCCAAGAAGCAGTTCCATTAGGGACGGGTATATCTTTGTTACATCCGAGGATGC